>CM054145.1:61869767-61885304 GCA_028751875.1 Rapana venosa
AGAGGATAGCTGTAGTCTGAAGGAAGTGTGGAGTAGACGGGAATGAAATTGAATTTGGGGGTAGGTAGGACTGTTGTGATGGGGTCAGTCCATTCTGTGTCTGGGATAGGTGTGCCTGTGATTGATGAGTAGGAGCTGAAGTGTGTGTGTGTGTGTGTGTGTGTGTGTGTGTGTGTGTGTGTGCGCGCGCGCGCGCGCGTGTGTGTATGTGTGCGTGTGTGTTTGTGAAGTCAAGTCAAATTTTTATTTTCCAGATGGTACATTGAATAAACAATGTATTTGTATGTGTGTGTATGTGTGTGTATATTCGCCTGCGTGCGTGCGTGTGTATGCGCGTGCGTGCGTGCGTACGTTTGTGTATTCATGCGCATGCGTCTGTATTTCCTCTGCCTCCATACGTGCGATCATACGTCCGAATATGTATATGCATACATCCGTGCATAGATGCATGTGCACGTGAGTGTAAGGGTAGCGTTCGTGTGTGTGTTCGTACGTACGCACGTGCGTACATGTGTGTGTATGTCTTGCAAACTTACCGGCAGGTCTGTGGTGCAGTGTGGCTGAGAGAATCAGCCGAAGATAAAATACCTGGCCATTTATTCATTAACTGACAGTGCAGGGGTGGTCTGAATGGGATGGGTGAAGGGAAGGAGAGTGGGGGTGGGGGGTGGGGGGGGGGGGGGTGGGGGGTTGCTAGCTAGTGCAGTGCGTGTTCTGCTTGACGATGGGCTGTGGAGAGAATCTTCTTTTTCTCCTGCTGCAGCGACTGATATGCTGGCCCCTAGAGAAGCCAGGTCTCTGACACCTCGATCCCCTTCGACCTTACGGGTAATGGGACACCTTTACCTTTTATTTTAACTGATATTTCTGCCGTTGCTGCTCCTTGTCTTTCTCTTCCTTCTTATTGATGTTGTTGCTAGTTGTCGTTCTTCTTCTTCTTCTTCTTGTTCTTGTTCTCCTCCTCCTCCTCCTCCTCCTCCTCCTCCTTCTTCTTCTTCTTCTTCTTCTTCTTCTTCTTCTTCTTCTTCTTCTTCTTCTTCTTCTTCTTCTTCTTCTTCTTCTTCTTCTTCGTCTAATTGTGTCTTCTTCTTCTTCTAATTGTGGCTTCTTCTTCTAATTGTGGCTTCTTCTTCTTCTTCTTCTTCTTCTTCTTCTTCTTCTTCTTCTTCTTCTTCTTCTTCTTCTTCTTCTTCTCTCTTCTTCTAATTGTGTCTTCTTCTTCTTCTAATTGTGTCTTCTTCTTCTTCTTTCTTCTTCTTCTTCTTCTTCTTCTTCTCTTCTTCTTCTTCTTCTTCTTCTTCTTCTTCTTCTTCTTCTTTCGTCTAATTGTGTCTTCTTCTTCTCTTCTTCTTCTTCTTCTTCTTCTTCTTCTTCTTCTTCTTCTTCTTCTTCTTCTTCTTCTTCTTCTTCTTCTTCTTCTTCTTCTTCTTCGTCTAATTGTGTCTTGTTCTTCTTCTTCTGCTTCTGCTTCTGCTTCTGCTTCTGCTTCTGCTTCTTCTTCTTCTTCTTCTTCTTCGTCTAATTGTGTCTTCTTGTTCTTCTTCTTGTTCTTCTTCTTGTTCTTCTTCTTCTTCGTCTAATTGTGTCTTTTTCTTTTCTTCTTCTTCTTCTTCTTCTTCTTCTTCTTCTTCTTCTTCTTCTTCTTCTTCTTCTTCTTCTAATTGTGGCTTGTTTTTCTTCTTTTCGTTGTTGTCGTTCACCGATGTGTGTGTTGTGTGTGTGTGTGTGTTGTGTGTGTGTGTGTGTGTGTGTGTGTGTGTGTGTTGTGTGTGTATGTGTTGTGTGATTATGTGTTGCGTGTATGTGTTGTGTTTGTGTTGCGTGATTATGTGTTGTGTTATGTATGTGTTTGTGCGCGCAGACACAGAAACCCAGACAGACAGGCAGACAAAAGACAGAAACAGAGATCCAGACAGACTCATACAGACAGACACTAAGAGCAAGAGGTAAGGTTGGTAGGGCCAGTATTCAGCCAACTGCGTGGTTGTAGCTATACTCACTACCCTGTAGCTGTTGCAAAGTGCCCCTGTCAGCAGAGCTTGGTGGTGATCGATTCATCAATTGAACAAATGTCTGTTCCATCAGCTAACGGTCTGCTGCCCTCTGCTATTAAAGCAATCGAGGGATTAGGGGGGGGGGTAGGCTAATGATTAGAGTTGCGCTCGTGATCTGACGGCCCGGGATCGAACCACCAGGGAGGCACCCGTTTTAGGGGATTTTACATTGGAGTTAACATCAGTCCTGACTCCACTCTCCCGTTAATCCTTTGGATGAGACTGTAAACCGGGGCCCCGTGTGCGAACGCACGCAAAACATCTTGCGCATATGTTTAAAAACCCGTTCCTCCTGTAGGAAGAGTAGGCCACTTTGTGCCGGTAGGAACGGATGACTAATTTTTAAAAATAAAAATCGCATGCAGACAGGTATTGCGTTTAGACATCATCCCCGAAGTCGGAATGCGGCTACCTTAACGGTGGGTAAAACTGGCCACATGCGCGAAATCTCACCATTGGTGAACCTCGGAGCTGTAGCCGAGGAACGAAAAGAATTGTAGGGCCTTCTGTCTGCAACTGTTCGATTTTTCTCTGTTCTCTGTGAAGAGTTGCTAGAGCACTTTTTAGGTTGTGTTTCCTGGGCAAGTTGAACCTGACGGAGCCCATCCTTTGCTAGGACCAGGGTGCATGCTGGGTATATTCGTGTCTGTGGTGTCGTTAAATGGATTTCCTGTCCCTAACTGTGGGTTAAGCTTAACGTTTCAGCTGCGCGAACACGGTCTGAAAGTAACTTGTAATTATTTTTAAACTGCTCAGCACATCGTTTTCTGTCAACGCTCGTGAAAACACGATCGGATCCAACAATAATGGCAATAAGCAGATATTAGATAAGAACTCAGCAGAGACTGCGAACATAAAACGAATATTTCCTAACTTTTGCCAGCAAAATCCGCTATCTTACTTACCCATCATTCACACGCTCTCAAAGACGACAGGAATGGTCAGATTTGCGAATTGTCTGTCTTGCAATTTGCTGTCCGTGCATTGGCAGCCAGCCCACCTGGTCAAGGACAGGAGAAGGGGTTTTTTTCCGCAAGGGATTTTCCAGACCCTGGGAAGAATTCTGTTTTTGTTTTTGTTTTGCTGCCTCATCCTCCGTGACATCGCCCGTCCTGCTGTTCCCAGGCCACTCATTCCAATCTCCCTGCCACAACTATACCCAGATTCGTTATGTCTCATCATCAGGGTCGGAAGTCTACAGGGAGCCCATCACTATCAGGCCGCCGTGGTGGGAAGAATTCTTATCTCCGTTGAACCTGTCCACTTTACGACATTATCCACTTTATTCTTTTTTATTATTATTTATTTTATTCTTTTATTTCGAGGATAATGGAATCAGCAATCATGTGCTTTTTTTCTTTAAACATCCAGTCTCCGTGTGTATGCAGTTTTGTCAGTTTTGTCATCCATTCTCACCGGCACGTAATGGCCTACTCTTCCAAAAAGCGGAACGGGTGTGCAAGATGTTCTGCGTGCGTTCGAACACGGAACCTGTGTGTGCGTCTCATCCATTTGTATTTTCGCAACCCCCCCGAACACTGACATGAATTATGGGATCCTTAGCATGCATATTTAATCTTCCGCCCGCGTGTATAATATACGCTAAAGGAATGAAGTTACTGGCAAGTCTGCACTGAGAGTTGACCCAGGATATTGTTAAAATCCCCACACTTAATTTACACGACGCCGCTGCTGCCGAGATTCGAACCCATGACTTTACAGAGCCACAGGACTGAAGTCCCAGCATCACTCAAGTATAGCGTATGTCATTCGTCCCCTAGAGTTCAATTATTCATTTGAATAGCACCGCCCGCATCAACCCAACCAACCCCCCTGACCATGTCGTTACAAAGTAACATAAAACGCAGTAATAATGGGGGTGGGTGGGTGGCTGTACAGAACTCGGTAGAGGGTGGAGGTGGTGGTGGTGGTAGTGGTGTGTGTGTGTGTGTGTGTGTGTGTGTTGTGTGTGCGTTGTGTGTGTGTGTGTGTGTGTGTGTGTTGTTGTGGAGTGAGAGAGAATTTGTGTGTGTGTGAGAGAGAAAGAGAGAATGTGTGTGTATGTGTGTGTGTGTGTGAGTGAGAGAGAGAGAGAGAGAGAGAGAGAGAGAGAGAGAGAGAGAGAGAATGTGTGTTTGTGTATGTGTGTGTGTTCTTCAATTTAACGTCTATACACATTAAGTGATATTAGACACAAAAGGCAAACAATTCAGAAAAAAATGGTCTAGGAACTGTCTAACTACTGTAACCATAATACAACGAAAGAAATGAATTTGCCTTGTGAATAACTGTACAACTAATTAAACTACAACAGATAAAAAATACACGTCATATATTCCACGCCAAAAGAACACTGGGGAAAAAGGTAACAATTTAAAAAAAAAAAAATAATGAATAGCATTTATATAGCGCATTTCTCAAAGCAATGACTCAATGCACTTTCATACCATGCACATTTATACACATGCACACACAGCACATAACAACAACAACAACAACAACAACAATGATAATGAGTATTTCTAAAGCTCAAATAAATTTACAAGAGATACCTATCGCACTGTAGAGGCACACACTTGCGTCCGGGCACACACTAGCAGGGCAATTAACAGTACACTCAGAGAAAAGGCACTAGCAATAACACAACTAATAAAAAACATAACCAACAGCCAGGCATGCACATGAAGTAGCCTACAGTGTGACAAACGGCAACCGTCAAGACAAGCACAATATATTAACTAGCTAAGAAATACATTAAAGAGATGTGTCTTCAATGAAGACTTAAACTGGGATAAAGTGGAAGCATGTCTGACGGCTGGTGGCAGAGAGTTCCAGATCGTGGGCGCAGCAACACCAAAAGATCTACGACCTGCGGTTTTGAGGTTGTAATGGGGTACAACAAGTAAGTTATCATTCGAAGACCGCAGGGTTCTAGTTGTGGTGCGTGTTTTCAAGGCAGCTGACAGAGATGGAGCAAGCGAGCCTTCAGAGTGACGGTATGCCAAGACCGCAACTTTGTACTGACAGCGTGCCCTTACAGGTAACCAATGAAGCTCCCTAAGCATGGGAGTCACATGGTCCCTTTTGCTCTTTCCAAGGATGAGCCTGGCAGCAGAGTTCTGAATTCGCTGCAGGCGTGTAAACTGTTCATCACTTATACCGATAAAACAGGAGTTGCAATAGTCCAGTCGCGACAAGACGGTCGCTGAAACAAGCTTGATCACTGCATCTCGAGGCAAGAATTTCTTAATGTGTGCAATACGGCGCAGCTCTAGAAAGAATGCTCTGCAGACGTTACTAATGTGGTCTTTCATGGAGAGAGTACGATCTAGCCGAACACCCAGATACCGCACAGAACTCTGAAAAGCTATGTCACAGCCACCCAAGACCACAGAACTCTCCGACACCCGCATAAGACTAGATGGTGAACCAACTGCCATAACTTCTGTCTTGTCTGTATTTAATTTGAGTTTGTTGCTGTCCATCCACTGAAGGACACAGTGCGTGCAATCTGCCAGTGTGCGTGTGGCGTCTGAAAAATTTTGAGGTGTTGCATTTGCCGAAATTTCTGTATCATCTGCATATTTATGAAACTGGCAATCATGTAAGGTCATCACATTAGACAGAGGCTGAGAATATAGTGTGAACAATACGGGACCCAAAACAGAACCTTGAGGTACGCCATATAGGAGGGGGGCAGGTTGTGACTTAACTCCCTCTATCAGAACGCTCTGCGACCTATCAGAGACATGAGGTAAACCATGCCAAGGCAACACCTCTTATTCCAAAAGAGTAATCTAGTCTTTTGAGCAAAATAGAGTGGTCAAGCGTGTCGAATGTCGCACTATACCATGATGGGTAGAATGCCTCTGCTTCAAATCAATAAATGACATATTTACTTGTGCTATAGCAAATTACTAACACAACTCTCTTTCAACAGCAAAGCAATTTCACAGAGCAATTTACAGCTATTCAAAACCTTATGCAAAGATCTCTCACGAATTGTGGGAAGGTGCTTTTTTAACACTTGACATTCAAAAAGAATATGAATGTTTGAGATTGCCCCACCACACACACAATGCACATTTCTAGAAAATTTTGTATGGAAAGCATTTAACTTCAGTCTATTAATAAGACTTATGACTGGCCTTTGGCGTGATATTTCTAACCCAAAACGAGAAGAGAGAAAGCAATTTAGGTCAAAAATTGAAGTAGTACCATGGGAAAACCCCGCTTCTTCTTGTTTTTTCCTAACATGCTTCCAGCAAGCACTTTCTATCAAGTTATAATTCTCATGAATTGATATTGGTATATTCAAGACAGCAGCAGAGTTTAAGTGTGCTGCCGCATTTTTAGCTGCTCTATCAACCTTTTCATTATAAAAGATATTACAATGCGATGGTATCCAGCTAAAGGTGACACTGGTGCCTCTTAAAATGAGAAAGTGTATACGATGGTTTATTTCAGTTATAAGATCATGCTTAATATTAGACCCAGAGGGTTTATTTCAGTTATAAGATCATGCTTAATATTAGACCCAGTTTTTAAGAGATTGTAACCCAGATTTTGAATCAACACATAACAAAACCTGTAAAATAGCCCGGGAAAGTCAATTAAGTAATGTAAAGCCATCAGAATGGCAGTTAACTCTGCTGTAAAAATAGAATGATTTTTTCCCATATGGTACAATTTTTCAACCTTTAAGGAGGGAATGATGAAAGCTGCACCTCCATTACTGCTATTTAGAAGAGATCTATCGGTGTAGATTTTAAGATGTTAAGGGTAATTATTTATCATGCGCTCCTTCACATGAATACTGAGAATATTACTCCCTTTTTCTTTTTTACAGGTAGAATGATCAATATCAAAAGAAGCTCTTTGAAGTTCCCATGGAGGACTAGGCGATAAATGAGGTTTGGAAATTTCGTTTCTCTGGGATAAACTTTTGACTTTTCAAGAAGATCTGCTGTGAAAGTGCCAATTGTTGTAAGAGAACAAATATTTTTGGCTCTTTTAGGAAAATGCTCATCCGATCTCAGATAGATTTCATGTTCGATATTGTTTTCGGTAGTTGAGCTTCTTATAATGAACTTTGCCAGCATCAATTCACGATATTCATCCAAAGACAGAACTCCTATTTCTTTGTAGGTTCCTAAGGACAAAGCATGCGATGGTACACCCAAAGCAAGGCGAAAGGCTTTACAATCAAGACTGTTAAGTTTTTTCAGTAAATATTTTGGGGCATTTAAAAAGACTTGTTGACCGTAATATGTCAGTTTAGAACGAACTAGCGCCAAGGACAGATGCTTAGGAACGGTGACGTCTTGGGCCCAAGGCTGTTTACTCACTACTTTTAAAAAATTAATGTCTTTCTGGTTTTATTTAACAAATATTCAGTATGACTACTCCATGTAAGTTTTGAAGTAAGATATATGCCCAAAAATGTAATAACAAATTTGTACTCAAGATATCTGTCTTGGAGTTTGAACTTTGGCAAGGAAGTGGAATCCGCTCCATTATTAAAGAGCACAATGTTAGTTTTCTCAGGAGACAGTTTTAAATCATTTTCTACCATATAAGTACTAAGTTTGTCAAGCTCAAGCTGGTATACTTTCTTAATATAATTTAATTGTCTTTTTGGTGTTGACTTTTTCATAGTTGTCTTCATCCACATGCAAAGGTCATCTACATACTGAACAAGGACATTATTCGATAACGTGTGTGTGTGTGTGTGTGTGTGTGTGTGTGTGTGTGTGTGTGTGTGTGTGTGTGTGTGTGTGTGTGTCCGCGTGTCTGCGCGCGTGTATGTGTGTGAGGAATGATTGTGGGGGGTGGCTGTACAGAACATGGTAGAGTGGTGTGTGTGTGTGTGTGTGTGTGTGGTGTGTGTGTGTGTTCGGGTTGAGGGTGAAGGCAACGTGTTTTCTGCTGACTTGCATCTCGTGTCTGTCCATGTCTTTCTGTGTTTGTGTCTGTCTATGTCTGTTTTGTCTGTGTCTGTCATTTGTCTGTATTTTGTCTGTGTCTGTCTATGTCTGTTTATATCTGCCTGTGTCTATGTCTGTCTTTGTTTATATCTGTCTATGTCTAAGTCTGTCTTTGTCTGTTTATATCTGTCTGTGTCTGTCTGTGTCTGCGTCTGTCTATGTCTGTCTATGTATGTATGTGTCTGTCTGTGTCTGTATATGTCTGTGTGTGTCTGTTTATGTCTGTCTGTGTCTGTGTTTGTCTGTCTTATCTACAAACGATTAAAAAAACAATCTGCTGCTGTTGCCAGGCTTAATTTAGCGAGGTATGAAGTCAGGGAGCAAAACACTGAAGCCCCATACCTACTTACAATCTAGTAATTGAAGAGTTATTCGTTCCGTTCCGTAGAGACATCTGGTTAAAGTTTTTGTTTCGCATTACATAGAAAGAATGACTTACTTGACTTATGCCTCTTGGTTCCTTGGGGAACATAGGGCTGCAACAACACCCCTCCAAAGAACTCGGTTTTGGGAGATCCTCTTCAGCTCGGCCCACGTCATTCCGGCTGCCTTCGTTTCTTCGTCAACACTTCTGCGCCAGGTCTGCTTTGGTCGACCAGCTTTCCGTTTCCCTTGTGGATTCCAGTCAAAGGCCTGTCTGGTGACATTTGTCGCAGGCTTGCGGAGTGTATGGCCGATCCATCCCCACTTCCTTTGTTTAATAATGGACTTGATTGGGGTTTGTCTGGCCCTGCCCCACAGTTGTTTGTTGGTTTTAAAATTTTTTTCCCCACCTATGTTGAGGATGCCCCTGGGCTTTGTTGGTAAAAGATGGAGTTTTTTGGTGTTGGTTTTTGTAACCGCAGGTTTCTAGCCAAAATAGGACCGATTTCTTGGTGTTGTAGACCCAAATCTTGTTTTGAAAGAGGGGCTGTTGACCTACAAAGGGGAAAGGGGTTTAAAGGGCGTGACGGGTTGTTGATTCCCCTTGATGTTTTCTTTTCCCCCCTTTTACTGGACACCCCCAGGTAATTTAAACTTGGTGTTTTTGTGGTTTTTCTGCAGACCCCGGGGGTCTGGTTTTGTTGTTCCCCCTATGATCCCCGTCTTCCGATGTTGATTTTGGAGGCCGTCTTTTCGCTTCGTCAGAACACGAAAAAGGGGTTTTCTGTGGTTTGTTCCCTTGGGGGAAGGTGACGTCGTTGCGAAGTAGGTCTTCCAGTGTTCATGGGGGTCCATGATGGGTTCTCCTCCCTGCTGGGTTTCCCGAAAATTATCCATCAACCACCAACAGGAAGAGGGTTTGGCGACAAAGACAGCCCTGGAACACGGTCTGTACGGAGAAGGTTCTGTCATTTTCCCCTTTCAGGATGATTTGACAGGGGCCATTTATATAGCTGGGTGTGGTGAGAACTTTGGTGGAAACCCATAGTGTGATCTTTTCCAAATGACTCTCGTCGCGCTTCAAATGCTTTGGAAAGTGGGCAAAGATAAATTAAGGGGGGTCTGCCCTCCGGGATGTTTTCAATGTGTGCGCGTTGTGGCGATTTGATTTTGATGACGTTTGTTTAAACCCCTGTGTTTCCCGAAGTTCTTACCCCGTGTGTCTTCAGTCTGTCTAGCATGATCTTTGTCCCCTTTTCTTGGGATGGCAGTAGCATGTTCCTCCCCATTGTTGTGAGGAAGGCCCCCTTTCTTTGGCAGCTTTAGGATGGCCTTTTTCCAGTCTTCTGGTACTCTTTTGCCCCCAGATTTGATAGGAGTGGGTTTAAATCTCAGTGAAAGTTTGGAGTTGCCTTCAGTGTTCGGGGTTACCCTTGGGCAAAGTGCTTTGCTGATTTTAGTGTTGTGGCTTTGGTGATCTCTTCTTGGTAGGGGGGCCGGTGTTGTGCAAGGTTTCAGTCGGTGGGGGGATGTAGGGGCATGGGTGGTGCAGGTCTGTTTGGGGTTTTTGAAGTGCTTGTCTTGTCTCTGGTCCCTCACCCCAAAGGTATTTCCATTTTTCTTTGAAGGGCGTGGTTTGTTGTTTTTCCTGAGAGAGTTCTCGTGATCTCGTACAGTCTTCAATTTTTTGGCTGCTGCTGTCTCTGCTTCTGAGTCGTTCCCAATGAATTTTCTCTTGTCTCTTCTGCATTTCTCTTTATTGCCCGTTTTTGCCCGTGCTGCTTGCGTTCTGTTTTTTTTTGATTTGGGTGGTTTTGATCTTTCAGGGGTTTCCTTGGTGATCAGGCCCCGTTTCTGTTGTCGCCACTCCTTGTTTTTTCTTGTTTTCTTTACGTTGTTTGGTGTTGTCTTCCCGGTTCCCGCGACTTCCCTTGCTTTCGAATGTTTCCTCTGGCAGTGGGGAAAGCACACGAGTTGTTCCTCAGTTCGAGCCTGAATTTTTTTTTTTTCTTTTTTTCAGGCTTTTTCAGTTGAATTTTGGATGGGCTTCCCGCCCCTCGTGTGGTTTTTTGCTTGGTCTTTAGGGTGGAACAAAAGATGTGGTCTGATGCGCATCTGCTCCCCGTTCCCTGACATCAGGGGTTTCCCTTTCCTTTCGCCCGATGTATTGTTCGTTGGTTTTCGTCTTGCCATCGGGGAAGTTGGGTTTGTGGGCTTTTTGTGAGGAAAAAAAGGTGCCTCCCAAAGAAGGGGCGTTTTTAATGCAAAAATTCTTTTAAAGTTCCCATTTTCATTTTGATCTCCGTGCCTGTCTGCCCATGTCTTTTTCTGTTTGGTTGTCTGTCCCCCCTTTGGCTTTTTGTCCCCATTGTTTTTAGGGCCCTCTTTGGTGCTTTGTCCTGATGGTCTGGACTTGTTCGAAGAAGTTTTCTTTATCTTCTAAATTGCTGTTTTGTTGGAGGGTGCATGAAGGTGGTCCTTTTTGCCTTTTTAGTTGAAAAAGTGCGTGGGTCCCTGGTGACACTGGTTCCGGACAGAGTGCTTTCGTTGCTTCAGGTTCTCAGCAGCGTTCCATGTGGGGGGCTGGCTTCTTCTGTCCAGAGTAGATGATTTTTGTCTCCATCGAAAATTTTGTCTGCCCGGTTTCCTTTCTTTTGGTCTGCACAGGCCCAAAAGGCTTTGGTTGTATGTGCATTTCTCTACTCACCTGTGCTGTTTTTTCCCCGTTTTTACGGGTTCTGTGTTCCAGGTCCTTCCGGTTGTGACTGGTTTTTGGTTTTCGGCGCACTGGCTTCCCCAAGGCTTTACCCGCACGCGTCATAGGTCTCCAGAGAGGATTTCCCCAAACCCTGTCGTGCGAGGGTTAAGTTGCAGTTTCCCTAAAGAGAAGTTTTTAAGTGAATGGGTCGTTAGCCCAATGCACAACCCCCCAAACCCTGGAGGACCAGGGTGCATCGTTTAGTCTGGCTCCTCCCCCCCAGACCTGTTGAGCATGGTTGAACCTGCCAGAGGCCGAAGCCCCCGCCCACATAGCTCTGGGGGTCATTGAAGCACGCAAGCCATCCCACCACGACAAGGTGATACACCATCGGGACAGATAGAAAGAATAAGACCTTTGAATTTCTTTTTTTTTAAAGTGTTCATGTTCTGTTATGTAAAAATGATCCTCAGTATCATTGTTTTGGTGTGTGTGTTTGTGTGTGTGTTTGTGTGTGTGTTTGTTTGTTTGTTTGTTTGTGTGTGTGTGTGTGTGTGTGTGTGTGTGTGTGTGTGGGTGTGTGTGTGTGTGTGTTGCGTGCGCGCGCGCGTGTATGTATGTGTGTGTAATCACGCCTTCTTTCACTCTCATATATAATATCCCGTCTTCGTAAGGGCAAAAAGCTTTTAGAAAATACACACTCTGAAGTGAAAGCATCAACAACCCATGTCTTTGTGCCTCTTGCTAGGTGTTTGTCTTGAATACTCATTATGTTTCTATTTCCTCTTCTTATTTAAAAATTTTTTTTAAAAGACAGACACGCTGTTAACAAGTAAACAAACAATTCGCTTGTTTCAATGCGTTTTATCTCTCTCTCTCTCTCAGTCCGTCTGTCTGTCTGTCCGTCTGCCTCCCCCTCCGGATGCCTGTTTCTATCTCGTCCCCCCCCCTCCCCCCATCCCCATCTTGCCCCTCTCTGTCTCCCTCTGTCTGTCTGTCTGTCTCTCAATTATTTTCCCTGTCTCTGCCTCTTCTTTGTTTGTTTCTTTGCCTCTATCTCTGTTAGTCTATCGATCTGTCTGTCTGTCTACATGTCTCTCTGTCTCTTTCTTTCTTTCTTCTGCCTCTGTGTCTATCTCTGTCTCTCTGCCTCTGTCTCTGCCTATCTGTGTCTTGTCTGTTTCTCTCTGAGTCTCTCTCTGTGTCTCTCTCTGTGTCTCTCTCTGTCTCTGTCTCTCTGTCTCTGTCTCTCTCTCTCCTCCTCCCCGGTCCTTCCTCATTCTCCCTCCCCTCCATCCCTCAGTATTTCTCTCACAGTACATTGCCATAAAAATGTCGACATCCCCGCTCTTTCTCTCTCTCCCTCTCCCTCCATCCCGTCCCTCTGTATTCTCCCACCCTCCATCCCTGAGTATTTTTATCACAGAACATTTATTGTGTCACCAACTGTCGACATCTCTCTCTCTCTCACTCTCTCCTCTCCTTTCCCCCCCATTTCTCCCCCCTCCCCCCCCCCCCCCCTCTCTCTCCCCCCCCTCCTTCCTTTCCCTCCTTCCGTATTCTCCCTCCCTTTCCCTCCCTCCTCCTTTAGTCATTCTTTCTCTCTCTCTCTCTCTCTCTCTCTCTCTCTCTCTCTCTCTCTCTCTCTCTCTCTCTCTCTCTGTGTCTGAATAAACCCTAATAACTACCGGGGAATTTCTCTTACTGACATAAGTAGTAAGATATATAGTACTATTATTAGCAATAGGCTACAGAAATGGGTTATGAAGAATAATATTACAGGAGAGCACCAAGCTGGTTTTAAGAGAGGATACTCCACTTTAGATCATATGTTTACTCTGCTTGCGTTTGTACAGAAACAGTTTGCTCATAACCGTAAGCTCTATGTAGCATTTATTGACTTTGAAAAGCATTTGATTCTGTTAACAGGAACTTGTGGCCTATTCTCCTGAAAAATGGTTTGTGAAGGGTAAACTATTTTCGATGTTTGAGAGCCATTGTTCAGATGTCAGAAGCAGAATTTAAAATGTGGAACTAAAGTGACTGACATAATATACTGGACACTGGTGTTTAAACAGGGTGATGTATGTAGCCCCTTATTGTTTTTTTTTTTATCAATGAGTTAGCAGAGACATCATCAATAATGGTAAACATGGTTTCCACTTTCCCAAGATTTCTCAGAGTTGTTTATTCTTCTGCTTGCTGAAAGATGTTATCTGCTATCTGAATCAGTTGTAGGCTTACAAAAGCAGTTAAACAGCTAACAGTGCTGCAACATCACTGGATCTTAAGGTTAATCTGAGTAAGAGTAATATCGTTGTATTTAGAAAGGTGGATATTTAGCTGTCATGAAAATATGGTTTGTACAATGGAAAATTTCTTGCCTGTGATTAAGTATATAAATATTTGGAATCTGTTTTCTACAAATTTTATTTTCAAAACTGCATGAAAAGATCGCAATGAGGTAAACGAAGCTTGTTATTTGTTTTTGAAAAAAATACGAAATTGAAAAAAAACTCTTTTGATTTTTCTTTAAAGATTTTTTGATGCAAAATACTCCCACTGTGTTATTTGGGGCCAGAAATCTGGGGCTTGGATGCAGCTGAAAACACTTTGTGAATCGTCCCCCTCTTTTTTTTAAAAGCAGTTTTTAGGCTTAGTAGACGTACACCTAAGATTTTGTTTTAGTAAACTAATAGATCCCCCTCTCTCTGTTAAATGCTGCGTAAGATGCTTAGATTTTGGTTAAGTTCTCTATGAAGAGATAGGTTTCCTTTTAAATCCTACAAGATGCTTTATGACAGATGTAAAAGGGAAAAAACAATGGGAAACACAAATACGTACCTTTTTTGGTGAACTCGGGTTTTGGATTTGTTTGGTCAATCAAGGATTAGAAATTGTAGAGAGTTTATTACGCTTTTAGGCAAAGATTGATTGAGCTGTGGCAGCATGGAGTGATCATATTTTTCAAAACAGTGAAAGATTCAAATGTACAACAATCATAAGTTTTTCATAAAAGTCAAACCTTATTAAAAACTGATAGGTATACTTTTAAAAGATTTGTCTAAATTTGGACTGGGGTATCAGATAAAAATGTTTTAAATTAGATACAGAGAACATGATTTGACGACCTGGCTGCTATCCCATTTGTAAACAAGCAAAGGAGGGGGGAAAAACATTTTTTGTTGTGCTGTCCGTTTTTTGGGATTTTTGGCAGAACACATCCCCGTTAAATTAGTAGACAGCCAAATTTTTTTAGCTCTGTTTCCCCTGGCATCAAGTCATCTGAGGTTGTGCCCGCCTCACTTTTTTTTTTGTAAAGCTTTTAAATAAAAGGGGAAAAAGTTTTCTAAGTGATATTTTTTTTGGACTTTTTTTTACTAAGATGTTGTTGGGTGTGTTTTTTTTATTTTTTTTATTTTTTTTCCAAAATTCTAAGCAGTTCGGCAACCCCCTTCATGTATGGGGCCAAGGCCTTTTTGTGAAAAATATTGGTTTGAGTCGAGTTCTCTCTTGAAAAAAATTTTGCATTCTCTCTCCCCCCCCCCCTCCTCTCTTCTCTCTTTTCTTTCCTTTTCTCTCTCCTCTTCTCTCTCTCTCTTCTCCCTCCCCCCCCCCTCTCCCCTCTCTCTCTCTCCCTCCCCCCCCCCCCCCCCTCCTCTCTCTCTCCTCCTCTCTCCCCCTCTCTCTCTCTCTTTTCTCTCTTTCGAGTCGACGGCCCCATTTCATCTGTCCGGTAACCCCCCCGGCCTTTTAAAAAAGGGGCCGCCCCCCCCCCCCGGGGGCCCCCCAAAACCCCGGGGGGCCTTTTTCCTTTTTTTGTCGGCGGCGCCATTCGAGTTGGTCTTTTTTCCCGGCTTTTGGGCTTTTTGTTGTTGTCGCTGCTGTCCTTTTTTGATGTTGTTGCCCCCTTCCCTTTTGTCTTTAGTTTAAATTGTCGCGCCGTCTTCTTCGGTTGTTGTTTCGCCGCTGTCTCTTCCCCGTCGTCCGATTGTCTTTGCCGACGACTGTCGCTTCATTGGCTGTTGTCTTCCGACTGTCTATTTTTCCAGTTCCGACTTTTTCTGTCTTCCCCACTTTTTGTCTGTCTGCCCGCTACGTCCGATTCTATTATCCCTTTTGCTAAAAACCGTTTTTTTTTCAGTTTTAAAAGGTTTTGTGTTTTTGTGGTGGGTTTTTTTATTTTGCTGCCAAGTTTAAAAACCCGTTTTTAAAAGGGGAAAAGGGGGGGGTTTTTTTTTGGGGAAAGTTAAAAGACGAGGAGAGAAGAGAGAGAGGGAGAAGAGAGGAGAGAGGGGGAGAGAGAAGAGAGAGAGAGAGAGGGAAAAAAAGGAAAACAGAAAAGACAGACAGACAGGAAAAAGGGAGACATGAGGAGTGAAAAAAAAAGAGTGCTTATTCCTTATCCCGAAATTAAGAAAAAAAATAATAAAAA
>CM054145.1:61885804-61901485 GCA_028751875.1 Rapana venosa
TTTTTGTTTGTCCTTTGCCCACCCCACACATTTTTAGAGCCCAAAACGATACAAATTCAGTTACCCATCCCATCCATCCATTCACTCAATCATTATTCCAGGATTGCTAGAGCTGTACAATCAGTAGAACTAGGGGCTTACCTTCACAAAGTAGTTGGTGCCAGCCACCACCTGGCTTTTGTAGGTCTTGGGGTGAAGATGCTGAACTTCTTCCCTACCTTCCTCCTCAAGTCTTCCTTCAGCTGCACACACACACATGCGCGCACACACACACACACACACATGCATGCACACACCACACACACACACACACACCAGCCAGTTGTTAAAGTACAGTCACTTGATACAACCATGGACAGTTTAGTTCTAAAGCACTTTTGTGAACTCATGACACACACAGTATCATGAGTTGATTTTGCTGCACACTGTATGACATGTAATGATGTCACATGTGTGCACCTTATTCTAAATGCTGGACACTATCACTGTACCAGTATCAGTTACTGAGTTAGCACACTGTGGAACTCATAGCACAGTATAGGTCAGCTGATCTTATTGCTCTTTTTTTTTTATGACATGCATGCATCTAAATGCTGAACACCTGGACACTATCCTTTCAGGTGCCCAACAACTTCTTTTTCACAAAAATTAGAAAGTAGAACTTTGCAAGTAACTTCTACTATCAGACCCATTTTAATAGTGATATGAAAAGTAATAGTGTCTGGGTTTGTATGTGAGGGGGGAAAAATAACCTGCTACACAACTTTCCAGGAGGCACCGTGGTCGAGTGGTTTAGGCGGTCAACTCGTGATCCAGAGGTCGCGGGTTCGATCCCCGCTCGGCTTGGTGTTGTGTCCTTGGGAAAGACACTTTACTCCTATTTTCCATCACTCCACCCAGGTGTACAAGTGGGTACCAGCTCTGCTGGGGAATATCTGGCGACAGACTAGCGTCCTGTCACAGGGGTGGTGAAAAACCATCAGTCGCTTAACGCTACAGAAACCGGGATAACTCCGGCTCTATGGGCCTTCTGGCTCGAAAGAACATACTTTTTTTTTACTACACAACTTTCCAGAGTGTTTTGTGTGTTAGGCTTCAAAGAGAATGTATCATGAAGTTTTCATGAATGGCAGTCAGTGTTAGCGTGTGTACTGGTGTTAGACACAAAGTAGAATCTGAGCGCTTTGAGTTTGAGCCAGCCACCAAAGTGGGCCATGTATGAATCATTATGCGGAGTTATCACTACCCTGGTGAGGTCACTACCCAGAAGACACCCTGCACTGTTTTCAGCGGTTGTTGAATCGCCACAGTGACACTGCCAGTGACACTGCCACAGTGACACTGCCACAGTGACACTGCCGGCACCTCTGTCTCTGTCACTGATATGTACTTGGTACTAATGCAGGAACAGTAGTGGAGGAAAACTAGTGTAAGTAACCACTTACAATTTCTCATCCATTTTTGAAAATGATTTTCAAAGATTCAATTTAAAAGGAATATCTACTTGGTACATGACAATACTTGCACTGCTCTTGTGGTGATGTGCTCTCCCAGGGAGAGCAGCCTGAATTTCATGCAGAAAAATCTGCCGTGACTTAAACACAAGTTAAAGTGGTATAAAATAAATAGAAATAAAATTTTAGAAATAAAAAATAAAGATTTCAATGCTTTTATTTTTTAAACTTATACATTTTTTTGTTATGATAAAACTTTTAGTAATCTTCTAGTTCTCTGCTATAAATTTGATAAAGTAACAATGAAGACAACCATATAATTTTTTTTACCACCTCCCCAAATCCAACTGATGATGTTATTCATTAACTCCTTCACTGACTAATAAAAACTAAACACTTACAATTTACACAAAATTTTGTTTAACATCTGCTCTGCAAAAGTAAAAAGTGCTCCTAGTCCTACTGAGGTAATAGTACTACAGAGTGATGATTCAAAGGTTTATTGTTTTTAGGATTTTTAAATCCCACATTGCCAACATCACTGAGGTCAGTTAGAGTGAGAGGGCTACAAGAGATTGTACAACTTGGCAGAGACAGAGACAGATGGCGAACCCTGGTGGCATTATGTGGAGCTCCTACTGACAATAGCAATGATGGAGACAGGTGAAGTTATTTTTTAGTGGGTTTTTTTTTTCCAAAACACACTCTGCAAATGTTAAGTTTAGCAGACAATTTCAGCAAAGTGAAAGAATGACCCCTGACACTTAACTATTGTCCTTCGGATGAGACTATAAACCGAGACCCCGTGTGCAAACGCATGCAGAACATCTTGCGCACACATTTAATCCTGTTCCGCTTTTCAAAAGAGTAGGACATTGTGTGCCGGTGGGAACAGATGACAAAATTTACAAAACCGCATACACATGAGAACTGGCTGTAAAAAAGCACATGAGTGCTTATTCCATTATCCTCAATAAAATAAACAAAAGAGCGCTTTGATTTGTTGCTTTACAAGATTCAGCGCTATAGAAATTTCATACATTATTATTATTATTATTAATGAACACAGGTTTAGAGATCATGCTGTGCTGTAGTGTAATGAATGCTGAGCTGTAATGAACACATGTTAAGAACTGTCAGCATATCAGCTGACTGGTCCTGAACATATCCAGAACTTTATGTACAGTGAGCTGCAGAGCTGGTGTGAAAGGCCAGGCCAGTCACCTTCCATCATGACTCATTCAGTCATTGACTAATGCAATCTTACTGAAGTTAGTCATGAATACTGATTTATCACCAACAACAAACAATAACTAGACTTTTCGCAAGTAAAGAAAGCCTGTTTTAGTGTTTATGTAGCAAAGCCGTAGATAATGAATGTAGGTCTACCTGATTGGCAGTGATTGCTGACACAGCAACAGGATGCAATATTATCATTACAGACTGATCTGGCCTCATTATAAGTTGGTTGGAAAACTTTTTGTAATGATGTGAAAACCTATGAATACAGCAAGGCGTGCAACAAGCCCCATGACTTTATTTATTATTTATTTATTCTCTTATTTCGAGGATCATTGAATTGTAAGCATTCACTTGCTTTAACATCCAGTCCCTGTGTGTATGTATGCAGTTTTGTTAAGTTTTGTTACCTGTTCCCAGTGGCCAAAATGGCATCCTTCGAAAAGCAGAACAGGTTTTAACAGTCCCAAAAAGGTTTCATGCTCTGGACTTTAGTTAAAGTCTCACCCAAAAGGACTTTTTTGGGGGAGTGAAGTGGCACTAAAGTCACACCAGGGAAAAATTTCCCCTTGAACGGAAGGGGGTTTCAAACCCAGGTTAGCAATCCGCAAAAAGCTCTAACCGGGTATCCCATTCCCCTTTAAAATATTATAAAAGCGGCAACGAGCTGCATTTTGGTGTCTCCATAACACCCACCAAAGCTAGCTTTTTCCCACTCTTCACCAAAGTGTTATATAAAATTTTTAAAAAAGCACACATTGTTATGAATACTATGATAATATTAGCTATTTCAGTGAAAGCTTGCTACTTTTTTGTCAAAATTTTAAATCCGGCCTGTGTCCATGCATAAAACTGACAACCAGTTCAAACAATACTTATACACCTGTTGCAGGGGTGGTGTGTGTGGGGGGGGGGGGGGGGGTTGCTGCGTTTCTGTCCCTGAGGAATGCCAGCAAACAAACCCACTGCAAAAAGGGGAAATTTCGGCCTAGGTCTACCATGGATGGGGCCTGCTCATTGAATCACTTAAGACGAATGCAAAAGAAACATCTGAAGGGAAATAAAAACCTGGGCTACCGAAAATGATCAACCTGTAAAGTTCGGCTACAAAAAAGGGACATGATACAAAGCTGACAAATGGAAATAAAAAAAATTCGTCGTTTTTTTCGTATTGCCCTATTTACGGGGAAAATAGACCTAACCCCCCCACCCCCCCCCCCCAACCAAAAAAAAAACAAAGAAAATCCAAACAAACAAAACTGTACATGCAACAAGTTCCGCAGGCTTGCACACAGGCGTAGCCTAAACAATGGGGAAATCAAAACAATCCCTGCAAATGAAACGATGAGTGAAACCCCAAAGTGCTAGCAAAAAACTTCTTTGTCCCCGAGGGCTTGACATCACTGTCATATTTTTGGGCCCGCACCCAGTCCCCAAAATTCCATTTTTCAACTTGTAAATCAAGATTCAAATTGGTTTCCTAGTTCGTCTCTTCAGAGTCGTGTGATCAGGGAAGAAAATAAAATTACTAGTTTAGACAACCTATCAACAGTTTAAAACAACACTGTGCCTACTCTTAGTTATAGCTTTTTGTAAAAAATTCCTACCGCCCCAGGACAAAAACTACGACAAAAAAACGAACACAACCTCACAACGTTACCACCAACACCCAAACCACCGCATTGACGCAACTGCGCTGCCTCATCACGCAAACCATCCAAACCCCCAAATCACGCTAAACGACCGCCCCCGAACCCCCCTCTATTATACTATCCATACTCTTCAGGAACTAATCAAAACCCGGGCCCTCGGGCAACATCCACCTCCCCTTGCGGCCCTGCGATCACCCAGTGACAGGGAGCTGCAAGGGTAACCCCTGCGACGACTGTGGAATCTGGTTCCACAGCTCGTGCGTAGAACAATGTAGCACAACCTTTCAACATTGAAGACCCAACACCAGTGATGTCTACAGATGCACTCTACCACTGCGACCATTTACATTTAGGAACCTGACAACAGCACAAACTACTATTTACCACTACATATCCAACACATCATTTGACCCCACGCTCAGCCTTCACCCCACTAAAACAAGCCCCCCAAACAGCACCCACCAGAAAAACTCCCAAGGACAGCCCTACAAGAGAACGACTGACAATTTAAGCCCACTGACAACCATACACCACCCCGCCCAAACCCCCACTACAAACCCGACCAACCCCAAAGCCCAGACCATAGAACTATACTCCAAAACCCACAATAGTTACGCCACCCAAAGAACTAAAATAAACTTTCACCCCAAACCTTCCCAACACTCCAGAAACCCAACACCGGAAGGAAAAACCTTAGAAATGACGTGAACTGCAGAGGAATTTAGAAATAAAACAGCAGATTTAAAGCAGCCTCCACAATCAAACCGACATTGCTGCGGGACCGAATCCAAACTCGACAACCGTTAAAAAAAGCAAGTGTTTCCAGATAACTATTAGTATATAAAAAGGACAGAGGTCAGTTGGGGGGGGGGGTATTCATACTAGTACAAGGGAATTTATTTAACAAAGAAAAGGAAATAAAGCCAACTGCAAAACAATCTGGTTAAGTAAAACCCACAAACAAAAGACCTTATGTAGATCCTTTCTACACCCGTATGAAACACAAAGGACAGAAAGAACTAAAATAGCACTAGGGAAGTTAGACCGGGAAACGGCAAACCATCCTAGCAGGGGACTTAACTTTCCCGACGTAGACTGGGACAAAAACACGAAACCACCAGATACCACGAGCCAGTTACAACCTAGAGAAGTCACCGCCGAACAGGTTTTTCAACAGATCCACAGAGAAAGACAGAGAAAAAACCTACTGATTTTAGTTTTTCCCACCCCTTTACTATCAGATCCCCATCGGTCCCAGGAAAATCCGACCAGACCATTTGTAACAGACATCGACACAAAACCCCACCACCAAAAGGCAAAGGAAATACTACAACTTTACAAGAGCAAAAGACAGGACTAGAAAGGGTTTGACGACCTAAAAGACACAATTAGTAAAAACCAACAACAAAGGGGGCGACGCCCCAAAACCCCTATGGACAACCCTTTTTAAAAAAAAATAATGCAAGAAATAGACACCTACATCCCCTCACGATGAAGCCAGAAACAACGCACACCTGGATAACGAAAATATAAAACCATGCTCGGGAAAAAACAAGACTCTAAACCAAAACCAAGAAGCACAACAACTGGGGCAACTACAAACACTACCAAAAAGAATGCAAACGAAACTACGCAAAGCGGAATGGGACCCTCAACCGACAATATACAAGGCACAAGCAAACAAAACAAACCCTTCTGGGGAATATAAAGAACAAAAACAGACAATGTAGGAGTTGCACCCCGAAGGAAGGAGCAACCCAGTTAGCGATAGCAGGGAAGGCCCGAAATTTTTTAAAACAATTCCCAAACAGTTTTCACCCAAGGATAGGGGCACCCCCACCCCAATGGACAAACTCACACCCAACCCCTAGAGAGCATCACCCTCACAGTAGATGGGGTAGAAAAACTGCTTAAAAAAAACCGACCCACCAAACACACGGGCCCAAAGCCATCCCCCAAAATAGTACTAAAAAACTGCGCAGACATTTTGCACCCACTAAAAAACCTCTACCAAAAATCATTTGACACAGGAATTCTACCCGGGGGACTGGAGACAAGCTAATATTCAGGATCTTAAAAAAGGGGGCAAACACAAGCACCAACTATAGACCATTTCACTTCTTCAGTAGCTGCAAGATTTTTGAAAAAAGTTGCCCCCACCTAATGGAAAACCTAAAAGGAAAAAATTCTAACCAAATTAAAAACCCCGGCTTCCCCCTGGCTTCTCCGTGAGCCCCCAACCCCTACCCCCACCCCGGACTTCCTATCATCTTAGACAAGGGGGAGAACAGTGATGTACAACTTAGACTTTAGCAAGGCCTTTTATAAGTCCCCCCCAGGAAACTACTATATAAGTTAGAAAAAATGGGATAGTAGGAGAAATTCACCCTGGCGAAAACTTTAACCACCAGAACAAAGAGAGTAGTGTTAGAAAGGGGAAACATCAGAAAAAGTTAGGTAGAGTCAGGAGTACCACAAGGACTGTGTTAGGCCCATACTCTTCCTAGCCATTTTAATGACCTACCCAAAATCAGTCGCATCCCCAAAAAAGACTTTTTGCAGATGCTGTCTTTAAAGAAAATAGGGCCCTTCGTGACCACATCACCCCTTAAACGACCTCAAGAAAAATTTAAAACCCGGGCAGAAAATTGGGGGATGCTTTTTTAAAGCCAGCAAGTTTATATTTTAAACATAAAAAAAGAATCAGACTACTTACCCAAATAAATAGTACCATCCCCAGCAAGTGGCATCAACACCATATCTAGGGGGCCCCCTCCAACGATTTGAAATGGACCACCCACATAGACAAAATTACCAAAAAAGCAAACTCAATGTTAGGATTTTTCAGCGAAAACCCCAAACACTGCCCACAAGAAAGTCGAATTAGCCTATCTATCATAGTTGATCCACATTAGAATATGGGCCACAGTAGGGGGTAGCCATGCAAACAGACATAGATAAGTAAAAGTATCCGAAAGGCAGCCCGATTCAAAACAAACTACCTACAGAGACCCGGCGTGTCACGACCATGCTCCAAGACCGCATCTGCCCAAAATTTCAAAACCGGGGGCGAAGCTTAGTTACCTTTAGTTAAAGTGGTTTAGGGGCTTGTCCCGGGATGCCGCCATCAAATTTTTTTTTCCCCCCAAACCCCAAGGGAAAGTGAATTTAAAAAAGACTTTTAAGGCTATAAATCAGTAAACATGTAAAAAGGCCCCGCCTGCAAAAACAACAAGGCACACTCCCAAAAGCAGGTTGCAACCAGTACAAGCATCCTTCTTCGTCAGACGGTTTTTAAAACGGACCACCCACGACCAGACCCTCAATTCCAAGACCCTGGCTCCTTCAAAGGGCCCTCCCAGGGAGAACCACACTAGGGTTTGAACCAACCCGCATTAGTACTAGCAGTTTAAACGCAACCCCCAAACCGTCGCGTAAAGCCGAGTGGTTACTGCGACTATTGATCCAATCCAGATCCAGGAAAATGCGCTGGGCCTATTTTTTTTGCACCTGACAAATAGCTCATGGAGCAGTGACTTTTCCCCATATATCCCCCAACCCCAAAAGGTCTGCGCCTTCCTGCCCCACCCCCACCCCCCACCCACCACCAAACTAGGTGCCACCCAGATTTTTTTTCCCCCCAATATTTCTTCCCCGTACGTCCATTAACTTAAAAATGAAAACAGTTTTAAGCTTCCATTTAGAAATTTTCCTGAAACAGGAAAAGGAAGGAAAAAAGGAAAAAAAGGGGAAAATTGAGGAATAAATTCATGATAAACATAATGTGGGCACACTTATGTGAAAACCCATATTCAACTAAAAACTGGGCATCTTCAAACAGTCTTCTAACTAAACCTTTGTTCAGCCCTCAAAAAAAAAAAAAAAAATGAAGAAAAGAAAAAAAAACGGTAAAAATGCGCGCGCGCGTGCGGCGTGCGTGCGTGGGGCGTGAGAGAGAGAGAGAGAGAGAAGAGAGAGAGGGGAGAGAGGGGAGAGGGGAGAGGAGAGAGACAGACAGACAACAACAGACAGACAGACAGACAGATTTTCACTTTTAACTTGTGGCGCAATAATTTTTTTTCCCCCCCCCCCCAAAAAAAAAAAAACAAAATTTAAAATTTTTAAAAAAAAAAAAAAAAAAAAACCCCAAAAAAAACCCAAACAAAAAAACAAAAAAAAAAAAAAAAAAAAAAAAAAAAGGGAAAACAAAACAAATACAAAATAAAACCAAACAAAAAAAAAACCAAAAAAAAAAAAAAAAAAAAAAAAAAATCCCCCCCCCGGGGGGGCAAAAAAAAAAAAAAAAAAGAAAAAAAAAAAACAAAAAAAACAACAAAACAACAAAAACACAAACCCAAAAATTTTTTCCCCCTGCCCCCCCCCATCTGTAAAGCCACAGACAGTTATCACCTGCAGTGTCGTAATACCAAAAGTTTCCCCCTGCAGTGTCTGTAAACCACAGTTTCACACTGGGGTTTGTAATACCACAGTTACACACCCCGGCTGTAATACCACAACGTTATCACAGGTGTCTGAAAAACTATAGACAGTGATAGACTACACCCCTGAAAAAGCCTAGCAGGGGTAGTTTACACTACAACCTACAGTGTCTGTAAAGCATAGCAGTGAAAAATACACTACAACCTATGTGTCTGAAAAAGCCATAGACATGATAGACTACACTAACGAAAAGCCATAGACGTGCAGACACACTACACTTAAAGCCATAGACAGTGGAGATTGAAGGCGGGGCATCCTTTTTTCCCTAACTTTCACAACCGATAATCTTTGCAGAGAAATCCCGCATTTAAATTTCAGATTACAGATTTTTTTTCCTTCCCCTAACCCCCCACCCCCCCCCCCCACAAATAAAAGCATTTATTTTTTTAGTTATTTAGTTTATTCTTTTATTCGGGGAAAATGGAATAAGCACTTTTTGGTTTTTTCACCCATCCCCCTGTGTTGGGGTTTTTGTAAATTACACTGTTCCCCCGGCACAAAATGGCCTACTCTTACAAAAAGCGGAAAGGAAAATTTTAACTTGTGCGCAAGAGTTCTGCGTGCGTTCGCCACGGGGCCTGGGTTTATAGTTCTCCGAAGGACTTTTGGGGGGAGAGTGCAGTCTGCACTGATGTTAACCCAGGGGAAAAATTCCCTTGAAGGGGAATCAAACCCCGGGGTTGTCGTAGCGAGCGCAATGTTCTAACACTGGGCACCCGTCCCCCTAAAATCATTACAAATCAAACCTTGTTCACGAACACGCTCACAAAATAAAACATACCGAAAAAATTTGCAAAAACCCAAAAAAACCACAAACCAAAGAAAGAACTGTTATTATTTGGCTCTACTCGCAGTTTTGCCCCGTCGAGGCTTTTCGAGGGGTGTTTTTTTTTGATAAAAACACCGGGGTCCCATTTATGTGGGGCCCAAAGGCCGCCTAGCCTGTTTCACTGGGTGGGCTAGGCCTGGTGTTTTCCTTGACTTTAGACGGTGGGTTGTCATCCTCTGCTGGAAGGCTATGCGAAACAGTCGGGATTTTTGATGCTGATTCACACAGGTCGAGCAACGAAACACGCCGTAAAGAACATCTCCAAAATACCAAAGGCTGTACGCCCTGGTGACTATGCCCTACGGCCCCTTTGGAAAACAAGCAAAAATGAAGGGTTGGAAAAACCCCAAAAACCCCCCCAAACACACCCCACACCCCCACACACACCCCTTTATTCAAGAATAAAAGCAGTGTGCAACCATAGGTAGTTTATGTCTGACAAGAAATACGCGGGGAAAGGACCAGACGGGGTTAATAAAATAACTCCCCCCCAGTAAAATGGCATTTCATTCCCTCGAAAACTAATTTTTATTTCAAACTAGAGAAGGGCGCACCACACACACAAAGAAGGGGGGGGGGGGGGGGGGGGGGAAGGTTTGGGGGTGTGTTCAAATTCAGGCGCTAAATGTTTTGAACACACCCACACCTATCTTCCCCCCCCTAGCAGACCTAGCCCATCTCCCCCCCACTTTTTGGGCCCGTACTCTTGACGCAGGGAAAGGGGTTTTTTCCCGTTTCCCCCCCCCCCCCCCCCCCCCCCCCCCCCCCCCCCCCACACACACACCCACATTTTTTTTTGTATGTGGTGGCTTTAAATTTTTGTGTTTGCTTTTTTCCGTCTATTTCTCTCCTGTGAAACGTGACATTGAAACTGCCAAGGAAACAAAAAAAAAAAGGAAAACAATGTGCTCTATAACGCCTGAAACTTCAAAGAAAAACAAGAAAAAAAAGGGAAAAATGAGAAAGGGAATGGGGTGGTGTGTGTGGGGTTTTTGGTGGTGTGTGTGTGGTTTTGGGGTGGCAATCAAGTCAAGTAAAAGTAAAAATTTTTAATTTGAGTGGTACATTAAAAACCAATGAAATTTGCTTTTTTTTCTGTCGTCTGTCTTCTGTCTTCTCTTCCTCTCCCCCTTCTCTCTCTCTCTCTCTCCTCCTCTCTCTCTTCCTTGGGTGTGTGTGTGTGCCATAAAAGGGAAGTATTAAACAGGTATAAAAGTATAAAAAGAATTGAGAATTTTTACGCCAACAGACTTTGGCCCGGAACTGGGGACACTGAAGAGAGAGACTAGACACCGCCAAGGACATGATCAACTTGAAAAAAAGGAACCGTCCACGCAAAACACAGCCCTGACAACCAAACTCCAAAACAAAAACCCAAACCCCACCTCCCGTAGAACAATGTTTCAGAAAAAGATCACTCTAGGGAACCCTGAGCGAAGCAGACCAACAGACACCCCCCCCCCCCTCCCCCATCCTTTCCCTTTGGGTCGAAGCAGATGACGAAGAAGAGCCCTGAAGCTGAAAATATGAAAGCACCCCAGGAAATGAAAATCAACCAGAGGAAAAAGGAAAACAGGCAAGGAAAGGAAACTACAAGCAAAAGAGAGAGGAAGAGAGAGGGGAGAGAGAGAGAGGAGAGAGGAGAACCGAAAAATCGAACCGAATGTTTTTTTTCACAAAAAGGCCCGGCCCTACATAAGGGGGGTTTCCGAACGCTTTGTATTTTGGTTTAACACATACCACCACAAAACACACCACAACACAGACCCAGTTACTGTATAAAACAAAGCACCAAAAATATCACTTAGGAAAACATTATCTCTCTTTTTCTGAAGGCTTTACACAAAAATAAAGGATTTCCACAACCCAGGATGATTGTGCCAGGAGTAAACAGAGTCTAAATAAAAATTAGGGGTGTCCTAATTTAACAGGGAAAGAGTTCTGCCTAAAAATTTCCCAAATCGGGGCAAACACAAGACAAAGGGACTTTATCCTCCCGGAGCTTGCTTAAAATGGGCAAGCACCTGAGGTTCAATATCTGTTTTTCTGTATCTAAATTTTGAACATTTATATCTGTACACCAGTTAAAACTTAGACATTATTCTTTTCAAATGATTAAATATCAAGTTTTAGATAAGGTTTTACATCACGAACTTAAAAATTGTCTGTACATTTGAAATCTTTCACTTTTTGTATATGTTACTCCTTGTGCCATCGGCAGTCAACAATCTTCCCTGAAAGCGTTAAAAAATCTCACTTTTCCGACTCCTTGATTAGCCAAACAAATCCAAACCCAGTTCCACAAACAGGACGTTTTTGTGTTGCCCGTTGTTTTTCCTTTGACTTCAGATCATAAAGCATTTTGTAGGCTTTAAAAGGGAGCCGTTCATTCAATGCAGAATCTTATCCAAAACTAAGATCTTACAGCAGCTTAAAGAGAGGGGGTACCTATTATTTTTCACTATAAAAAAATCATTAGTGTAGTCTATCAAGCCTAAAAAATTTTAAAGAAAAGAGGTGTATGATTCCAATGTGTTACAGCTGCACCAAGCCCCATATTCTGCCCCATATAACACAGGGGGGTTTATTTGTGCATCAAATATTTTAAAAACAAATCAAAAGATTTATTATCAATATTCGTAGTTTTTTCAACAAAAATAACAGGCTTTTTTTACTCGACTTGCCAGATCTTCAGCATTGGAAAACTAAGCTTAGTAAAAACAGTTCCTAAATATTTAAAACAAAAATCACGGCAGAATTTCCATTGAAACAACCTTTTTTCTGGCCAAAATACCCCCCCCTTTTCTGAATAAACATATTACTCTTACTAAATTTAACCTTAAGATCCAGGCTGTTGAACACTGTTTAAGTTTTTTAAACTGTTTTTGTAAACCTACGACTGTTTCAGATACAGGAAAAACTATCAGCAAGCGGGAAGAAAAACAACTCTGAAAAATCGGGGGGGAAAGTGCAACCAGTTTCCCATTTTTTGATGAGTCTTGGCAAACCCTTTGATAAAAACAGAAAACAAAAGGGGCTACATTATCCCCTGTTTAAACACCATGGTCAGTATTTTATTCTCACTTTATTCCCATCTTATCTGCTTCTGACATTCGATACTGGCTCTCAAAAACGTAATAGTTTACCCTTCACACCATTTTTTGGAGAATAGGCCACAACAAGTTCCTGTTAACAGAACAAATGTTTTTAAGGGCAATAAATGCTACATAAGCTTTCGGTTAGACAAATGTTTTGTACAAACCAAGCAGTGTAAACATAATCTATATGGAGTATCCCTCTTAAAACCCCTTGTGCTCACCTGTAATATTTTTCTTTATAACCCCTTCTTGACCTTTTGTTTTAAAAAAAGATATATACCTTTTCTACTTTTGTATAAGAGAAATTCCCCGGTAGTTATTAGGGGGATCAAATCACCCTTTTTATGCAATGTTTGATAAGATTTAAACCCCGTTATTGGGAAAAAACCATCATCAAAAATTTTGTTGAATAGTTTTAGAAGGAAAAGCACAATATTTTCACCTCCATATTTTAGCAATTCACCAATGATTTATCAGGACCGGCTGCTTTCTCACTCTTTAATTTTCTAAAAGGCCCCTAATATTTCACTTTTGATAAGGGCGATCAAAATCGTCCCAGTTCCATCACTGTCAAATCATAATCATGGAGTTGGCTAATGAGTCTTTCTCCAACAGGTTTTGAAATGTTGAAACCATCTGTCAATGATATACTATTCTTTGGGTGACTTTTTCTAAATGACGCCTTCTTAACACTTTTCCAAAAAGGTTTTGGAAGAATAGATGAATCATATCTGCAAAAGGTCTTATTTTACTGTTTCTTTTTTTCGTTTTAAGCATGCATTTATTTCCTTCTTGGAAACGTACAATTTTTTCCTCATTTTTTTAATGTTTTTTCGGAAAACTTCAGAAATTTTTTTGACCTTATATTTCATACTTTTACATTCATTATCAAACCAAGTATCATTGTGGGCCTTTATGATAGTACCTGTTTCTTCAAACTTTTACACGGGGTTTTTTGAAACCATTTTAAACAAATCTTAGCTTCTTGATGTTCCATCAATCATCTGAAAAGGGATTTAAAAAAAATTTCACACATGTTCCATCCTGGAATTTTCTATATAAACTGAGATTTTTTTTTCATCCCCTCAAATTTTTCCATGCAGATGGCTAACATTTCCACACCTGTATTATATACTGGGTTAAAATAATTCCACGGAAAGGGGACGGAATCGAACGCTCAGCAACAAACATACACATATCAAAAATCGGAAAAAAAATCATCTGACGCTAAAAAAAAATCTTTTAAAACTACATCCTCCATCAAGATGTATGTAAGCGCCTTGTTGGGCACCATTACATACGCCATTTGAATCTGTAAACTAAGAGCAGGCACATATTCAATAGTAATTTACCATAATTGTTAAAAAAACAATCTTCAGAATTACGATTGCTGCTGAAAGACAACTTTTTTTTGGACATCTGAACTAAAGTCTTTTTCTACATGTGACAAAAAATTTTAAGAGAGAGAGAGAGGGGAGAGAAGGGGGAAGGAACAGACAACAGACAACAGACAGACAAGTAATGATGCTCACTTATTCAGCATCAAATGGGTTTGGAAAACAAAACTTTCCCCTTCAGTGTCCCTGAGACTAACCTGGATTAAACCTTAAGTTGCTGACAGGAAAAAATTAAAAAAAGAAAAAAGGTTTTTCCCAGTTGCCCCACCCCCCCGCCCCTAACTCCTCCCTTCTTTCGGCGTTTTCCAATACTTTAAGAAATTTTTGCCAAATAAAACCACCATAAACGGGCAGAGCGGTGGATGTTATACAGTGTTAAAGAAATCCTTTGGGGGGTTACAACCCTTTATATAGAGAGATTGCTATTTTTTGCCATCAAAGCATTTGTGTGTGTGTGTTGTGTGTGTGTGTGGGTGTGTGTGTTGTTGTGTGTGTAAAAAAAAAAAACATTTACACAAAAAAAATAACACAACAAAATAATACGAACACAACACACACACACACACACATTCAAGCAAATTTCCCAAACCCAATATCAGTGGGCCCCTACTAGGCCTACTCTTTATTGTGTGTGTGTTTTGCACGGGCGCCCCCCTTGAGCTCCAGGTGCATGTGCATGCGTACAGTCTGTTTTTTCTGCCATGGCACTTAAGACTACCTACCATGGCTTTTCAAATGTCTTCAAAGGAGGCCCCAGAAACGTCCCAAACCCGAAAGAGAAAGGGGAAAGGGGGGGGGAGAGGGGCTTTAGTGAGGTGATGGTGTAAAATGACCCCAAATATTGCTAGGCCCAGCCTATCAAGCTTTTCATCCCTGAACTGTTCTGTCGGGGACTTTTAAAACAGTCAACCTGAGTTGTCTCTTGTTGGTCGTTCGTGTCTGCTTTTGTCGTTCGTGCTTGCTCTCATGAGTATTTTGGCCTGTCTCAGCGGGGGAGGGGGCAGACGACTGTTATGTAAGGTAGGCCGAGGGGTATTCTTGCAGTCTTTACAGGTTTATAAGCCATACAGCTGAAAAAAAATTTTGTCTTTAAGGAGACCCCTGGACAAGGTACCTTCCCCGAAAAAAGAAAGATATATGGGGGGGGGAGGGGGGGTTTTTGTGGTCACAAAGAATCCAACACTTACTTCTTCTCCCCAACAATAGGGAAAAAAAAAAACCCCCCCAACAACCCCCCCCCCCCCCCCCGCCAAGACAAGGGGGTGGCCCCCCCACCCACGCGACCAAAAAAAGGGGGCACCCCAAAGGGGCCCAAAAGGACCCCCGGGCCTTTTTCCCTTTTTTTAAAAAAAGCCCCTTTATTTTCCCTTGGGGCCCGGCCACAACAACCCCCCTTCAAAAACCCCTAAAAGCAAAATTTTTCCAAAAAAAAAAGGAAAGCCCCCCTTAGCTATATTTCGCTGGCTGGTGGGGTAACCCCCAATTTACCCTTGGAGGGACCTTTAAAACGTC
>CM054145.1:61901985-61919485 GCA_028751875.1 Rapana venosa
AAAAAATTTGGTTTTTTTTTTTTCCCCATTCCCTTAAAAAAAAAACCTTTCCTTTTTATTAAAAATTTTTTTTTTTCCCCCCCAAAAAAAATCCCTTTTAAAAAAAATTTTGGGAAACCCGGGTTTAAACCCCGGGGGGGAAACCCCCCCCCAAAGGGGGCCCCAAAAAAACCCAAATTTCCCCAAAAAAAAACCGGAAAAACAAACCCCCCCCCTTTTCCCCCAAAATTTTTTAAAAAAACCAAAAACCCCCGGGTTCCCAAAAAAAACCCCCCCCTTCCCCCCAAAAGGGAGGGAAAATGGGGCCCTTCCCTTTCCCCCCAAAAAAGGGCCCCCCCAAAAAATTAAACCCCCGGTTTGGAAAAAAAAAAAAAAAAAAAAAAAAAAAAAAAAAAACCCAAAAAAAAACAAAAAAAGGGGGGGAAAAAAAAAAAAAAAAAAAAAAATTTTTTTTAAAAAAAAAAAAAAAAAAAAAAAAAAAATTTAAAAAGGGGAAAAAAAAAACGGAAAGAAAGAATAAACGAAAAAAAAAAAAAAACAAAACTAAAAAAAAAAAGGGGGAAAAAAAAACAGGGAAGAAAATGGACCCCTTTTTAAAATAAAAACACCCAAAAAAAGGCAAAAAAAAAAAAATAAAAAAACAAAAAATTAAAAAAAAAAAAAAAAAAAAACAAGAAAAAACCAAACCAGGGTAAAGGGAAAAAAAACATAAAACCAACAAAACCCCACCAAATCAAAATGAGGGGAAAAAAAAAAAGAAAAATTCAAAACCCAAAAAATTTTTCAATATGACCCAAAAAATCAAGAAAACAAAGAGAAGAAAACGCAAAAACTTCCTCCAGCAGTCTTGGGAAAACTAAACCCCCCCCTTAAAGGCCACTTGGCACCCTCACCCAAAACCTTTACCTCCCAAAGGGGACTTTTCCTTTCGCGCCCCCAAAAATCCCCGCAACCCCACCACCCACCAACCCTCCAACGGGCTGGCCTAAAACCTTTCCCAAAAAACCCCAATAACTTGGGCCCCCCCACCCTCCGCCCCCCAAAGACCCTCCACGGCCGCCCCCCCCCTAAACCCCCCCAAAAACCCCCCCCCTCCCCCCCTGAAAACCCCCCCCCCCCCCCCCCCCCCTCCTGCACCCCCCTTTCCCGCCTTTTTAAAAGGGGCCCCCCTATTTTCACTCCCCCCCCCCTTCACCCATTTTTTGCCCCCCCCCCCCCCCCTTTTTCCGCACCCCCCCCCCCCCCAAGATTGCACCTCCTCTTTGCGACCTTAAAACTGGGGGGGGCCCTGTCCACAAAGAATAAAGTAAAAAAAATACCCTTTTTTCAAATGTCCCAAAAAACTCCCCCTTTTATCTTGTAACTGCTTAAAATGTACCCTCCTCCTTTCCCCCTTTGTCACTTAATACGTTTGTTTTTCCGAACACCCCAATTTAAAAACAAACCACTGTTGCCGTGGTTTTTTTTTCTCTTTTCCGGTCCCTCCCATGGAACAACCTCCCTCTTCCATTCCCCCAAAAAGCCTTCATTTGATTTTTCAAATCTAGCCTCAAAACCGCATTATACTTACTAAGATCTTCCCCTGTTATTTTTCCTACTTTCAAATCCACTTCACCCCACCACCCCCCCCCAAAGTTTGGTTTTGTATAAATTTAAATTTTTGTTTTCTTTATTTTTTTGGGACGTTGCAATGCGTTGAAAAATTAATGAAAAGCTGTTTATTTTACAAGATTCACGCTATCTAAATCCCATAAAATTGTTATTTAAAAAAATTTAAAATTTTTTAATAAAAATTTAAAAATTTTTTTAAATTATTACATGTTATTTTTCCCGTGGCTGGGGTTTGAACATAAGGAATTTTTGCGAGCGACCGTTTTTTTCCCCCCCATGAAGGAGCCGCATTCCGACTTCGAGATTATACGAACTTTGTGTTTTCTGTAAAAATCCCAACGCACCGTGGCGAGTGGTTTGGCGGTCGACTCGTGATCCAAGTCGCGGGGGTTTTTCCCCGCCGGGTCGGTGTTGTGTCCCCTTTGGGGAAAACTTTACTTATTTTTTCCCCCCCTCCCCCAGGGGTTACAAGTGGGTCCACTCGCTGGGGAAGTATTCGACAGACTAGCGTCCTGTCCCAGGGTGGTGAAAAAACCCTCAGTTCGTTAAAAAGCAAAGAAACCGGGGTAAGCTCCCGGGTCATGGGCCTTTGGCTGAAAGAAATACTTAAAAAAACCGAAACGACAATTACGCCATCTTCAACGGCATTCATTTGAGTTTTTCCTGTGTGCAAACACCAAGGGGGTAAGGACTGGGAGGTCCACTTGGAAGGTGACCTAGGAGATAGTAAAAAAACCCCACCCCAATTACCAGCGCAGCCGAGATTCGAACCACACTTCATGGGCCCACGGGATTTAAAGTCGCACGGACTGAACCATTGGGTATTGGGGTTTCCCTTAAAGTTTTTTCCGATGATTTCATCAGCTACGAACGGTTTACGTCCCAGGAACAACATGGCATAATTATTGCCCCCCCTTTTTCCCCCCCCTTCCTTTCCAGGATAAACACCTTTCCTTTTCCTTTTTTTGTGGGGGGGGGGGGGGGGGGGCCCCGGGGGGGGGGGGGGGGGGGGGTCCCAAATTTCGAAAAAATTTGCATTTTTTTTCTGGGGCCTTTTTCGGAAAGTGGGGGGTTTTTCCTTTTAAAAAAGTTTTAAAAAAAAAAGAGGGTGGGCGGGGGAAAAATTTTTGTAAAAAAACCACCCGTGGGGAACTTTTTGGAAAGAAAAAAAAGAAAAGGGTTTTGCCCCTTTTTGGCAAAATTCCCCAAAAAAAAAAAGCCCCCCCCCCCCCTTTCCCCCCCCCCCCTTTTACCCCCCCCCCCCCCCCTCCCTTTTTCCCCCCCCCCCCCCCCCGGGGGCCCCCCCCAGGCCCCCCAAAAACCCCCCCCCTTTTTCCCCCCCGCCCCCCCCCCCCCCCCCCCCCCCCCCCCCTTTTTTCCCCCCCCCCTTTTTTTTTCCCCCCCCCCCCCCCCCCCCTTTTTCCCCCCCCTTTTTCCAAACCCCCCCCCCCCCCCAAAAAAAAAAAGGGGGGGGGGGGCCCCCCCCCCCCCGGGCTTCCCCCCCGGGGCGGGGCCCCCCGGGGGAAACCCCCCCCCCCCCCCCCCCCCCTTTTTTTCCCTTTTCCCCTCCCCTCCCCACCCCCCCCCCCCCCCCCCCAAAAAACCCCCCCAAAACCCCAACCCCCTTCTTTCCCCAGATGGGAACAAACCATTTCAGACAGGAAAGAAGAAAAAAGGGCGCTGCTCTTTGGCGACCCCTTTCCCCCCGGGAAGCACCCGAACTCCGCAGAGAAACTGCCGTGACTGAAAGTGAATAAATAAATAAAAGAAATTTATTTTACCTTGACTGTATTAAATGTTCTCTTCAACCCCCTCCCCCCCCTTTCAAAGATATGAGTTAAACCTACTTTAACGGGTTCGGATGGGCGCAGTAACCGAGTGGTCAAGACAGTTCGGCTTCAATTCCATGCCATGGGTCCATGATGTCGTGCGCTCGAATCTCAGCGGCGTCCCTTTGTGAATTAAGGGTGGCGATTTTTTAAAAAAACCATCTCCAAAGTCAAATTCTAGTGCAGACCTGCCAGAGCCTTGATTTGCTTCGTTATATATCCATGGAAGATCAATGGCCCCCTTAAAATCCCGTGTTCAGTCACTGGAGAGAATCCCAGACAGGGGACCCGGGGGCTGTTTGGGCCCTATGCCCAGGGGGATGAGGGGCCCTAGTAGAAAAGTTCATGTCGAGTGCCGGGGTGCAAACCTAACATCCCCACATACATCCCCGAAGTCGGAATGCGGCTCCCTTCAGGGGGGCAAGAAGGGTCGCAAAACAAAATCTCACCATTGTGAACCAGAGCTTTTAGCCGAGGACCCAGAAAAAAAAAGCCTTCCTCCCCTTTCCTATCGCCTTTGTCTGACACCAGGTAGAAGCTTTCACTTTCCCAAAAAAGTAAAAACACGTCTATTTATCTACCTTTATGTATAAATGTTTCCCCTCCTCCCCCCCCCCCCCCCCCCCCCCCTGCCCTTCCCCAACACACACACTCCGCTGACAAAAATTTTCGTTCTGTTTCACAAATTTAAAAAAACATTTTTACGTACTTCTCATTACTTTCACCCCTGCTCCCACCCGCAATCTTAGCCCCCCTTTATCTGTTCCGCACAGGTAACTAACCTTCCAAAAAGAGATTCCGAGCTGTGGCTTCAAAGCTTAACATAAAGGAAGGGGCACTCCCAGTGTGGGTTGAAGGGAACGTCTCGCCCCGGCCCTTTCCCACGACATTTCAGGGGTTTTTTGCCCCCCCCCCATCTTTTTTCATATTATTTTTATTGAATACATTTATTTTTGGTTTGTTTTTTTTTGTTTTTTTTCCAAAATTTTGATTTTCTGCTTGTACCTGTCTCTGGTCTATGTCAGTCTATAAATCCTTGGATAAACCCTATAAAACCGAGATCCCGTGTGCGAATGCACGCAGAACACTAGCGCCCACGTTAAAAACCCGTTCCACTTTTCCGGGAAAAGAGTAGGCCATTGTGTGCCGGTGGAAGGGAAAACAAATTTGACAAAACTGCATACCCACGGGGACTGGATGAAAGAAAGCAAATATAAGTGCTTATTCCATTATCCTCGAAATAAAAGAATTTTAAAATAAAAATCAGTCTGTTCAGACTGTGTCAGTCTGTCTGTCTCTATTTGGTTGGTTGGTTGGTTGTTAATTCTTTCTCTCCTCTCTCTCTCTCCTCTCTCGTTTTTGTCAAATCCTCATCTCTCTCACCTTCATCTAAACCACCCATTTCCCCGGGTTCTCCCTCTCCTCTTTGTTCTCCTTCTCCTTTTCTCCTAATTTAATGGTGTAAAGTTGTAAGAATAAATACCCCACCAGGGGACCACCACACCTAACCTACAAACATATTTCCTCTAACTTCTCCAAAAACAACACACACACCCCACAACCACACACACAAAACACACACACAACACACACCACAACCCCACACACACACACACAAACCAACACACTCTTCCCTTTTTTTTTTGATTGGTATTTCCAATTTATAATTTATTATTGCAAACAACTGCATGACCCCAAAACTGGTCTCCCTCCAGATCTTAGGACATTTGTTGTAACCCCGCTTGTTTTTTCCCCCTTCATGAATGGACTCCATTCTCATTGTGCTGGGCACGAACAGACCAAATAATTATTTGCCTGTAGGGAAAAACTAGCTTCCCCCTTACCTCATAGTTACTTTGCCCATGAAAAGTGCTGCCTTAGGTATTATTCCTCTGTCTGTTTCCCCATTCTTTGCTTCAGTGGAGCACCGACATTCTTCTTCTTCTTCTTCTTCTCCTCTCTCTCTCTCTCTCATTTCCCCTCTCTCTCTCTCTCTCTCCCCCTGGCTCTACGTCCCCATCTTTCTATTTGCCTATCTACCTATCTGTCTTTCTTCCACTTCTCTGTTTTTATAACGGATGACTTTGTTTACCTTTTTGTCGGATTTTCTAGTGTCTTGTTTAGAAAGGTTGGTTAAAAAACAAAATCTCTCTCTCCTTATATGACAAATATAGATTTAAAAACTTTAAAAAAATGTTACAAACTTGAAACTATTAACTCTGATTATTAAGGATAATCCCTTCTCAGGGGAAGGGCCGGATGAAAAAAATAAGTATGTCAATGTTTTTCTGTAACCCTTTTGGGAACAAAAAATTTTCCATCAATCAATCTCTCTGAGCTATCCCCTACTTTTTTTGGAATAGAAACAATATAAATTTTTAACATTATTAAAGAAGGAAAGTGGCAGGGTGGTTTAGATGTTTGGCTGTCGAACAAGTGAACAATGCGGTTCTGGTTCAATTCGGCCTCCTTGCCCTTTCTTCCCAGTTGGACAGGGAAAAAAAAGTCCTGTCAAGCAAAATTCTTTAAATTCCAAAAAACCCTATACAAATTACATGAAAAAGACCCGAAAGTCAAGCCTTTCGGAGGAGACTTTAAACCATCGGCCTCGTATATTTGCAAACTTTCGCTCGTCAAAAAAAAACCCAGGACATTGAAAAGTTGCCTGTGGTCTTTTACTTGTGTATTCGCAAGGTTCATGACTTGGCCTCCCGTGGAGGTTTGTACCAACCCGTCAACACTCATGATGTTTGTACCAGGCTGTCAGACTCAGTGACTGTTTTTACCAGGCTGTCAGCCCAGTGACTGTTTGTACCAAGCTGTCAACCTAGTGACTTTTGTACCAGGCTGTCAGAACCCGTGACTGTTTGTACCAGGCTGTCAGACTCAGTGACTGTTTTACCAGGCGTCAGACCTCAGTTTTACTGTTTGTACCAGGCTTCAGACCCGTTTGACTGTTTGTACCAACTGTCAGCCTCAGTGACTGTATTACCAAACTGTCACCCGCGTGACTGTTTGTAAACCCCTGTCCCGACCTCAGTGACTGTTTGTACCACTGTCAGACCTCAGGGATGTTTGTACCAGGCTGTCAGACCTCAGTGACTGTTTGGTACCAGGGAGAACGAGGACCTGTTTTCAAAAGGCCTTAACCAGGCGGCACAGGTCCCAAAACCCTCTTTTTACCACGTTAAAAAGGAAAGGGTGGACCCTGGGTTGGCCACTGCAGCCCAACGTTTCTGCCAACTGTACTCAGGGGAAAACCAAGGGTGGCAGAAAGGAGGGAAGGCAGCAATCAGGATGGACAACTTTAGAAAAATGGGCCAATTAAGATTCTATCAAAAAGGCCAACCAGAGAATGAGAGGAACCCCGGCAATCGTCCCTTTCCGTTCTCCTCCAATTTAAAAGGAGGTTAAAGGGGCATTTGTGCAAAGGGCTAGGGGACTGTTTGATACAGGCTTTCAGACAAATGATTTTGAAAAGGCAAAAAGGGGGAAAAAATGGAAAGTTTGTACCCGGGTTTGGGAATCATACTTTTGACCCAGGCAGACTGCAGGGAGTTTGAAGGCTGAGATAAAAAGGAGAAAGATTAAAAAAAAGGGCCAATCAACCAACAAGGGTAATAAAACAGGCTCATTCCCTTTTTGCCCCCCCATTTTTTGGGGGGGTAAGTCTTTTGTTAAAAACTTTTCACCAAACGGACACAAAAAACAGGAAAAAAAAGGGGGAAAAAAAAAAAAAAAAACAAAATAAAACAATTTTTTTAAACCCCCAAAAAACCCCCCCAAGGGGGAAAAAAGGGGAAAAAGGGGGGAAAAAAAAAAAAGAAAGGGAGGTGGACGGACACAAAGGGTTGAAGGGGCCCCCTTTTTTTACCCTTTTTTGGCATAAACCAAAGCTGGGGAAACTCAAACATAGGATTACCACCCTTGAATGATATATTTTTTCGGCCCGGGCCGAAGATGGGTTAAGGTTTTTCCCGGCCATCGTTTTTTTTGGTTTCCCCCCTAACCGCCAAAAAGGGTTTTTTCGGGGCTAAAATAATCAACCTTTAAGGTAAAAAGTTTTTAAATTTTTAGAACTCAAATTCCCGTTTTGTCCCGGGGATTTTCCCCAATTTCTTTTGGTTCCGGGGGTGTTTCCCCCAGGGATGTTTGGGAAATCCCGTCGACCCGGTTACCGTTTGGGGAACGGCCTTCGACTTCTTTTGGTTTTTAGTTTTCAAAGGGCAACCCCCACAAGTTTTGGGCCCTTCCCTCCTTTTCCCTGTTTTCGTTTTCCCCTTCAAAACCGTAGGGTAAGTATTTTGTTAAAAAAAGGGGGGAGTCATTTAAGGGGGTTCCATCCATTTTTTTTTTACAAACAGCAAGGGAAATTTTGGAAAAACTGGAAAGGAAAAAGGGGAAAAATTAAATTTTAAAAAAGAAAAATAAGGTTAAAAAAATTGGTTTTTAAACCCAAAAACTAGAGCACCACCTTTAAGGGGGGAACGGGGTGGGGGGAGAGAGAGGGAGAGAGAGAAAAGAGAGAGGTGGACGGAAGCGGGGGCTTTAGAGAGGGGGCTTCCCCTTTTTTTGTCCGGCCCTTTTATCCTCTGGCAAATTCACAGGGGCCCAAAATTGGCCAAGTGGCAAATGGTGGGAAATTTTATCACAGCCCCGACTTTGCCCAGAATGGGTTTTTTTCCCCCTTTAATTTTTGGGCCAAACCCCCCATGAGTTTGGGTGCCTTTTGTTTTGCCATATATTTTTGTGTTTTTGTTGTTGGCCCCCCAAACACTTTATCATCATCGTTGGTTTGCGTCGTCGTCAACGGTTTTGTTGTTGGGGTTGTTATTAATAAAAAATTAAATTTTTAAATAACTCAACATCATCTTTTTACCCTTGATTCCCCAAATTTACAGAAAAGGGCGGCAGGGAGGAAAAAAGTGGGATCTGGGAAAAAAATTTTATTGATCCCCCAATAACTTTGCCCCGCAATTTAAGGTTTTTCCCGTTTAAAAAAAGAGCCCTCCCCCAACCAAAAAACTAACAATGAAAAGAAATTATTTTTAAAAAAAAACCCAAAAAATTTTCTCTCTCCTCTCTTCCAAAACAACAAAACCCCCCACAAACAACAAACAACACACACCCCACACAACACACACCACCCCCCCACACACACCACCAACAAACACAAAATTAAAGGAGTTAAAACATTTCCGACTCCACTTCCCCAAAAAAACCTTCGGTGAGATTTTAAAACCCCAGGTCCCTTTTCGACCCCGCGCAGAATATCCTTTTTCCAATGTTAAAAAAATTTCCAAATTTTGGAAAAGTAGGCCCCTTTTAGTGGGGGAACAGATTTAAAAAAAAATTTACAAAACTGTAAAGGGGATAGATGTAAAAAAAAGCCCAAAAGTGTTAATTTCCCTTTTTCGTAAAAAGAATGAAAAATTAAAAAGCATAGCAAAAATTCAAAAAAAAACCCCCGCATCATGCATAATATGAGCAGCGAAAAAAACCCCACACCCACTCCTACTGTTTCAACACTGGATTGGTCATAGGGCGCAAAAAGCAGCTCTAGTAAATCACAGTGAAAGCTTCTGCAGGTAGATGTGGTATAGATGTACATACCTTACCTTAGCTTAGTGCTCCGCAGTCCTCCCTGTTACCATCGCCACAGCCACATGTATACACACACACACACACATAAACTGTCGCACCACACAGCCGCGCACCTGTCTATTATATTCCCTTCTGTGAGACTGAGGAGGGCTCTGCATGGCCCCACAAGAGAGAGAAAGATTAAGATCGGTAGTGTGTGTGTGTGTGTGTGTGTGTGTGTGTACAATTTTTATTTGTTTTTTTCATTCTTTTATTTTATTCTTTTATTTCGACGATGATGGGATAAGCATTCACAAGATTAAAATTTTTTTTTTTACATACAATCCCCGTGTGTATGGGGTTTTGTAGATTTTGTCAACCATTCCCACCGGCACACAATGGCCTACTCTTCCGAAAGGCAGAGCAGGTTTTAACGTGTGCGCAAGATGGTCTGCGTGCGTTCGCACACAGGACCTTGGTTTATAGTCTCACCCGACTCTCTGTGTGTGTGTGTGTGTGTGTGTGTGTGTAAAAGAGAGAGAGAGAGAGAGAGAGAGAGAGAGAGAGAGAGAGAGAGAGAGAGAGAGGGAGAGGATGAGAGAGAGAGAGAGGGGGAGAGAGAGGGGAGAGAGAGAGAAGAGAGAGAGAGAGAGACAGACAGACAGACAGACAGACAGACAGAGACAGAGACAGAGATGGAAACTTGAACAGGGTTAATGTACATTGGCCCTTTGGCCGCAATACATTCGTGATCAAGGCAAAAAGGGAAGTGAAAGAAACACAATGCAAAAAACGATCGTCACAATTTCCATCTAAGCCATCTCTCCTGGTGGCATCACACCAAGTACATCATCCAAATAAACAAAACAACAAGACAATAAACCTTGAAAGCAAAACATGAGATCAGTGAATATAAGATAATCAAAAGAACGGCATATCAAGCAGCCACAACTACTTATAATAGTAACAAAAGTACAAATAACTCTACAATTACAAAATGCGTTTCTTTCATCTATTGATAGCATGAAAAACATACCTGGTGAGATTATGTCTGTGATTTTCATTTGTTCTTTTCAGCAGTCTGGATAGAGGCACGCATTTTGATGCTTTTAATAAATTGAGAGAGAGACAGAGATTCGGATTCGGATTCGGAATGTTTATTCATGTAAAGGCCATTGCCCCTAATGAAGGGGTAGAGTACACAGGTAATATTAATGAAATCACTCAACATACACACACATTAACAAACTTAACTAAGTCAGCACTGATCGTAATTTGAATGCCTTATATAAGTAGATCAATACATTTCGGACAATATTTTCGTTCATAGTTTGACAAAAGTAAACACAGACGAAACTGGCAAGGGTATTTGTAAAATTTCAATGGTATATACCGGGCTCTTAGCTTACTGAGAATAGGGCAACACAACATGAAATGTATTTCATCCTAAATTCCAGTTTTACACATTGGACAAGTCAAATCAAATTCAGAATATGTTTTGTAGCGTTTTTGGGGTGTGAACTAATTTCTGAAATGCCAAATCTAAACCTGGTATAATAATTCCAAATGTTTGTCTAGATCCATTTTCAGATATTTTTTCCCTGTCATGAACACCGCAAAAAGTTCTATAGATGAAAAACCCTCTCACTGTTGTTAACGTGGAAGTCCCATTTGCCATCTGCATAAGATCAATCTTTCTTTAAACTGGTATAAAAACTCTTTAACATTTTGAACACCTCCATTTTCCCATACATACCCAAAACCATTTTCATATAATCTACAACGAATATTTGATACCCAGTTTCTTTTGCCTCTTACATCCAACTCATATAGCATTTTATAAGCTTTCTTTGGTAATCTAACATCTTCCATCACTACTAATTTTAACCAATAACGAATACAGCGTAATAACAGAGTTGATATAAATAGGATATCTGTTTGTTTCACCATAAACGAAGTCATTTGGGGTTCCCTTTCAACCCCCAGAAACTTTTCAATGCAAACAAATGTACTTGTTCACACTGACGACTGCATTATCCAGGCCCCAAAGTTCTGCCCCCAACAAAGCAATAGGTGCAACCTGTGAATCAAACAGTTTTAAAAACAATTCTAAGCTGCTGTTATTCAGGGATCGAAGTTTTCTCATGATGCATATGACCGCATTCTTGGCTTTACTACTAGGTCTTACATGCTAATGTGAAGTTTAAGTCTTGTAGAGAATAATTAACCTAAATATTTGTATGCATTTACACAGGCATTTAAAACACTTTGGGTATTTCCATGTTTCCCTTGCTGAGAGATGGCCACCTTTTCTAAATACAATTATTTTACTTTTATCTAAGTTTACCGTCAAATCCATAGAATGTGCTGCTTTTTGTAAACTATTTAGTTGCGTTTGTAAACCAAAAAACTGTTTCAGTAGTAAAAATTTAATCATCTGCTAAAAGCAAAATGAAGAGTTCAAGAATAATCTTTATTAAACAAAGCCCCATGTCTTCCATTTTTAATAACCTCAGTAGCAATCTCATTGATTGAATAAGGAAAATAGAATTGGACTAAAAAACGTCACCTTGTTTTACACCATAAGTACAACAATTTTAAAACTGTCAGTTTTTAACCACATCTAACTTTAACTTTAACACTATTGTACATACTTTGATAAATTAAACATTTTACCCGTTATTCCATTTTTTATGAGATATCTGCCAAAGAATACCCCTATTTAAAGAATCAAAAGCCTTCTCAAAATCTTGAAGGCTACATATAGTTTTTCCCGTTACAAGAGAACTGTTTTTGAACAAAAGACAACAAAGTGAACATGTGATCAGTAGTTGAATAATTCCTTTTAAAACCAGCTTGATGTTCTCCAGTGATATTGTTTTCCTCAACCCATTCTTGTAAACGATGGTTTATGATTGTACTATAAATCTTACTACTAATGTCACTTAAAGTAATGCCTCTTAATTTTTAGGGTTATTATTATCACCTTTTTGTACAAAGGAAGAACAATGCCTTCTGTCCATTTTTGTGGAAAAACACCTTTTTGAAATAAAGCATTGAAAAACAATACAAAGAATTCAATAACATTGTCACCTGCATTTTTAAACAATTCTCCAATAATCCCCTCTGGACCAGCTGCTTTTCTGTTCTTTAGTTTTCTAAATGCTAACAGACCTCTTCTTTTGAAATAGGTCGGTTAAAATAGGTATCAGAGTCATCAGAGTACATGATCTTCTTCATGTGTTTCCTTTTCAAGTAGATTTTTGAAATGATGATACCATTCCTCAACTGTAATTTCTATTACTAACAAATTTTTTTTCTTAAATGAACATTTGCGCACATTTGTCCGAACTGCTTTTGATCTCGAACTGATGACAAGAGCTTATCTAAAAAATGCATTATTATGTTGTTTTTCCTTGAGCTTTAACATGTGTTTATACTCTCTTCTTGCAACGCAAAAATCATGGCGGCTACTAGCATCACTTGACTGCCCCGCACTTTAAAGAGTTTACGTAAGTTTTTCCCGGCCATTCTGCATTCACTATCATACCAGTCATCCCTCTGTCGGTCTGTCTTGTCTCTAAATTGTTTTGTCATACAGCCAGCAATTTTTTTATAGACAATGGTTGAAAACGGTTAATGCTTCGTCAAAATTATGGTCAATAAGGCTTACAGCTAGTTCTAACATTTTCTGAGTTTCCTCACTTTGCATTAATGAAATAAGGTTTCCTTTTTATTTTCATCCCACACAAGCTTAGTTTTTTGTTAGGTTTCATTACAGATATTCGGTCTCCCATCAGTTCTGTCACAAAGGTTTTAAACAAAGTTCCACAGCATATGATCTGAGTCAATCTGTCTTTACTGTAAGCTGGCATAGAGAGTGAAAAACAACAAATAAAGTCATTGACATTATGAAATAATCATTAACACTACTGCCGGAATCTGAGATGTATGTATAGCAACCTAAAGGGTCGCCCTTACATACACCCCTTAAGAATACATAAATCAAAAGTTACACATAAAATTTAACAGGCGTTTTCCATAAGTATTTGTTACTTTATCATGAGACTTTCTGTTCAATTTATGGTTGGCTTGTAATGTATTAAAACAATAATATTTTCATTTGACACATTTGTTGGATTAACATCAGCGTTCTACTATTAAAATCACCTGACAAAAAAAAGAATACATATATATTTCAGCAAAAGTCAGTCAAACTTTCTTCAGTTACAAATACCACAATCAACATCAAAATGAGAGAGACAGAAGAAGAGGGGAGAGAGAGGAGGAGGGAGAGAGAGAAAGGAGAGAGAGAGAGAGAGAGAGAGAAGAGAGAGAACAGTCGGGGAAAATGTTTAAAAAGGAAATTTTCCCGCCCCAGAACTCAAGAAAGGGGGCCCCAGCGTCAAAACCGAAAAAAGCCGTTTTTGCAATTTCCTTTTTAAAAAAATAATAGGTTTTATGGTTTGCCCATTTCAGCCTCACCCCCCCCAAGGGCCCCCCCTCCCCTTAAAAGACATCCACACTATCCTACAAAGTCAGGGCCCATCCAAGATAGTCACAACCACATAACTAAAGCAAATTATTCATGCGTTTTCGGGTGCCTTAATGATCTTGTAAAAGACCCCTCCTTTCCCCCCCTCCTCTTTTAGTAAAAAGTAATCGATATCGGAGGGATTGGTCACGATGACCAAAGGGGTGGAGCCGCAGACGCATTTTCAAAGCTAACAGATTTGAACGCTCCGGCCCCAAAATAGAAAAAGGAGTAAAACAGGTGTGTGTATCTAGGTGAAACCTTAACCTGCCCACTAACGTTTCCATTTTACCCCCTGTTCTCTCTGATGTGTACAAATGCTGGGCGGGGTCTGATGAATGGCTTAAGACTAAAGCCCAAAATACTTTTTTTCCTTTCTTTCCTTCTTTTGCTTGAGTCGAGGAAGTTCATCTCTGTGATAAAGGCGTGTATTCTTGGTCCTCTCCCCCGTCTCCACAGAGCTTTTGGCCACGGGGGTGGTATGGGTCATCAGCCAGGTTCTTTGGGAGTGTACCTATGTAGCGGGCAGGCGGGCTGAGCATAATTCCGTTTTTTGTCTGGTGCCATCTGGCAAGGACTCATGCTTGTGAGTGGTCTTGCGGGGTTTTATGTATTTCAGCGTTGGAACCAATCCTAATCCTGAACACACAGACTTCCCCTATTGTGCCCCAGGTATCGGGGGGTCTGACCTTTGTAGTGTGAATGTTGTTTATCCTGTTGTTGTGCTGTTGGCCTTGATGGTGGTCTGGTTTCCCAGAAGAAAGACTGACAGACCCCCACCCGCTTGCGCCTTGTGCCTCCAGGGCCAAAGGGTCGTCAGTCACAATCGTGCAGTGGAAGGGGGGAACCCACTGCAGCAGGAGCTGAGTATTTTATATATTTTTATCTATTTTATATATCGAGGAAAGGAATAAGCACCTTTGTGGTTTTTTACATCCAGTCTCCGTGTGTACGCGGTTTTTGTAAAATTTTGTCATCTGTTCCCACCGGCACACAATGGCCTACTCTTACGAAAAGCAGAACAGGATTTAACGCGTGTGCAAGATGTTCTGCGTGTGTTCTCTGCCAGATGTATGACTCCTGCAGAGGGAGGGGGAGGCGAGAGTGCAGGGCTGGTGGTTCAGGTCAGCCTTCCTGGTGGTCAGGGAGGAGGAGGAGGCCTGCAGGAGGGGCAGACAGACAGACAGGCGGGGTCAAGAAGAAGGAGGACTCTGTGGCAGGTGCACAGGATGACCATGTGCGTTCCTGCTCTGTTCACCGCTTCCTGCCTAGGCTTTGTTTTTTTTCGTGGGGCAGAGGGCCCTAGCCGCCAAAAAAGGCTTTTTACCGGGTCAGTACGCTTTCAGTTAGTACACTTTCACGGGGCGTCAGTTTTTCCCGGGGCGTAAGGTTTCACGGGGCCCGACACTTTCAGGGGTTTAGGGGGAGCTTTCACGTTTAGTAAACTTTTACGTTTTAGTACGGGTTTTACTGTTTTAGGGTTTCCTGCTTTAGTACGGCTTTTACCGGGTCAGTAGGCTTTTACCGGGTAGTACAGCTTTATGGGTTTTTACGGCTTTCCTGGGTAGTACGTTTACTGGGTCAGACGCTTCACCGGGTAGTACTTTATGGGGTCGTACGGCTTTCAGGGTAGTACGGCTTTACCGGGGGAGTAGGGGTTTATGGGGGAGTCGGCTTTTACTGGTCAGTACGTTTTATGGTCAGTACGGGTTTCACTGGGTCGTGGCTTTTTCACCCGGGTCAGTCCGCTTTACGGGGGCGTCGGTTCACCGGGTATAGGCTTTTTCCCGTTTAATTTTGGGTTTTACGTTTCTTTCGGCTTTCCTGTTTGCTTTAGAAGGTTTTTGTTTTAGTACGGTTTCACTGCTTTTGTAAGGTTTTACTGTTTTATAGGTTTTACGCTTTTAGTACGGCTTTTACTGTTTCAGTACGGCTTTCACTGCTTTAGTACGGCTTTTACTGTTTCAGTACGGCTTTCACTGCTTTAGTATGGCTTTCACTGTTTCAGTACGGCTTTCACTGCTTTAGTACGGCTTTTACTGTTTCAGTACGGCTTTCACTGTTTCAGTACGGCTTTTACTGTTTCAGTACGGCTTTCACTGCTTTAGTACTTTAGTACGGCTTTTACTGTTTCAGTACGGCTTTCACTGTTTCAGTACGGCTTTCACTGTTTCAGTACGGCTTTCACTGCTTCAGTACGGCTTTCACTGCTTCAGTACGGCTTTCACTGTTTCAGTACGGCTTTTACTGTTTCAGCACGGCTTTCACTGTTTCAGTACGGCTTTCACTGCTTCAGTACGGCTTTCACTGCTTCAGCACGGCTTTCACTGTTTCAGTACGGCCTTCACCGGGCCAGTACGGCTTTCACCGGGTCAGTACAGCTTTCATTGCTTCAGTAGGGCTTTCACTGCTTCAGTAGGGCTTTCACTGCTTCAGTACGGCTTTCACTGGGTCAGTACAGCTTTCACTGCTTCAGTACAGCTTTCACTGGGTCAGTACAGCTTTCACTGGGTCAGAGGATTTGTGCTGACAGAACTAAAGGGTCCTCAGGAAAGCTTTATCAACACATGTCCTAAAGGGGCATGTTATTTTGGCATGAACACACACACACACACATACACACGTGCGCACGCACACACACACACACAATATTCTATGCGAAAAATTTTATATTAAGAATAATAAAACTAAAACACACACACACACACACACATCACACACACACACACACACACACACACACACAACACCCCACAACACAATCACACACACAGAGTCTATGCGAGAAATTATAATAAAGATAAAAACTAATCTCCCTCCCCGCGCCTTCGCTATTTCTCTCTTGTTCTATTCTATCTTTCAGCTCTTTCAGCTTACTTATTACCAAGTCTAACACCCCCCTCCCCTCCACCCACACCTAACGTCATCTGCACAAAAAGCTAGCCATGACGCTATTTTTACAACGTACGTCACTGCTCAGCCCTTGTCGTCATTCTATTCCCCTACCCTACTCTACCCTACCCCACCCAATTCAGATCGCTACATTGTCAGGAAAATGGGACTGGCATCCCACAATGACAGAGCAAAAACTGCTCTCTCTCTCTCTCCCTCTCTGTCTGTCTGTCTGTCTCTCTCTCTCTCTCTGTCTGTGTCTTCTGTCTGTCCTCTCCTGCTGGTCTGTCTGTCGTCTTTTGTCTCTCTTCTCTCTCTCTCTCTGTCTGTGTCTGTCTGTTTGTCTGTCTCTCGTCTGTCTGTCTGGGCTGTCTTCGTCTGTCTTCTCTCGTCTCTCTTTTCCTCTCCTCCTCTTCCTCATCTCTCTCTCTCTCTCCCCTTTTCTCTCTCTCCCTCTCTCTCATGATGTGATCTATTCATGGTGATAACCATGATCTTGACCTGCTAGAGTTTATTCTTTACTGCAGAAATTTATATTGTGTCGTATCACAAGCTTCATGGCTGTGCTTTTTGATTTTTAGGGTGCAAATCCTGCAGTCCTGTCCTGCCTTCACCACTCTGAGACACAAGACGTAGTGGTCCAGCCCAGTAGAAGAGTTCTGGCAGGAAAAACTGCGGGGACTGGCGGGGTCACTGCTACGACAGACGGCAGACTTCGCCTTCCAGACCGGATTAAACATGTAGCATAGCCAGAGCACAGCACCAACACCAAGCTGAAGCTATACCAGAGCTGTGTTTACTACGCTCCCGTACGGTTTTAGTCTGGAGATGACGGAAGGGTTCTTAAACTTCGATCCTTTACACATATGCCTCCGAAGAAAAATTTCCCCGGGTCTTTGCCAGAGAAGATCTCCAATGAAAACTATAAAGGAGATGCGGCAGGAAGACATGGGAAAACCTCTCACCAGCGACGGTGGAAGTGGATTGGGCAATCTCTGAAGAACCCAGTCAATACAAGAAAAGCATTGCACTGGATCCCCGAAGGAAGGAG
>CM054145.1:61924485-61933924 GCA_028751875.1 Rapana venosa
TGCCGGAACAGAACAGGTGGGGGACTGGCCACTGGGGGAAGGCAGCATGCTGACCTTTTTTGCCACCAAATTTTTACATCCCACAGCCCACGGGGGAGTGCCAGGGAGGGGCCGTCAGTAAAACAGCAACCCCCCCCTCTGGACATTCTGTGGGTTATTCCCCCTTTTCATCCTCTCGTGTTCCATTTTTCCCGTCACCTCCCTTTTGGTTCTATTTTCTGCCTTTTTGGTCCCTTCTCCTTGCGTTTTTGTTGGTTTTTTCCCCCCAAAAAGGGGGTTTAAAAAAAAAATCTCTCCCACGCCGAAGTCGGGTTTTTTCTGGGCCGGACATGTCAGGGACTGAATGCAGCCCAAGTTTTCGTTATATGACAGAGAGAAAATTTCGTCTGGCGTTTGCGAGGGAAAAGACGGGTGATCGACAGAAAAGGTGACAAATGGTCGAAGCCCTTTTGGTTTTGGTTTGCTTTGCTGTGGGGCCAAACAAAAAAAAAAAGCGAATCATAATTATTTATACTAATGGGGAATCCTGCTCCATAAACGACTTATAGGGAATGGGCAACTTGGCGGAATGCCACATTCCGAGGTGGGTGAGTAATATAAGAAGAAAAAAAGCCAAAAATAAAACAAAACAAACAAAAACCAACCCCACAAAAAATACAACAAACAAACAACCATATACTCAATTTGTATTTAAGCCCCCCCCCACCACCCCCCCCCCCCCCCCCCCCAAACCCCCCCCCCCCCACCCCCCCCCACCCCCCCCCCCACCCACCCCCCAAAAAAAACCCCCCCCCCCCAAAACCCCCCCCCCCCCCCCCCCCCCCCCGCCCCCCCCCCCCCCCCCCCACCCCCCAAAAACCCCCTTTTTCCCCCCCCCCCCCCCCCCCCCCCCCCCCCCCCAAAAAAAACCCCCAACCCCCCCCCCCCCCCCAATTCCCAAAACCCCCCCGGGGAAAATAAACCCCCCCCCCCCCCCCCCCCCCCCCCAACCCCCCCCCCCCCCCCCCCCCCAAAGGGGGGGGGCCCCCCCCCCCCCCCCCCCCCCCCCCCCCCCCCCTCCCCCCCCCCCCCCCAAAAAAAAAACCCCCCCCCCCCCCCCCCCCCCCCACCCCCCCCCCCCGGGGGGGGGGGGGGGGGGGGGGGGGGGGGGGGGGGGGGGGGGGGCCCGGGGGGGGGGGGGGGGAAAAAAACCCCCCCCCCCCCCCAAAAAAAAAAAAAAGGGGGGGGGGGGGGGGCCCCCCCCCCCCAACCCAAAAAAAAAAACCCCCCCCCCCCCCCCCCCCCCCCCCCCCCCCCCCCCCAAAAAAAAAACCCCCCCCCCCCCCACCCCCCCCCCAAAAAACAAAAAGGGGGGGCCCCCCCCCCCCCCCCCCAAAAACCCGCCCCCCCCCAAAAGGGGCCCCCCCCCCCCCCCCCCGGGGGGCCCCCCCCCCCCCCCCCCACGGCCCCCCGAAACCCCAACCCGCCCCCCCCCCCCCCCCCCCAACCCCCGAACCCAACCATTAACCCAATACTAACACATTCCCTTTTGTGCCCGGAACGCAGAGGGTTGGACTTTGATGTATTTATATGCGCTTTGTGTGGGAGTGGTGTGTGTTGTGTGTGGGGGGGCGGTGGGGGGGTGGGGGGGGGGTGGGGGGGGTTTTTGGTGTTTAAAACGGAAAAAGGGGGGGGTGCGGGTGGGGGGGGTAGGGGAGAAGGGCAGGGAGCCAGTTAAGGACGGAATGAATTTGAGCAAAAAAGTTGGGGGGGTTGTGTGTGTGTTTTGGTGGTGTTAAGTCAAGCAAATGATCATTTCGAGGGTAAAAGATTAAGTTAAAAATTTTTTATCTTCTCCTCTTCTTTTCTCTTTCTCTTCTCTCCCACCCACCCTCAAAAAACTGCCTTAAAGTTTAAAGACAATGTGTGTGTGTGTGGGTTGTGGGTGGGGGTGTGTGTGTGTGTGTTGGCCTACAGTGGATGGAGCATAACCGCTCCTTCCATCCCCGGTTCAGTAGGGACCAAGACGTCAATGGAGTACGTGACCTGAATTTGAGGTAAGGTGAGATTAATTGTTAAGAAGTCACGGCTAGCAGATGGCAGAGAATGCTGATAATGATGTCTCAGGTATGGTGTGTGGTGTGAGGGAGGGGAAGGACGACATACCATTATATTTAGTCTGAAGGTCTACGCTTTTGTGTGTGAGTTACACTCTTTGTGTCCTTTTATTTTATCCGAACATAAACACGCATATAATTTACTTACACCACTTTAAGTCACGAGATTTCTTGCGTGAAATTCGGCTGCCCTCCCCAGGGAGGCACGTCGCCACATGGCAGCGCCCCCTTTTTTGTGTGTTTTTGTCTGCAACTGTATTGTTTCTCTATCAGTGGCTTTTTTCTAAGAATTTTGCAGGACAACTCTCTTGTTGCCGTGGGTTCTTTACGTGCGCTGAATAATTGTGTACACCGGGGCTCGGTTTTACGTCTCATCCGAAAGACTAGCGCCCAGCCACCACTCTGGTCAATGGATGGGGGAAAGTTTCGGCCCAAACGGGTTCGAACCACCGCCCACTTCCGACCCGGACTTTTCGATTTCTAGACAGGCCCTTACCTCTAGACCACCGACACACCTACATAACATTAAGAGAGAGAGAGAGAGAGAGAGAGGAGGGGGAGAGAGAGAGAGAGAGAGAGAGATACTCCTTGTGGCCATGTATTCTGAGTTTGGCCCCCAAGGCGATCAGTTTCCTTCTTCCCTTATTCCCCACCCCCACTCTGTACTTATCCACCACTAAACAGGTAGACAGGGTCCCGTGTCCTTGAGGTCAAGGTTGCCCCTCAGTGAGGTCGGTCATAGGGAGGTTGTCTTCACGCGCCTCAACTCCATAAAGAACAAAACCACCCCCCCACTAGGGGGAAGATGACATTACGGGAAACAGATTTTTGTAAACCCAATTTACAGAACAGTTCCCCCCCCCCCCCCCACACACACACATGACAATCACCTCCTCCTCCTCCACCTTTTTATACCTTGACTTCTCCCTTAGCTCCTTGAGGAGTCAGGGCTCACGTTGAGCCCCAGCAACGGCTTTTCCTGCCGTTGTCTTCAGCAAGGTGAATTTTGGAGGAGCCCATCCCCCCAAATCGCATGCTAGGCATGTTCAAGTCATCCATGCCACCTGCCATAGCTGGCCTAACCAACGGCCAAGGGTGTCTAGGTATTTAGAATGGATGTAATGGGTAAGTGTTCCTACAGGAACTCTGCCACGGGCCAGTGCCAAGCCCGGATGAGAAAGGAGGAGGGTTGGGCGTGGAGCTAGCAACCCCACCCCGTAAAAACAAAGCTTGCTACAGGGAAAAGCCAACAACGGACCAAGAGACTACTGCTCTGGGAGAGGAAGGGGCCTCGCCAAGAGGATGTATGACGCTGTGTGGTGAAAGCCCGAGTCTCGGAAACCACAAGGCGGACCCCCCTTTATCGACCCCGGACCATCAACTCGGAAAAATGGAATGTGAGGACCCGTATGAGACGGGAAAAACAACACAAGAACACTACAACCTACATTGCTTGGATCAGTGAGACCCATTTGGGCACAGTCAGGGCAAAGGAGACTGCTCACTGGAGAGATGCGCTTTTTTTCTGGGCCCCGAAAAGACAACGCTCCACACAAGAAGGCGTAGCGTCATGTTGTCAAACCCTGCGCACGAGCCCCGTTGGATTGGGAAGACACGGGTCAAGAAACATCCGACATCCTTTAGGGCTAAGAAGAAGAAAATCAGAAGAACACATCCAGTGTTATGCGCCAAAATGACGGAATGAAAAAGCCAAAAATCAATTCTCGACAGACTGCAGAAAGTCATTGCCAAGTACCCAGAAAAAAATATAAACAAACCTCTGGGTGATTTCAATGCCCGAACGGGCAAAACACGGGGTGCGAGGAAGTGATGGGGAAGACCGGGTTAGGGAGATGAATGAGAATGGCGAGAGATTTGCAACTTCTGTGCTATAAAAAAAATTGGAAATCGGTGGCAGCTTTCCCCCCCACAGGAGAAAGTAAGGCTACCGGGATACAAATTCATGTGACTTAAACCAGTCGAGATCTGCATGCAAAAAATTTCAGGAGTTTCACAGGTTTAAAGGGGAAAAGAGGAGAAAAACGTTGCTCGCCCACCCTTTTGGTAGCCAGGCTAAAGCTAAAGCTGAAGAAGAACTGGATGGAAGCAAAAACAAAGAGGCAGAAGTACCCACAGCCTGCGAAAGACACAAAATAAATGAAGAATTCAAACTTTTCCCCTCCAACAATACTTTTTCTTCTTTCTTTCATCTCCCGTGGTGCCTTTCGGCGGGCGGGGAGACACAGCGTCTGTCTGCGCAAGGGGGGGGGCTTGAGGTTGACAGGTCAGGGCTGAGGTGTCAACCAGGAGTCGTCCATCGTCTCCTTGGTTACCTCTGGTTTCCGCCTTAAATTTGGGGTTTTATGCCGTGGGGGTTGGTTGGGCGGCATTCTAGTGAGGTGACCAAACCACCTGCCTTTTTGTTCGTATGGGGGAGAATTGGTTTTTGTCCGACCATGTTTGTCCCTCATTTTGATCTTGTCCGCTGGTCTTGTTGACAGCTTTTCTCGGAGGATTTCAATGTGCCCAAATTTTCTTCAAAGGCTTTGTTGGCCCATTTCTGACATGGTATGTGGTGTTGGAACGAATATGCTTTTAGAGTTTTGCCTTGGTGCTCTTTGGGATGCGGAATTTTTTTAAAAGGGGGGCGAGTTGGTAATGATGCGTTCGCTTTCTGGCATCTTTTTTTTCTATCCTCTGTCCAATTTTCCTTTTTTGGAAGGGCTGCCAGGTATTTTTAAATTCTTTGGTTTTTTCAGTGGGTCCGTTATGTTGTGTCCGGGTTTCCGGATTTCGCTGACAACATAACTTTTGTTTTGGTGAAATGATCTTAATGTTTTTTCCCTCGCGCTTGTGTTGATTGGTCGTGGATTTTAAAGGGCGCTTTTTTTCTGATTCTGGGGGATGGTCGTCGCAAAAAATATTTCGCGGGGCCCCCTTCGGGGGGTTGGCTTCCTTTGTGATCGGGTCCATGTGATCACGAAGAGAAGGGGGAAGAGTACGCAGCCTTGCTGCCCCCTGATGAAACCCGGGGGCCCATCGGATGTTCCATGGCTGTTGGGACTGCGCCTACTGTTTGCATAGTTGCTCTGATTTTATCAAGCAATGCCCCTTCACGTCGTACTGCTCGGGATTCCAGAGTTGTCTCTGTTGACTGGGGTCAAAGCTTTTTCTTGTTTCAACGAATACTGTATGCAGGTCTTGGTTGTTTTCGAGGGCTCTTTCACACAGCTGTCGGATGCGAAAATGGCATCTGTGCACCCTCTTCCTTTCCGAAACCCAAAGGGGCATTGTCGGGTGTTCTGCTTTGGCTTTTGTGCATGTTCCAGATCTTTCATACTTTTTCCCTACAGGCTGAGAAGTGAAATCCCTCTGTAGGTGCTGCAGTCTCTCTTGTGCCCTTCACTTCCAATTGGCACACTTTTGCTTTTGCCAGTCCTTGGTATTTTTCCTCTTTCTTCCAGCTTTCTGGAAGAGATGGGGACCCCTTTCTCTTTTTTCCGTGAAGGATGGTTTTCTTTTGTTATCCCGAAATCACCTGGCTTTCCCTTTGGGTTGGTTTTAAAAGCTTTTCTTGTTTCCTTAAAAAGGGGGGGCTCTCTTCTTTTCTTAAAATTAACTAATTTTCTAATTTAAAAATTTTAAAAGTTTTCTTCCCATCGTTTCAAAATTTCCTCTTCTTTGTGAGTGCCTCTCCTTTTGCATCTTTTCACTACTGTTGTTGGATAAATGGCTCATCTCTTACTTCATCGTCTTCCCCTTTTGAAAAAATTTCTTGGGGGATTCTTGCAAATTTCACAACTTTCTCCATAAGTCCCCCAAAATTTTTTCTTTGGGGGGTTTTCCCAAAACACGATTACTATTCTTTTTGCGTTTTACTTGGAAGTCCTCTTCTGTCTTGGTTTTGGGCCCCAAGCTTTATAAGCTGCTTTTTTTTTTTGTGGTTTCCCTTCACCTTTTGGTTTCCATAAACTGTATTTTCCTTTTTTTCCCTCCACATTTTTCGCCCCCGAAAACTTCCTTAAAGGTGTTCAAGAGAGCTGGCTTGAAGGTGCCCCCCAGACTTGCTCCATGTTGAGAGGTGTTTATAAATGGAGAAAAGTTTCCCCTTATTGACTGTGAATCTGTTTGACTTTTTTCCCTTTTTCCAGTTTGGGAGGTTGATTTTTCAGGCTAGTTCTTCTAGGTTGTTATTTTTTCTTCTGAGTACGGTGGCTAGAATGAAGGCCTGTGGTCAGAGTCAAGGTTGGCATGGGAGGGCTTTTGAGTCTTTGAGGCGAAACGTGTTTAAATTCTTGAAAATTATAAGTCGTTTTGAGACGAGTGTTGAGATCGTTCCATTTGTCCCAGGTGAAATTTGGGGGGCTTTTGTTGGGAAAAAAGGGTTGGGGTGACAACCATCTCTGCAATAGTTCCACACGTGGTTCCCGTTGAAAATTTCAAGGGGTTCTGTGGCACTGTGGGGTCCCGTGTTTTGTCCACGGGTTTCTTCTCTCACCAATCTGCCGTTGAAATACCCATGCCCCAGGTCTTTTGTAGGGGGGGTTGATGGGTCCCCCCCGGGGAGCTCTTGTGAATTCTTTTTTTTTTGGTGAAATTTACAGGGGTTTTCGGTTGTATTTTTGTTACTTTTTAAGATTTTTGTCTTTTGATTGTTTTCACCCCTGTTTTTGCTTTCTGGGTTAATTTAACCCCAAATGGTTCTTCGGTCTTTTCCCCTCCCTAGGGGAAAAAAATTTTAAGGATTTCTTTTGTCCTTTTTCCCCCTTTTTCCCTTTTTGAAACCGAGGGGGTCTTTTTTTGGGCATGTTCCACATTTCGGTTTTTTTTTTGTTTTCCGTGTTCCTTTCCTTGTCCTTTCCTTCTAGCCGTTTATTCAGGGCGTTTTTTGGGATCCGTTCCCTTTTTGGCCCTTTCCCCTTTTCCCCCCGTTTTAAAAACGTCGGTTCTGGATCCATTTAAGACCCGAAAACCCGTTACCCCCCTTCCCCGACGTGGGAGGGGGATTGGGCCCTAAAACCCAAAAAAAAAAAGGGAAAAAACCCCAACGGGGGGGAAAAGAACGTGGGGAGACCTTTGGGTTGAAAAAATCTTTAATCCGGAAAAATGGTTTTAGAGACCAAAAATTTTGGTCAACAAAAAAAATTTTTTCTTGAAAAAAGGGAAAAAAATAAGTAAAAAGTCGAAAAATAAAAAAACCGGGTTTTTGGGGGAAAAAATGGCTGAATTAAAGGTATTTTTTGGAAAAAGGTTTAAAATTGTAAAAATTTTTAAAAATTTTTTTTTTGTTGTTGGGTAATAACTTTAAAATTAAAAAAAGAAATAAAAAAAAAATTATCTAAAAAACAGATTTTGATTAAATTTAAAAAAAATTTAATATGTGAAAAAATCCTTTGGGGGGGGGCGGGGGGTTTTTATTTGTAAAAAGTTTTTTTGGGGGCGGGGTTGGTGTGTGGGGGGGGAAGGGCCCCTGGGGGGGTTCGCCCGGGGCCTGGGTTGGGGGGTTTTCCCCAGGGCTTGTGCGGCCGTGTGTTGGCTCGGGGTTTTTTTCCTTTTGGGTTTTGGGAGGGTGTGGGTTTTCGGCCTTTTCTTTTTTAAAAGAAACAATCCGCCAAAATTTTTTTGTTTTGGTTTTGTGTTTTAAAAAAAAATTGAAAAGGTTTTAGGTAATGGTAAAGGGGTTTTCCTTTTAGGGAATGGGAAGGGGTTAAAATTATTTTTATAAAGGGTGAAAAAGGGGGAAAAAAAATTAAAATTTAAAATAACTGGAAAAATAAACCCCGGTTTACCCCCAACTTTAGAAAAAGGAAAGAAAGGGAATAAAACCCCCATTTCCCCTGCAAAAATTACCCGGGGGGGTTTCTCCCACAGTTAAAACAAAGGGAAATGGCCAAAAAAGAAATAAAAAAAAGACCCCCCCCAAAAAAATTTGGGGAGGGTTTTTTTTGGGGTTTTTGGGGAAGAAAAAAGGGGGTTAAAAAAAAAAAAAAGAAAAAAAAAAAAAGGGAAAAAAAAAATTTTTTTTAAAAAAAAAGGGTGGACCCCATTTAATAGGGAAAAAAAAAAAAAAAAAGGAAAAAACTATGTCAAGTACCCTTCAGTCCTTCATCTTTTCCCCCACTTATTTTTTCCCGTAAACCCCTTTACCAGAATGGCTGGAGGGGGTGAAAAGAAAAGGAAGGAGGGGGGACTGGTTTGCAGGAAAAAGGAAGAGAAAAGAAGAAAAAAAAATGTAGAAACCACAGCTAACAGAATCCAATCAGTGATTTGAATGTGATTATGTAGTGTTGATTTTTTTTTCTTTCCCCTTTTGTAAGATATTGAGTGGTTTGTGTTGGTGTTCATTACAGGAAAACCCACCAATCTTTTTGTATTTAGTATTCTTACAAGTTTTTTTTTTTCTAGGAATTTGCCAAGGACAACTCTTTGTTCCTGGGTTTTTAAGTGATTTATGTATTTTATACAGGGGTCTCAGTTTATCGATTATCCAAAATAAAAACACCCACCCGCACTCATGGTCTAGTGAATTGGGGAAAAGTTTCAGCACAAAAAAGATCAAACCACCTCCCCTTTTAACCCCAAAATTTTCCCTCTAGGCAGGGGATCCCTTTGTGCCACCCTTTAAAAACACACCCATACCCGCCAGTTTGAAAGAGTTTATTTTGCTTCCGATCAAAAAATGGCTAGGGTGTCCTTGTAAAGTGTGCATGTTCATCTCTTTGCATATGGGGTAACCCCATGATGCTTGCTTGTGCAAGTGTTCTTAAATATGTATTAAAAAGCAAAAGGGTTGGGGCGGGTTTTTTATACAGGTTGGGGAATGTGTTTGTATGCCCCCTGTGTGTGAAATTTGGGTTTTTTTAAGCTTTGTAGTCATACGCTTCCCCGCCTCCTACCCCTAAAACCTTTTTTGAATTTCCCTTTTCGTCAGGTTGCAACCACACCCCTGGGAGTGAAGGTTTCTTGGCCACAAACCATCCAAATTCCTTTAGTCCCGGGAGACACTGATGCCAGGACCAACATGACCCAGTTCACCCCAACCGGGCATTTTTATTCGGACAAAGTCAATTATAAATAGTGTCTCAAATTTAAAAAAAAAAACAACTGAACTTTTTTAGATCCTCATACATAAATAAAAACATCTAAAAACACAAAAGCCAAAGGATGTCAAAATGCTTCTTTTCTAGAATCATTTAATAACCCTTTAAAACTAAACCCCTCAACATCTTCTGTAACCACGTAACACAAAAAATTTAAAAAATATAATTACCTCCTTTTTTACCACAAAAAATCTAACCCCCCCGGACTTTAAAAAATTCCCCCCTGAATTTTCCTTTATATCA
>CM054145.1:61934424-61989424 GCA_028751875.1 Rapana venosa
TCCCTGGTATTTTATACAGAGATCACATCACTAATGAGGGAAGTGAAAACCTCATAATCAAAAACGTCATTATGAAGAGCTTCTGACTTCAGTAGGGGAAAAAAACCGCAAACTGAAGTGGTACTGGTCAGTGTCTTTCTGCCGCTCTCTCTTCCTGACACTCTCTGCCTCTGTCTCACAGTGCTGGGGTCCTGCTGATGCAAAGAGTAGAGATGAAGGGCGGTAGGAAATCTTGCCTGCAATGGAGGAAGCATGGCGGCGGTCAAGCCGCTGAGGTGGAAGGGAGTGAAGGCCTTCCTTCAGTGGAGGCAGAGGCAAGAGCCACACAGGAGTTTTGGGACGTAGGAGCTTTGGAGACGGGAGTCTGGACACAAGAGGGGGAGCAGGAGGAGACAAGATTCAAGGAGCAGAAGACAGGAAGTAATGGAGCAGAAGACAGGAAGTAATGGAGCAGAGGACAGGAAGTAATGGAGCAGAGGACAGGAATTAATGGAGTAGAAGACAGGAAGTATGGAGCAGAAGACAGGAAGTATGGAGCAGAAGACAGGAAGTATGGAGCAGAAGACAGGAAGTAATGGAGCAGAGGACAGGAAGTATGGAGCAGAAGACAGGAAGTAATGGAGCAGAAGACAGGAAGTAATGGAGCAGAAGACAGGAAGTATGGAGCAGAAGACAGGAAGTATGGAGAAGAAGACAGGAAGTATGGAGCAGAAGACAGGAAGTATGGAGCACAAGACAGGAAGTATGGAGCACAAGACAGGAAGTATGGAGCACAAGACAGGACGTATGGAGCAGAAGACAGGAAGTAGGAAGCAGAAGACTGTAGACTTGAGATAGGAGACAGGAGACTTGAGGCAGGAGACTTGAGGCAGGAGACAGGAGACTTGAGGCAGGAGACTTGAGGCAGGAGACTTGAGGCAGGAGACTTGAGGCAGGAGACTTGAGGCAGGAGACAGGAGACTTGAGGCAGGAGACTTGAGGCAGGAGACAGGAGACTTGAGGCAGGAGACTTGAGGCAGGAGACAGGAGACTTGAGGCAGGAGACTTGAGGCAGGAGACTTGAGGCAGGAGGCAGGAGACTTGAGGCAGGAGACGGGAGACGTGATGCAGGAGGCAGGAGACTTGAGGCAGGAGGCAGGAGACTTGAGGCAGGAGGCAGGAGACTTGAAGCAGGAGACTTGAGGCAGGAGACAGGAGACTTGAGGCAGGAGACAGGAGACTTGAGGCAGGAGACGGGAGACTTGAGGCAGGAGGCAGGAGACTTGAGGCAGGAGACTTGAGGCAGGAGACTTGAGGCAGGAGACGGGAGACTTGAGGCAGGAGACAGGAGACTTGAAGCAGGAGACGGGAGACTTGAGGCAGGAGACGGGAGACTTGAGGCAGGAGACAGGAGACTTGAGGCAGGAGGCAGGAGACTTGAGGCAGGAGACGGGAGACAGGAGACTTGAGACAGGAGACTTGAGGCATGAGGCAGGAGACTTGAGGCAGGAGACAGGAGACTTGAGGCATGAGGCAGGAGACAGGAGACTTGAGACAGGAGACAGGAGACTTGAGAGAGACAGGAGACTTGAGACAGGAGACTTGAGACAGGAGACTTGAGAGAGACAGGAGACTTGAGGCAGGAGACAGGAGACTTGAGGCAGGAGACTTGAGGCATGAGGCAGGAGACTTGAGGCATGAGGCAGGAGACTTGAGGCAGAGACGGGAGACTGGGGGCAGGGAGGCCGGAAAATTTTGAGGCAGGAACAGGAATTTAAAGGCAGGAGACGGGAAAGACTTAAAGGCAGGAGATTTGAGGCATGAGGCAGGAGACTTGGGGCAGGAGGATAACTGGGGCAGGAGAACCAGGAGATTTGGGGCATGAGGAAAGGAGACTTGGGGCGGAGCCCAGGAGATTTGAGGGAACAAGACTTGGGGAAAGGAAAACTTGAGGCGGGAGCCTTGGGGCGGGAGATTTGAGGCAGAAACGGGAAAGCCTTGAGGAAAGGAGGCAGGAGGCAGGACAGGAACTTGAGGCAGGAGACTTGGGGGCGGGAAAACTTAAACCCGGGAGACTTGGGGCCCGGAGACTTGAGGCGGGAGACTTGGGGCAGGAGATTTTAGGCGGGAAAACTTAAAGGCAGGGGCCCCGGAAAATTTGGGGGCAGGAGACTTGGGGCCGGGGCAGGGAGACTTGAGGCAGGAGACAGAACTTGGGGGCGGGAACCCGGAAAACAGGAACGGGAGGCGGGAGACTTGAGGCGGGGAACGGGAAGACTTGGGGCAGGAAAACAGGAGACTTGGGGGCCCGGAGACAGGAGACAGGGATTTTAGGCGGGAACGGGGAGACTTGGGGCAGGAGACAGGAACAGGAGACTTAGGAAAGGGAAAAGGAGACTTGAGGCAGGAGACAGGATACGGGAAAAAAAACGGGAAAGGCAAAGACTTGGGCAGGAACAGGAGATTTGGGAGGCGGGAACAGGAGACTTGGGGGCGGGAGCCCGGAGACTTGAGGCAGGAGAAAAGGAGACAGGAGACTTAAAGGCGGGAGGTTTGAGGCAGGAGGAAAGGAGCCCTTGAGCAGGGGGCGGGAGACAGGAGCCCTGAGGGGGGGAAAACACGGGTAAAAAAATCCAGTGAAAAAAAAAAAAAACCCAATCATTAAATTGCCCTTTCCTGAAAGGAAACCAATTTCTACTTCGAAAATTCCTGTTTAAAAAAACCAAAAAAACGGAAATTTTTAACGGGAATCTTTAAGAGGAGAGAGAAAGAGAGAGAGGAGAGAGAGAGGAAAAGAAAAGAAGAGAGAGAGAGAGAGAGAGAGAGGAGAAAAGGATCAAATAAAACAAATCAGCGAGAGCAAAAAACAGAGAAAAACAGGGAAAACAGAGAAAAACAAAAAGAAAAAAGGGAAAAAAAGACAAGGGGAGAACGGGAAAAAAGAAATAAAAATAAAACAGGAGAAAAAAGAAACAAAAGGCAAACCCCCAGGAGCCCCAAAAGAAAACAAACCCCCCGGAAGAAAAAAAAAAAAAATAAAAAAGGTCATCAAACAAAATTTTGAAAAGGCAGCGGAAACTTTGGGGGGCCAAAACCAACCCCCAAAAGGCAAGGGCCAAAAAGCAACTTTTTTTAAAAAAAAAAAATAAAAAAAACCCCACGGGGGGGGGCCCCCCCCCCAAAAGGGGGGTTTTGGGGGGGGGGTTGGGTTGGGGGTTGGTTTTTTTGGATTTTTGGTTCCTTGGGGTTTTGGGGTTTTTTGTTGGGGTGGGGGTGGTTTTTTTTAAAAATTCCCAAAAAAAACCCCTTTTCCAAAAAGGGCCAAAACGGCTTGAAAAGCTTTTTTTAACTTGCCCTTAAAAAAAAAAAAAAGGAAAATCAATGGAAAAACCCACCCAAAAAAACCGTGTGAAAAGGGGGGGAAAAATTTGGGCGGCCGCGGCGCGCCGCGTTTGGAGGGGGGGGGGGGGGGTTTGGGGGGTGGGGTAAGGGGGGTTTGGTGGGGGGGTTTGGCGGGTGGGTGGTGGGGGCGGGGGGGTTTGGGCAGGAACAAAAAATTGAAAACAGAAAAAAAACAAAAAAGAGACGGGCAGAGAGAAAAAAGAGGGAGAAAGGAAGAAGAAAAGATAGAAGAGTGAAGAAGAAGGAAAGAAGAAAGAGACCAGAGAAACAAAACAGAAACAGAAGGAAAAGACAGAACGAAAAAGACCCCCGTCGGAAAAAAAACAACCAACAGTTTAAATAAAAAACAAAAGACCAAAAAGACAAAAAACAGCATAAAGAGGAGAGAAATTAGAAGACGGGCCAGATCATTTGAGAGAATAAAAAAAGGGGGGGAAACACAAAGAACAGACAGACAAAAGAATCGTTTAAAAGGGGACAAAGGGAAGAAAGAAAAGAAGAAGAGTAAAAGAGAAGTAAAATAGACTAAAACAGACAAACAAAGACAAAAAATTTAAAACAAAAGCACAGATAACACAAAAGCAAAATACACAACAAACAAAAAAAACAGGCAGACAGACCGACAGAAGCAGAACGGAGAAAGACCCGACAAATTTTTAAAAACACCGAGAACTGGGATAAACAAAAAACCAACAACAAAACACAAAGGGAAAAGAAAGAAAGGAAGAGGAAAAAAAGAAGAGAGAAAAAGGAAAGAAGAAACGCAACGGGCAACAAAAACCCCGGACAAAAACCCCGCGGGCAAAGAAAAACTTTCCCCGGAAAAAAGGGCCCCCAAAGGCCCAACGGGGGCCCCTTTCATAATAAAAAAACAAAGACAAACAACGACGATGTAAAAAGTGGCAGTAGTTTTAGTAGAAGAAGTGTAGTAGTTGTAGTGAAAACAAAAAGTTGCATATAATAGTAAAGTAGTAGTATAAAAAAAGGAAGGGGGGAAGGGGGACAGACAGACAGCAACCAAGAAGAAAATTAGATCATAGTTTTGGGAAAGAAAAAAAGGGCGAAAATAGAGAATAGAAAATAAAGAAGTAGTAGATAGTAGTAGTAGAAAGTGTATAGTATAGACTTTTCCCAATTTTATTTTTCCATTTTTTTTTTCAACTTTATTGTTTCATCTTCCCCCAAACCATCTCTGCCCCTTCTTTCCCCTCCTCTTTCATTCATCTTCCCCTCTCTCTCTCTCTCTCATCTCTCACACCCTCGCACCCACACCCCCCAAAACCCCCCCTCAAAAATTTCTTTTCTTATTCTTCTCCCCTCTCATCCCTCCAACATCTCATCTCTCCCTCTCATCTTTTTTCACCCTCTCTCTCCCCTTTAAAAAGGGCTTTCTTTCTCTTTTTTTATTCTCTTTTTAAAAATTTTCCTTTAGTTTAAAAATTAACTTCCCCCTTTCCCTTTTTTCCACCCCAAATTCTCCTTTAATTTTTCCCTTTAAAAATTTCTCTTCCCCATTCCTCCTCCTCTTTTAAAACCCCAACTTTTTTTTTCCCCGTTTCTTTTTGTTCCACCCCCCGAAAACCCGGATATTTGTTTGCCTTTTTTTCCCCCTTTTAATTTTAAGTTTTAAAAACCCTTAAATAACCATTTCTTTAAAAATAAAAATCCCCCCCCCCTAATTTTTTCCTTCTCCTTAAAACCTTTTCTAAAATTTTCCCCAAAAATTTTTTTTTTCAAAATTCTCCCCATCCCAAAAAAAAGGAAACACGTGCGGGAAACCCCCCCTCTTTTCTATCCTTCTCTTTGTTTCTGCCTTGCCCCATTCCTTCCGGTCACCTCCTTCTTGTCTATTGCCGCCTTCTTGCCCATTCCCCGGGTTTTTTTTAATTTTTAGACAGATTTAAAAAAGAAAACCCAATTCTCTCCCCGCGCCAAAATTGGAGCCTAGCCGACTTACCAGGCGTTTAAACCCGGGAAACCCACATCGCAGTTCGCCCATATGACAGACAGAAAAGGCCCCCTGTTTTAGCGTGCTCCCGACGAAAACCCACTATTTTCTTTCACTGCAGGGAAGGTCTGGTGAGATATGTCAGGGTGAAAAATGTCATCTAAAGGATGCCCATGCTAAAGGTGGGGAGTTGCCCCAAACTTCTTAGACTACCTTATAGGGCTGAAACCTACCTATAGAAAAAACCCCTAGGGCCCACGCTTTTGGTACAACTACAGAACGCTACCTAGAAAAACCAAAAACACCGGGACCGAAATATTTATCACCTGCAGTTTTTGTCAAGTACTAAGAAAACGCTCAAAAAAACCCGCATCCGAAAAATAATGAGCCAAATTGTAGGGTCCCTGTTTTCCCCAAAATGAGCCAACAGCAAGGCCCACCTGAGTCGGAGCCCGCCAGATTCCAAAGAAAAGGAAACAAAAACAAACTACGTTTTCTTTTGGATTTACCAAAACGACTTCTAGTCAAGAATAAAATTTTAATTATACTGTGTGTGTGTGTGTGTGTGTGTGTGTTTGGGGGGTGTTTTTGTGTGTGGGGTGTGGGGTTTTGGTGTGTGGTGTGTGTGTGTGGGTGTGAAATTTGTGTGTGTGCTTCCCCCCCCCTCTCTCCCCCTCCCAGTTTCTTTGCCAAATAAAAAGCATTTTTTCGTCTCCTCCCCCAACAACCTGTTTTTTCCAAAAGCACAGTGTTTTTTCTTCTGCCTCCTCCACCCGCTGGGTTCATTGTACCCGCCATGAAAAATCCTCAAACCCGGGACTCAATCCCCCCCCCCCCCCCCTCCCCCATCAGCAGGCAGCCAGCAAAAAAAAGTCTGAAAAAAAGGCCTGAGAGCTCTGAAGACCCACTGTTTTAAGTTTGAGTTTTTCCTTTTTTTTCCCTTCCCCCGGGGCCGGGCATTCCCATAATCCTCCTTTTGATCTGTAAGTTTTCCCTTACTGGTTTTTTTTTGGGCGTCAGTGTTTCTGAAGAAGAAAGGGGGCTCAAAGAAGAAGAAAAGAAGAAAAGAAGAAAGAAGAAAAAGAAAAAAGAAGAAGAAGAAGAAGAAGAAAAAGAAAAAAGCAAAGAAAAGAAAAGACGAAGAAGAACAAAAACAAAAACCCAAGAACAAGAAAAAAAATTGCGAAAAAAAAAGCAAAGAAAAAAATTTTTTGGCGAAGAAGAAAAATTTGCGAAGAAAAAATTGCGAAGAATAGGGAAATTGCAAAGAAAAAGAATTGAGAAAAGAAGAATTGCAAAGAATTGCGAAAAAATTGCAAAGGAAGAAGAAGAAGAATTGCAAAAAAAAGAAGAAAAATTTCCGAAGAAGAAGAATTGCGAAGAAAGAAAAGAAAAAAAGCGAAAATTGCAAGAAGAAAAAAGAAGAAGAAAAAAAGAAGAAGAAGAAAAAAAAAAGAAAAAAAAGAAGAAGAAGAAAAAAGAATCAAAGAAAAAAGAAAAAGAAGAAAAAACAAGAAAAAGAACAAGAACAAGAATTGCGAAGAAAATTGCGAAAAAAAAAGAATTGAGAAGAAGAAATTGCGAAAAATTGCGAAAAATTCAAAGAAAAGAATTGGAAGAAAAAAAAATTGCGAAAAAATTTGCGAAGAATTGCGAAGAAAAAAGAAGAAAATTGCGAAAAAAAAAGAAAAAATTGCGAAGAAGAAAATTGCGAAAAAAAATTGCGAAGAATTGCAAAAATTTTGCGAAAATTGCAAAGAAAAAGAATTGAGAAGAAAAAAAATTGCGAAGAATTGCGAAGAAGAAAAAAGAAAAATTTGCAAAAAAAAAAAAGAAAATTGCAAAAAGAAAAAGGGAATTCCCGAAGAAAAAAAATGCAAAAGAAGAAGAAGAAGAATTGCGAAGAAGAAAAGAAAAAAGAAGAAAAAAGAAGAAAAAAAGAAGAAGAAGAAAAAAGAAAAAGGGAAGAAAAAGAAAAGAAGAATTGCGAAGGGGAAAAAGGGAAATTGCGAAGAAAAGAAAAAATTTGCGAAGAAGAAAAATTTGCGAAGAAGAAAATTGCAAAGAAAAGAATTGCGAAAAAAGAAGAAGAAAAAAGAAGAAAGAAGAAAAAAGAAAAAGGGAAGAAAAAGAAGAAAAGAAGAAGAAGAAGAAGAAAGAAAAAAAAATTTTAAAGCCATCTGGGAGAGGGGGGAAAAGGGGGTAAAAAAGATGATCTGTTTGGCCCTCCGATGCGGAGGATGGGGTAAATGGGAGGGTAAATAAAATTTAAAAAAATGGAATTTAAAGCGCAATATCTTGCAGAGACAAATCAAAGCGCTTTAAATATAACCCTTTTTTTTTTGTCCCAAAGGGGAAGGGGGAAGCCGGTGTAAACTTTTTTCATCCGCCAAAGTTTTCTGCCCAAGGGGGCTGGGGGGGACAATGTTGGAAATACTTTTTTTCTTACACCCAAAATTTTAAATTTTTTTAAAACCTCTATACTCCTCAAATTAAAAGATTTTTTAAATCTAAAACGGTCCTTTAAAAAAGTTGAATTTTCCTTGAAGAAAAAGAAAAAAAAACAAGACAAAAAAAGGGAAATTTCGTGTTTTTGCCCACACGAAGAAATTTAAAAAAAAAGAGAGAGAGAGCGAAAAGCGAAAAGAGGAAAAGAGAGAGGAGAGAGAGAGAGAGCCAGACAGACAAAACAGACGGCAGACAGACGGGAAGCCCAACAGACGACAGACAGAAAGACAGACAGACAACCCAAAAGAAAGAGACAAAAAGGGCAAAGGGACAGACAGAGACAGAGAGGCCACACAAGAGGGGGACAAAAAGGGGGGGGGGGGGGTAAGAAAAAATTTAAAGGGTTTAAAGGAGAGAAAGGGAAAACTATTGAAAGCACTTTCAAAGGGGGCGGGAAACAATAATTGAAGCTGAATGAAATGTGAAATGCATATTTTTTTTTAAAAATCATCCAAATAAAACCGGTAAAAAAACAATCTACAAAATAAATTCCACATCACTCTAGCGATTGCCCCGTCAGGGGGTTTTAGATTAAGGTTTGGGCAGCTTCTTAAATTTTACAAAGACTGACATCAATTGTTGTTTTTTTTTTTGGATAAACAAGCAAATACACCCGCGCGCGCAACACACACATAAATAAAATAATAAAATTATAGATATATAAAGGGAGAGTGATATACACAGATAAATATATACACTATGGGGGGTTTTTATGCATCCCGCATGCATAAATAAAAATTCCCTAAAAGATATAAATAAAGCATAAAACACACATAAATATATATATATTAAAAAATCCCAAAAAATACAATATATATAAATTATAAAAAAATATATTATATAAAATTAAAATTATATATAAAATATATATTATATATATTTTAAATGGTACGTATGCAAATATGTATTTTTATGTATGTATGTATGTATGTAGGGTATGTTTTGTTTTATTATGTATTTTAAATGTTGTAGGATTATTGTGTGTAGGGTTTGAAAATTAAATTTGTATGATGTGTCATGTATAGGGTGTGTATGGATGTAGCAGGGTGTGTATTTTGGGAAATGTTGTTGTATGCATGTGGAGAATGTATGGATGGATGGATGCTTGTAATTGTTTTATGGATGAAATGTATGCTGTGTATGTATTTATGTATTTGTAGTATGTAATGAAAAGGAAATGTAGGGGATGGGGGAGGGATGTATTATGCGTGTAATGTGTGTTTTGGATGTATGTATGGGTTTTAAAGTAGGGAACATTGAAAGTAGTATGAAAGGATGGATGGATGGATGCATGCGGCATGAAATGATGTATATAAAAAATGTATTTTTCATTGTAAATGAAAGTAGGAATTTTAAAATGAAAGTTTTCATCTTTGTATGTATGATGTATGTATGAAAATTATGAAATTATTATGTAGGGTATGTTTTAATGTATTAAGTATGAAATAAATGTATGTTTTAGGTAGGAGTTTTGTATGCAGGAAAGCATGCATGAAAGTATGTATGAATTTTATTATGTTGAAAGAAAGTTGTGGGGGGATGTATGTATGTATGTATTATGTATGTATGTTTTAAATTAGGGTAAGTATGTGTGTGTGTATGTAGAAAGAATTATGTAGTATGTATTTTGTGTACGATGAAATGTATTAAAAAAAAACAAATAACATTTCACACAACAACTTTTGATAAAAGGGATGACTCTGATATACCCCCCTGCTTCCTTTTTACAAAGATAAAGCTCCGGGGGTTTTCCCCTTGCCTGCACTATTCCCTGATTCCCTTTTAAATGTACCTTGCCGGGTATTTTAACCGGGTAAAAAAGGTTTCACTTTTTTACGGTAGAAAGGAATAACGTCCAGGGCCCCAAATTTCACAATTCTCCCCGGGTTTTTGCAGTTTGCTAACGAAAGAAGACGTTAGAAGGAAAAACAATACTTTTGGAAAAATTACATGTGCAATAAAAAACTTTAACAGGGAACAAAAAAAACCCCAATTTAATTTGGGTACTACTTCTTTTTCCCGAAGGCTCATACAGCAACTTTTTGCTATCTCTAAATATAAGAAAAAATGCTTTGCACGCTGTTAAACGCCTCCCCCCCAAAGGGGTTTCGGGGCCCAGGGGCATTAAATTTGGGGCGTGGGAGAGCATTATTTTTTTAAATTTTTTCTGGAAAAAAAGGCAGGAAAAATAAACCCAAAAAGGCAAAAAATAGACCAAAAAAAAGGGGGACAGGAAAAAAAGAAAAAGGCAAAAACAAAGAAGGGGTAAAAAAGAGGAAACCTACACAGAAATTCCAGAAGGTGGGGTTTGCTATTTATACTGACAACCCCCCCGGCAAAACCCAAAGGGAACAAAATCTTTTTGGGGCTCATGGTTGGGAAACCCCCGAAAGGACGCAAAAAGAAGCCCTAGAGTGTGTACCCACCCAAGGGGGGCTTTTTCAACTGGACAATGCCAAACAAAAGCGGGCCCCCGCCCGGGCAAGTGCCGACCCCGATGAGGAAATAATTTCCTTTCCCTTTTAGATAGATCTCAGAAAAAGCCCCTTTTCCCATACTGTTGCCCAAAATTACCTATAAAGGGAGACAGGGAGTAGGGAAGAAAACGCGGGAAACCCAGTTACGTTTTTCTTCTTAATCCTCCTAAAATAATCCATCAGTTATTTATCCAAATCAACAGGAAATAGTAAAAGTTAAAGGGATCTTATACTCACATCCATCCTCTTTCCCAACATAAACCCAATATTGAAAAAAACGACAAAAACCCTTACTCCATCATCATCCACAAAGAAAAAAAAAAGACACAACCCTCACTTCATAAACCCAAACCCAAAACAAAAACACAATACACACACCCCACCAACTCACACGCAAAAATACATCTCAAAAACACAACAAAAACTCATTTCACTCACAACACACACACTCAAAACACAGTCCCACAAAACACACACACACACTCACAAAAACCAAAACCCGCAAAAGGGAGGAAAAGGGGAAAGGGCCCTTCCAATGATTTCGAAAATTCCGGGAATTTTCCCAAAGGACGACTCAGACATGCCCCTTTGGTACTCTTTTTGCATAAACTCCCCGCTGAACAAAAAAAACCCATCACGTTAAACTCTGCCCAAGGCCCTTCAGGGGGCAAAGAAAAAAGCCTACTCCATCGCAATGTCAAAAAGTGGCGGAAGAACACCAACCCAAAGGAACCTCCCCAGACGGGTTTTCGGCTGCATACCGCATCAACAATAAAAGGGGAAGGATCCTGCACTGGGGAAAAAGGGCCATGACAGCAGCTGTAAAGGCTGTTCAAAAAACCCTTCCCCAAACCCCATGTCGTATGCAGCAGGGCGAACCCCAGTGAAAGAACAAAAACTAAAAGGGAAAGAAGGGGTCGTGTACAATGCTTCACGCTTACTGGGAAAATTATTAAACCGAAAATATCAGCAACTTTCCCCCCAAACCTGCATACGAGAATACCCATCCATTAAAAACATCTTCAAGATAAAAATTCCCTTAAAAAACCAGGTGCGGCAACGTTGCAAGAGTTTTGGGGGCCGCCCCCTTTTTGTCATTTTTTTCGGGGAACCACCCCAAGAAACACGAGACGGGGGGGGGTTTCAGCGCCACAACACAGGCCGCCTTTTCCAAGGCAAACCCAGGGACGGGGCAACCCGTCACCCGCTCCCCACCTACCTTTTATCCTCTGACCCCTCCAGGGGCCTTTCTGCCCAAAATTTAACCCCGTTTGCTTTTTCAGAAAAATTCAAACCCCAGAAACACATGCACGTACTCATGTATGGATGTTTTTCAGATTCATTTCCCCTAAATAACTTTAAAACATTTTTTTTCAGATCGGGATCCCCCATCCACCACATTCTTTCCCCCCAGGATTCCCCAAATTTTTTTCAAAAGGGCCTGCATCACGGGACAGTGACTGGATTTTTAACTCCCCCCAAAACCCCTTACCTTCTTTTAAATCTTTTTTTAAAGTGTGAGTGTGGGGTTTTCACATGAAAAACGTTTTGTCGCCCAAATTTGACTACAAAAATTGTATCCCAAAAAAACAAAACAAAAAATGACAACATGAAGACAAGTTTGGACATACATTCCCATTTTTCTAAAGGTGTTAAAATTTTGCAAATGGAACCTCGGAGCCTAGCCAAATAATCTTTGGGTTTTTTCTCAATTTTTTAAAAACTGACGATTTTCAATTAGCACCCCAGTCTTTGAATGTTTGGGAAAAAGGAAAAATGCCTAAAAATTTGGGAAATTATTTTACCCACCATTTGGGGGTGATTTTGACAAAAAATTCTAAAAAATAAAATTTAGCCATATATGTTTAGGCCCGGGGTTTTTATATGAAAAGCTAGTTATATCTCATATTGGGGCAAACTACCGGGATATATTTAAACAACAGGTTTTACAGTTTAAAATTTTAAAAAAGATTTAAAAATTTAAAAAATAAATTTCTGGAAAATTTAAACCCCAAGGTTTCCCAAAAAAAGACAACACTGATGGTTAAAAAACACAGACTTAAAAAAACGTAAAAAAGGGTCATTCCGGGGGATTTCAATTTTCATGCTCCTTTTTGGGGTTTGGGGGGTGCCTTAAACCCTCACCAGCAATGCTTTGTAACAACATTTTAGATTCAAAACTTTGCTTTTTTAAATGATGGTAAAATTTAAACCCGAATCCCTAGTTCCACTCAAAACCCCCTGCAAATTTATTTAGGGTATGATATCTCCCCGGGGGAGCAAAATTTAAATTTCAAACCCGGAATGTTGAAAAGGGTTGTCCTAAGTGATCATTTTTCCAAATTTCATTGTCATTTGGGACCTGGGTACATCAGTCTACCACCAAAAAAAAAAAAAACCCCCAAATTTTATAACCAAACGGGTAACGGAGTACTTTTTAATCATTCTGCAAGCTATTGATATTGAAACATTGCAAGGGTGATACTGATAAATTCTATTTTTTAATTTTTTTGGCAAAGCTCATGCTTGCAGCGAGTTTTCCATTTCCCCCAAAAACAAAAAAAAGCAAGAAAGGAAAAACGAAACAGGGAATAAGGGGGGACAAAGCATGTGAAAAGCAGGGAAACTATAAAAAAGGGAAAAGTACAAAACAGGGGAAAAAGAAACAATCAAAGAAAAAACTTTATTTATATGGGAAAAGCGCCCAAAAGTCTTTTTAAAAAAAGTAATTCCCAGAAACGAAAAACAAGTAATTTGGGCAGAATTTTGAAAAAAAAAAAGTATCAGAAAAAAACCCCCCAAAATTTTAATTTAAAATTTTGGGAAAAAAGTTCTGAAATGAAAAAGGAAATTTTAAAACCCATTTTAAACCAATCAAGTTTGAAAATAATAATTTTTCCCAAACACAGTTGAAAAAGCAAAGCCTTTGGGCAAAAAAGGTTTTTAAAAAAAAAGTTCATCCTTTAAAACTTCAGTCCGCCCTTTAAAAATAATGGGAATTTAACAGAAAAACAAAAAAAATCCAAAAAATTTCCCTCATCGTAAAAATGCCGATTAAAAAGAATGCTCCCCCTTTCCCTTTTGACGAATTTATTGAAACGTTAGATTCGTTTTACAATAACAAACAGCAGTTTTTTCCCGAGGGGAACTTATCAAAGTGACCCAAAGCCTTAAAATGGGAAAAGGGAAATTTTTTTTATTTTTCCCAAAAAAGTTGGTAAATGGCAAATCTTCCCAAATCTGGGGGCAGTCAAAGTAGTTCCAATCCTTAAGAAAGTAAAGGGGGTCATCAGTAAAATAGTTTTTATAGACCGATTCCCTTACTTCCCAGTGGGGGAAAGGGTTGGGAAAAAATTTTTACAAAAAGCGTTTTTTTTCATTTTTTGAAAAGAATAATGTTATCCCCAAACCCAAACAGGCTGGGTTTCGAAAGGGAAAAATGTACTTTTGATCACTTTGTTAAATTAAAACCCCTTTAAAATTAAAAAAAAATTTCCAAAAAGAAAAAGCGTATTAGCCACATTCTTTGACGGAAGAAAGCATAGGGTAAAAGTCTGTTTATAAAAAAATTTTTTGCATAAATTTTTTAAAACATTGGTTAAAATGGAATTTTTTTTATATAAAAAAATCTTAAACAATTTGTATCTGATAGATCAATTGAAATAAACTGGGGTTTAGTCTAAATCAAAAAGTTAAAATTAAAGATTTAGGTATTCCGCAGGGGTCATGCTTGCCCCAAATTTTTTTCTCTATTCTTGTACAGAAACCCTTTTATTGTTTGTCAACCCGAAAAAAAGTTGTTTAGTAACCGAAGATTTTCCTATATGGGAAAAAACTTTTATTTGGGGGGAAAAAACGACAAAAAAAAGTTATCCAAACATATTTTAAAAATTTTATCAAGAAGAGCTCAAAAAATTCTGTAGCTTTTTTGGGAAAGAGAAATAAGTTTTTAAATTTTCTGCAGAAAAAAAATTCTTGGGGCTTTTTAATTAAAGGTGAAAACCCATCAAAATACCAATCCTGAAATTAAAGAACAGTGCTTAAGTAAAAAAACCCGATGGCCCAAAAACTTAGGGGAATTTAACTAAAAGCTGACTGGGAAAATCACATTAACCATTAATATCTGAGGGTTTAAAAAAGGGCTTAAAATTTTTTAAAAAAAATAACTTTTTTTTAGGGATGGAAACCAAAAATACCAAACACTGAACAATTTTTCCTTTAATTTTTTTAGTACGCCAAAATTAATCTATGGGCAAGAATTTTTTTTTTCTCTGCAGATTTTCTACTTAAAAAAGTTACAAAATTTTTAAAAAGTAAAGCCATAAAAAAAAAGCACTGGTGTTCCATCCCCTCTAACATAACTAATACTTAAAAAAGGGCTTTTCTCTTCTTTCTTAAAAACGAAGATTGGCCCGGGATCAAAATATGTGATTCGAAAATCTCCTGTTCCCAAAATTTATAAAAATAATTTTTTTTTTTAATCAAGACACGACATCCAAAAAGAGCAAGCAAAACCCTTTAATTTTTTTTGCCAATTTAAAAATTATAAAAGATTCATTTAATGAAAAAATTGGGGAAAGACCTAACAACCCAAATTTCCCAATTTTTTTCCCATTGGGTTTCCCCAAAAAGGGCCCCCTGGGGAAAAATATCGCTAACTTTGACACTGACTACAAAGGATGTAAAAAAAATGAAATCAAAATTTGCTCACCGTTTATGTAAAAAGCCCCATTTTAAATAATTATTTTAATCATTTAAAAAATGTAACCGATGGACTGTTTTGGAATCAGGGAAAAAATGGGGGAAAACAGTTGGGATTCCTGTTTTTTTAAAATTAAAAAATCAATTCAATTTTGGAAAGCATTTTTCTATTTTTTCGTGTGAAAAATTTTTTGCAAACCCTTTTTTTTTTTTTTTTTTTCCCAGTTGCCCTCCCGGTCAGGAGCACCATCTTTTTTGGGGGTCTTTTTTTCCCCTTTTTTTTTCTCTTTTAATTTTTTTTTAAGTGAGTGCTTCACACGCCTCTCTTCATTGGCAAAAAAAAACAACCAAAAATAAACAAACAATAAACAATAAACCCCTAGAACCCCAAATCTTTTTTTTTTTGGGGGGGGGGTATCTTTTTTCCTTTTTTTTAAAACAAACAACGTTTCTCTCTTATTTTACCTACTGTTGGGGGGCCCAAAGACTGCCCCAGTGGGGAACTGCGGCCCGCGTTTTATTGATATTTAACGCAGCGGGCAATCGCCTTTGGGTTTTTAGTTGCTCTAGTGTTTTGCCGTTGGTTTTGGGAATTTTTAAAGAAAATTTGGGGGAGTGATTTACAACTGTATGGGTTTATTTTTTGCCTAGTGTATGTGTGGAAGGGTTTAAATTTCCTTTTTTTCATCCATTTTCACACCATTTAATATCTTGGGCCAATTTCCCTTTCCTATTTCCCTAAAAAAAGAGAGTTGAAAAACCTTTACATGTTTACCCCTTAAAAAACCTTTTTTTAAGTTTTTTTTCCTTTTCAATTTCCCCATCAAATTACAATTTCATTACAACATCATCATCATCACACACATCACATCACATCACCATCATCCCAAACCCAATAAACTTTGGGGAAAGAATTTACTTCAAAGGGAAAAAACCCCAAGCTTCACGCACCAACACACACACACCAAAAAAAAACAAAAAAACAAAAACAAAAAACACCCCACACACACACTACACTACACAACACCACACACACACACCCACACAAAACACAAAACACACACACACACACCCAAACACACACAAAAACAGCGCGCTCGGGGGGGGACAGGGTAACCAAGGGTTTGAAAAATTGGGGCCGGGAATCCCACAAACCGGGGTTTGAACCTGCCAAAGGACCTCTCCTCAGGGGCAACATCACACAGATTCCGCCTCCCCAAAATCCTTCGTAAAACACCAACCAGGACCCTTTCGCAAATCCACGCAGTAACTTTTTTTTCATCTTCCCCACCTTCCCCCTTTTTAAAAACACATCATTCACATAGCCCAAATTTTTTATTATATAAAATTCATTTTAAACACTACTTTTTTCTTTTGAACGATTAAAAAAATGTATATACATAACGGAAAAAAAAATTACCCAAATTTTTTTCCCAGATTTTACTCCCGTTGCCAAAATTTTTTTTTGTCACGGGCAATTAAGTTGACAGAAAATTTTTTCAGCTGGCTTCTTTTTTCAAAAACCACCCCGGTATTGTAGCCCTGATTTTTTTTTTTTTTGATCTTTACTAACAATTTTTTCCAAACAAAAATAATTTTGGGGGGAAACCCAAGAAATTTTTTCAGTAATTTTCCCTTTTGGGGGGGTAGCCAAAAAAAATGTCAGGACTGACAGATGAAGGTTTTTTTTAACCCTTACAACAAAAGTTTTTGTCAAAACTCCAAAAACGTTTTTAAATTTTTGGGCAATTTTAAAAAGAAAAGAACAATGAAATCATTAAAAGCTTAGCAGGTAGTCACAAAACACAGAATCAGATATACCCATTTTATGAACAAAAAATTAATTTGGAAAACAGGTTGTGGGAGTATTTTCCATTGCAGCTCTCTTTGCCCCGGGGGTTCTTTTGTAGCCAATCTTGGCATAAGCCCTACATGTTTGTTTAAGGGGTAAAAATCAAGTTTCCCTTTTCCCGAAGTCAAATGCAAGAGGTGTAAAAGATTCGGGAACATTTTTTTTGCCTTTTAAAAGGGACTTTAAATTTTCTTGGTTTTCAATCAAATTTTCCTGCTTCTAAATCCTATTCCGTTCCCCCTGAAAAGACATCGTGCCTTCGGGAATTTGATTAATCCATGTCTAGGAAATTCGTTTTTGAGTGCAACAAACCCGAAATAGTGTTTTTGGGCCCTTGGGTTTTGGTTTAAAACTTCATTAAACCCTTTAGGACAGCACAACTTTTTTCCCGTGGATTCCCAAAATCTTTTAAAACTACAAAAACCCCTTTTTTTTCCATTTTTGAAAGTTGATTATTCATGTTTAAAACTTGAAAAGTCTGTTAATTTAAAAAGATCTGCGTCCAATTTGGGTTTTTCTAAAAAATTTTTTCCCCAAATTTTTTTTTTGATTTTTTTCTAAAAAAGTTGCATAAAGCAAATTTCCAAAATCCCCTTCTTAACTACGAGAGTCCTTGCATTTTATAACTATAGCAATTAAATTCCCAACCCCGTGGGGACCGGGGGAATTTTTTTTTAAAAACCAAAAGGGGGATGAAAAGCCAGGGCCTGTGCCTCTATTTGGGATCTACCTATCCAATCAAATTAAAAATATCCTGCATTTGGGGCCATATCTAAACCCAAATTTAAGCCCCCGTCCCTTTTTAATTTTGTTTTCAATTTTTTTTTTTTTTTTTTTCCTTTGACTTTTTTGAAAAGCCCTCTATTACTATATTTCCTTTGGGCCAAAAAAAATTTGGGATAAGATGGGGGATTTAAATTTTAAAAAATGGGTTTTTGGGAAAACCAACCCGACTGCATAACTAGGGGAATACAACAGAAAGTTTTTTAAAAACTAAAATTTTGCCCCCGTAAAATTTAATTCCTTTTGCACCAGTTTTAATCAAATTTTGAGTTAAATGCGTTTAAACTTTTTTCCCCCTTTGTCTTCAAAATTTTTTTAGCCTTTTTTTCCCGGTGCAAAAAACTATTCCCGGAAATTTTAAATTTTTTCAAAAATACAAACGGCAGATCATTGGGCAAAAACACAAAACCCCTTCCCACCCAATAAATTTGGGTTTTTTTCCCCCCCCCAAAATTTTAAATGTAGCCAGAAACATTCCCAAAAAAGTTCTATTATTTTTAGTTTTCTAAGTTATATCAATTTTTATTCTTCAGGGAAAAAAAGTTTTTTCATCCTAACCCGCAATTCTTAAATTTTGTTTCTTCACCCCACTCCCTGGGAACTGGATTCCTTTTTATCCTAAAATTTTTTTTATTTTAATAGCTAGAATTCTACAGCTAAAAAGAACGCTAGAGGGAAAATGCAGCCTTTCCTAATTCCACAATAATTTTGAACTTTTTGATACCCACCCCCCATAATTTATGTGACTAACAAACGTTTTTATTAATAACATTACCCCTCCTTAAAATGTGTCCCCAAAACCAAATAAAACAAAAAGTAGGGAAACAAGTAAGATTTTGATATAGAAAACAAAAGCTTTTTGATGTCCCAGAGCCATAGATAACCCCGCCCTTTTCCCGTTTTATTGATAAAGTTTATAGTGGGGCATCAAAATCCGGTTACGTCGCTATGTTTCCTTCCTTTTTTTAGCCAAAATTGGGCTTCATTTACAATTTTGGAATAACTTGACCTAATCGGGGCCCAATTATCCCTTTGCTAAAATTTTATAGTCCCGTAAATTTGTTTTGAGTAATAAAGGGCCCCCAGTTTATAGATGTTCTCTGTCTAAAATCTTTTTCCCTTTTTGGACAAAGATAAATTTTCCTTTGGGATTGCGTGACCCACAACTTGCCTTTTTCAAAGATTTTGAAAAAGGGAAACAGTTATATTTCATTTTAAATTTTTACCAAAAAACTTTAAGAAAATTCCAAAAGTAATTCCATCCATCCCGGGGCTGAAAACCCTTTTTTATTCTTTCTAAAGCAGTTGATGCCTCACTAAAGACAAAAAATCCTTCACTAGTTTTTTCATCTGTGTCATTTTGACGGGGGAAAACGGTACCAGCTATAAAAATCATCAGTTCCTCTTTAAAAAGTTTTTAAATTCAATTTTTCCCGATCAAAATAAGTTTTTTTTAAAAGGACACTTGGCCAAAACATTTTATCTGTGGACTATTTTCGCTGCCCTGAACCCGGATTAGAAAAGGGGGCCTTAAAAATTGTTTTTCCCTTTCTTACTTTTCCCCCAACGACAAAAATAATTTTGGGGTTTTTCTCTCCCCTTTTTCAATCCACTTAATTCGCGCTCTAAAACCCGGGGGCCTTTTGCTTTTTGGGATTTTTTAAGATTTTTCCAAAAAATTTTTTTTTACTTGTTGGAATTCTCGCTGGGGGTTAAAAATTTTGGGGGTTTTTTTATAATGGGTTTCTATGTGTTTTAAAATTTTTGGGAAAATTTAGCTTTTCATTTCTTTTTATGACAGGGTAGACATGACCCAAAAAAAATTTTTACAAAAAAAGGGTTTTTTTTATTTTTGCTTTTTAAAAATTCCCTCTTGTTTTAGAGACTTAACTGACATTCATTATTTTGGGGAATTCCCCATCTAAAAAAACGTTCAAAGCTTAAACAAAGTGTTCATTTTTTTAGCAAAAGGGGTTATTTAATTTCCAGTATCCTGGACCTCGCTCAAAAATTTACTCTCTTCTAGATCTATTTACAAAGCTTTGTGATCAAGTTAGGAAAAAACTAAATTTTACAGGATGAACACAAAGGGGCACCACACGTGAGATAGAAGGCAATGTCAAGGCGACGGGCAATAAAAGGGCTGTACCTGTTCCCCGGTGAAGTCCCTTTCATCAGGGGGGAAAGTCCCCCACGCCCTCTGTCATGAGAGCTCCTGCAGTACAAAATTGGGAAAGCTGACTTTAGACCTGTTATGGGGGATTTTCCCCCTATAACATCAAGGTTTTATCCAACCACCCAAATTAAAAATCACCAAAATAAAACAGGTTTTTTTCGTTCAGGTCCCCAAGTTTTTTCCCGGGCAGTGGGTTTAAAAAAATTTTTTTTTTTACTGGTCCATTGGGCGTAGATGTTAACTACCTTTTAAAAGGGTAACCTTTTTTAATTTTAACTTGACTTCTAGCATAAAGTCTTCAGCTTTTACTTGTTCAAACCCCATCCCTAAAGTGTCTAAAATCAAAATAACTTTCCCTTTTCTGTATGAAAGTTCCCTCTTACTAAATAAATTTTAAACCCCCCCACTCCTTCCCCAAGTTGTTTATCTTTGGTTGAAATATGAAATCTCTTGCAAACATACGAAATCAAAGTTTTTTCAATTTGAATTTCCTGAACAAAGTTTTGGGGCTTCCATTTATTTTTTAATCCCCTAAGTTCAGGGAACAAAATTCTGATCTATCCAAACTTTATAAGTAAAAGTTCTAATGTTCACCCCAAAAATCCCCTCAAAAAAGTCCCAAAAAACCCAGGGACCCGAATACAAACTCCAAAGTTGATTTTAAAAAAAAAAAAAGAAGAGGCAGAAGGGGAAGAAAAAGAGGAGGAAGGGAAAAAAAAGGGGCCCCAAAACCCCACAAGGTTGTTTAAAAAAAAGAAAGGGAATTTATGGATGGGGGGAAAAAGGGTGGAGGAAGAATAAAGGTTTTTACCAAAACATCCTCCCAGTTCATTCTCTGAAACAAATCCCATTCCATCCCCTCCCCTCCCAGAAACCCCCGGGGTCAAAATCGGGCAGTTTTTCCCCGCCCAGCTGGGGGAAAATCCCTGGGGGCCCCCCGAAAAGACGTCCCTTTTTGGGGGCCTTGGGGCGGGGACGTTGAAAGGTCGTACGGAAAAGGGGTATACTGGAGTGGGAGGGTGGTTTTTTTTCTTGGAAAACCACCCCTTCCCCCTTGCAAGGGTTTAAAAAAAAAAAAAAAAAAAAGGGCGGGGCCCAAAAAAAACCCCCGTCTGATCCCGCAGAAGCTTTGGGCCCCTGGCTTGCTTCCTTTTCCTTTTCCCTGCTGATACTCTCCCCCCCCTGTCCTCGTTCCTTGGGAGGGTACCCGAGGACGTCTGTTCTCCCTTTTGGTCCTGCTCCCTAGCGGGCTTGGGCCCACAAAACCCCTCCAGGGGTTTCCCCACCTGCAGTTCCAGACCCGGCCGCTGGGGTGTCAACAAAGGCTCAGGCAAGGCTTCAAAAGCAGCATCCCCTTTTTTGCCCTGGCTGTTTGCACCCCCCGACAACCCTGGTTGACCACACGGGTACAAGTATCCCCCCATCCCTCCCCGAAAATGAAAGGTTTGTGTCCCGTCCCAAATTTAAACATATTACGTACATTAAAAAACCCTTTTTTCAACAAGTCCCTTTCTTTCCTCTTGGATTCGGGGAAATGCGCCAGAAAGGGTTCGGGTAAATTTTGTGCAACCGACCACAGTAAATTTCCGGGTGTCCGCCCCCGCAGCCCAAAAACAGCTCCAGACCCGTTACCTTTTATCTTGGGGAATTTTGGAACGTCTCGAACTTTTGAAAAAACGGCGGGAATTTGAAAACATAAATTTGATTGATAAAAAGAAAGAAAATAAAAAATTAAAAACGCACACCAAAGGGGAAAAACAAAGCAGAAATACAAAGTCGCGGACTAGCCAGCAAAAAAAAAGTGGCCAGAAAAAAAATAAGTCCAAAAAATGTCATCGATTCAACTCCCGAACGAAAACCAGCTTAGTGTAGAAGCCGACTGAACCGGTGACCGCACCCACGACCCGTCACTCACCCGAAACCTTGTTTGCAATCCTTATGGGCCCTTTAATTTTTTGTCAAATACTTTCGCCCTTGAAAATCGGGCCCCATTCTTTTTGCGTGAAAATCAAAAGCATATTGATTTGGGAAATAAAAACCTGGGTTTTGGGGGATAAGGAAAGATATTGGGAATTTTTAAAAAAAAAAATTTAACAAATTGTAAGCAAAAATTGGGGGCATACACATAAATTTTTGCTGGGTCCCTTCTCCGTGGAATTTTATTGAAAAATTTGGGTTTATTCGTTTTGAAAACAAGGTCCCCAATTGCAACATTGAAAAATTTTTTGGGGTTTCCCTTTTTCGCATTTTCCCGCAGAAATTAATGCTAAATTTATGAATTGTAATTAAATTTCCCAAAAAAAAGAAAACACACTTTGAAACATTTTTTGCTCACGGAAAAAAAAAATTTTTTAAAAATAAAAGGGGCTAAAGCATTTGGGAAAGCCAAAAATTCCCCAAAAAATGAAAATTTTTCCTTTTCCAACTCTATCAATTTCCCCCCTTTTTTTTTTAAATTTCCCAAACCTAAAAGACCGTTTTTAAAAGGGGGAGGAAAAAAATTCAAAAAAAAATATTCCACGTTCAAAAAAGTTTTATATGAAATCCTTTGCATTTTATAAAATTTAGTTTCTGAGGTTATAAAATTTTTCCCCAATAAGACCTTTTCCGTAGATAGTTGTGAGAATATGAAAAATGATGTATAAATAATAAATATAAATATATATAAAATTTTTAAAAAAATTTTACAAAAATTTAAATTCTCACAAATAAATACAGTAAGGGCTTTTTGGGCTTATTATATATTTTAAAAATATAAATATAAATAAAAAAAGAGAGGGAAAAGGGGGATGTTAATTTTGAAAAGGGGGTTTTCCAAAACAAAAATAGTGGGAAAGGACATTAAACCAAAAAAACAAAACCCCCAAAAAAAAAACACCCAGTCCCCAAACAAAAAACAACCCAACACCCACACCACACACACACAAACCCACACCCCACACTTTACCCCAAACTACCCACACACGCGCGCACCCCACACTCCCACACCCTACACACCCTCCACAAAAAGAAAAAAATTCACCCACAAATACACACACACTCTCACACACATCACACAGCACACAAAAACTCACACCCACACAAAACACACACAAAACACACACATACCCACACACACACACACACACACACACACCACACACTCCCCACACACACCAAAAATTTTCCCAAACGTTAAGGGTTTTTGCCTTGGGAAGGATGACAAATTTACAAAAAACCCCATACACCCGGGGGCTGGATGTAAAAAAGCACAAAAGGGGCTTATTCCATTAACCTCGATATAAAAAAATAAATAAAAAAATTAAAAAAAATTTAAAAACACACCACAACCCCCCACACACACACACACCACACACACACACACAAACACACACACACAAAAACCCCAAAAAAAAGGCCCGATGTCCGTGACATTTTTTCGAAAAACTGGTTTTGGGGCTTCAGGGACAATAACCAAGCGAACCCCTAGGGGCCCGAAAAAAGGGGGGGGGGGGGGGGGGGGGGGAAAGGGGGGAAAGTGAAAAATTTGGGAAACAAAAAAGCATAAACAAACCGGGAGTTGAAACCCAAATGCACAAGAAAATAAATAAAATAATAATAATAAAAAAAAATAATAATAATAATAAAAATAATAATAAAAATAAAAAAAAAATACCCAGCAAAACAATGAAGCCAGAACCCGTAAGTGCCCCAACCACCAACAGAGTTCCAGATTCCAGATGCAATTCTCCTTTGACCCCCTCTTGGTGCATGGGGATTTCAGTCAACCAAAAACAAAACTGTAAAAATTTTTCATTTGCCTTAAGAAAAACATTGACAAACCCCTGCCCGGGGGACAAAAAAAAGCAAAAGTTGTCAACCTTTTTTTATCAACGTCCTGCAACCCTTTAAAACCTAACATAAAATTTGTTCATTTTAAAAAAACCCCTTTTTTTTTAGAAGAAAACAAAAAATTTTTAAAATTGAAAAAACATCTTTAATACAGATATTCATTAAGGGTTTAAAAAATTTTTCGGGAAACCAGAAAATTGGGGGCATTCCCTTTTTTTTAAAAAAAAACCATCGTTTATTGTTTTCATGTTAAATCGTTTAAAAAACGACGATTTTGGCACGAATGCCGTTCCCCATTTGTCCTGTTTCAAAACGCAAGGGGGCCCCATTAAAAACATACACCTGAAAAAAAATAATGAAATAATACGTTATCCTGGCATCTAAAAAGAACGTGAAAAAACGTAAAACTTAAATGGTATGGGCAGTCCCCCAAAACCAAAGGGCCCTTTCAAAGACAGTTTTACAAGGCACTGTCCAGGGATGAAGAAGAAGAGGCAGACCAAGGAAGAGCTGGGAGGATAACATCAGCGAATGGACAGGCCTAGAACTCAACAAAACCCTGAGAAAGGCAGAACAGAGAGAGGAATGGAGGGAACTGGTTGTTGAGTCTTTGAGGGTGCCCCCACGGTCGTCAGACTACGGGACAGATAGATAGATATATGGCATCTCACAAATGTATTTTACAGAAACACACAACCTAACTTTGTAAATGATAACATATAGAAAATAAAGAACCCATTCCCGAAGTCGGAACGTGGATGCCTAAATGGTGTGTGTGTGTGTGTGTGTGTGTGTGTGTGTGTGTGTGTGTGTGTGTGTGTGTGTGTGTGTGTGTGTGTGTGTGTGTGTGTGTGTGTGAAGGGGGTGGGGATGACGGTCGCATACACAAAAATCTCTCCATAGGTGACGGATCTCCAGCAGGGAATAAAATATTTAAAACATGGAAAAGAAACATACCCCCCCCCCCCCTCCAACTTTGCAAATATATATTTGTAAACCGCTACAAGGACACAACCACACAAACCTTAACTTCGCAAGTAACCACAACAAAAAGAAACAAACACAAACGAGCTATAAGAACTCAGGTCAAGTAACTCAATAGGAATGAAAGGTCTGTCATTCAGTCAGTCCTTATGTCAGTCAGTCTGTTTATCAGTCAGTCTATCTGTCTGTCTGTCAATCATTCTGTCTGTTAGTCTGTCAGTCAGTCAGTCAGTCAGTCTGTCAGTCAGTAAATAGATAAACAAGCAAATAAATAGCTGACCACACGCTAAGGCCCTGTGTAAATCTAAATATACTGTCTCTTCCATTCAAACATAAGTAAAATTAATACAAGTGAAACATGGGGGGGAAGGGGGGAAGAAAGAAAGAACAAACGAACGAAAGAAAGAAAGCAAGACAGAAAGGCAGAGAAAGAGAAGACAACAGAGAGAGTAAACAGGGAGGAAACCAATAATACAGAATTGGGGGGGAAATAATTAAACAAAATATTCCGCAAGCAAACACTCTAAATAAATAGACATATAAACAGATAAACAGATAGATAGATAGGTAGGTAGATAGATAGATAGATAGATAGATATGTAGATAGATAGATAGATAGATAGATAGATAGATAGATAGATAGATAGATAGATAGATAGATAGATAGATAGATAGATCAAACAAACAAACTCTCCAAAACTTTCTAAACTCTGTCTCACGTCATACCCGCCAAACGTTTTTAGATCAACACACACAACACCCACACACACACACACACACACACACACACACACACACACACACACACACACACACACACACACACACACACCCCCTTCCTCCACCCACCTTCCCTTCCACCCACCATCCTCCAACCTCCTTCCACTTCTTCCACCCATTTTCCTTCCCATCCACCCTCTCCCTTCCTCCCACTACCCCGTCAATGTTCTCGCAGTCTGCTGTCTGGTCTCAAACCAGCTTCCCCAGTGGATGTGCCCGGGGCCTGTCTGTATGAACAGCATCCTCACCTTCCGGAAATCTGTGAGCACTGAGAATTTCCTCTTTTCTATCTCTCTCCCTCTCTTTGTTTCTGTCTTGTTCCGTAATGAATGACTTATGTTGTATTTCCACATCTCCACATCTGTACGTTGCGGTATTTGTGAATTTCAGGTACCCCAGGGGTAGGAGTGGAAGTTCTTGAAATAGATCTTGAATAAATCTTAAATCTTCTCTTCCTGCCGCCTCCTTCTTCTTGTCTATGTTCTTCCTTCTTGGTCCATTCTCCTGCCTTTTTCCCCCAGACAGACTCAATAGATAACAATTCTCTCCCACGCCAAAGTCAGAAGCGCTGGGCCTGACTTGTAAGGCGCTTAACGGCAGCGTGACGCATTTTCGCTTATATGACAGACAACAGTAGTTGTTGTCTGGGTGTTCGATGATGAAGAAGATGAAGAAGAAGCCACCTGAAGCTCGTCAGATCCATAAACACCCTACCCACCCCACTATCCATCGTCATCCACTCTCCTTCCATCCCTTCCACTTCCGCAACTTTCACTTCCTTCCATTCCGCATCCTTCCCTTCCACTTCGGTCCCTTCTACTTAGGTTCCTTCCTCTTGTGCCCCTTCCACATCCATCCCTCCACTTCTGCCTCTTCCACTTCTTCCCCTTCCACTTCCATTCCTTCCACATCCATTCCTTCCACTTCTGCCCCTTCCACTTCCATTCCTTCCACATCCATTCCTTCCACTTCTGCCTCTTCCACTTCCATTCCTTCCACATCCATTCCTTCCACTTCTGCCCCTTCCACTTCCATTCCTTCCACATCCATTCCTTCCACTTCTGCCTCTTCCACTTCCATTCCTTCCACTTCCATCTTCCACATCCATTCCTTCCACTTCTGCCCCTTCCACTTCCATTCCTTCCACATCCATTCCTTCCACTTCTGCCCCTTCCACTTCCATTCCTTCCACATCCATTCCTTCCACTTCTGCCCACCTTCCACTTCCATTCCTTCCACATCCATTCCTTCCACTTCCATTCCTTCCACATCCATTCCTTCCACTTCTGCCCCTTCCACTTCCATTCCTTCCACATCCATTCCCTCCACATCCTTCCCTTCCACTTCCATTCCTTCCACATCCTTCCCTTCCACTCCCTCCCAGTCCTATTCCTCAGTGTCGCCTGTGCCGGGCATCATCACGGGGCGGGGTCGCTGTGACGTCATGGAGCGGAGGTGGTGGCGGCTGCCGGTAGGCCGCGGGCCGGAGGTGTGCAGGCTGCGGTAGCTGCGGCCGCTGACCGAGGCCGTGTCCAGGAAGGAGCGACTCCGCTGGTTGAGGGGCAGCCTGGAGGACGTGAAGTACGTCTCCGGGTACATCTCGTCCCCTCCTCCTCCTCTTCCTCCGTAATCCTCTTCTCCTACTGCTCCTCCTCCTGCTTCTCCTGCTCCTCCTCTCTCTGTGATGTCCAGCCCGTGCAGATTAGGCAGAAGGAAGGGTGCCATACCATCGGCCTTAGGTTGGAAGGACCCGTGCAAAAGCTGACGGTCCAGCGTGTGACTGCCGCGTTTCTCTAGGTCCGTGTGCCGGATGCTTTTGAAAATATCCGTGTTTGTCCGGCTGACCCCTCCCCAGGTAGTGGAGGTTCCGGGTGGGGGGTCTCTGAAGAAGCTCCCCCCTCCCCCTCCTCCTCCTGCTCCTCCGCGAGTTGATGTTGATGTTGATGTGGAGGATGGAGGGAGGAGGGAGGAGGTGATGAGTTGCAGGCGGGTGGGTTGTCGCCTCATGATTTTGCGGGCCGGGAAGAACTTGTAGCCTTTCTCTGATTTCACCTGCTGACAGAGAGAATGGTTGGGATGGGATAGCCTGGTTGGTTGTTAGAGCAATGCGCAGTGCGCTCGTGATCTGCCGAGACGGGTTCGAATCTCGTTCGAGGGAATATTTTCCCCTACAGTTAACATCAGTGGCGACTCCATCTCCCGAAAAGTCCTTCGGGTGAGACTATAAACAGAGGTCACGTGTGCCAACGCACGCAGAACATCTTACGCAAACGTTAAAACATGTTCCGCTTTTTGGAAGAGTAGGCCATTGTATAGCGATAGGAACGGATGACAGAAATAACTTACAAAACTGCGTACACACGGGGACTGGATGTAAAAAAGCACTTGTGTGTTTATTCCATTATCCTCGAAATAAAAGAATGAATAAGTGAAAATAAAGTATATCTGTCTGCCTGCCTGTCTGTCTGTCTGTCTATCTGCCTGTATATCTGTTTATCTGTCTGTTTATCTAGTAGGTTTGGGGCACAAACGGGGATGTGTGTGGATGTGTGTGTTTGTGTGCGTGTGTGTGCGCGCGCGCGTTGGTGCGTGCGTGCGTGGGTGTGTATGTGTGCACGTGCATGCGTGCGTGTGTGCGCAAGCCTGTGTGTGCGTGCGTGCGTGCTTGCGCGCGCCTCTGTGTGTGTGTGTGTGTGTTGTGTGTGTGTGTGTGTGTGTGTGTGGTGTGTGTGTGTGTGTGTTGTGTGCGCGCGCGCGCGCGCGACTTTTTTGCACTAAGACAAGAAAGTATGTTCGTTTCGTTTATTTCAGTTCATCCTAAAGGTAAAGGAGTCCCATAACCTATAAGGTCGTAGGGGAGCGAGGTGTCGGAGACCTCACTTCTCTAGGGCCAGCATATTGAGGGCGGCGCCCATCTCCTCTCCCTCGCTGCTTTACCTTCCCTGACCCTAAAGAGGGCAGGTACCCATTTACAGCTGGGTGAACTGGGGGAACTGTACTGAAGCCAAGGCGCGCAAACGGTCACCCATCCAACTGGTAACCACGCTCGACGCTGCTTAACTTGGCTGGGGGAAAGCGAGTGCTCCGACCACTGAGCTATCCCGTCCCCATAGTTCATCCTAAGGGAAGCAATTTTCCTCTGCCTGTTCGTATTGGAATTTACTCAGTGGAGTCCCTTCCCTGTTGCTTTCCGTCCATTCAGTACATGTTGGGTTCTGTTTTTCTTTCGTTTGTTTTGTTCGTTCGTTTTTCTTTCATTCACTCATTCTTTCTTCCTTTATTTCCTTTTCTCTATTCTGTTTGCTTCCTTTTCTTTTTTACGTTCGATTGATTTTTCGTGGTTTTCTCTGTCTTCTTTCCTCCGCCCCCCCCCCCCCTCCTTCCTTCTTTTGTTTACTCTTTTCTGTCTTTATTTTTTCTTTCTGTCTGTCTGTCTGTCGCTCTCTCTCTCTTTCTTTCTTTCTTTCACTTTCTCTTTTTCTCTTTCTTTCTAACTTTCGTTCGTCCTGTGCTTTCTTCTTTTTTATCTTTCCAGTGTTCGTGTTTTTTCTCTTGCTTTTTTCTGTCTGTCTGCCCTTCTCTCTCTCTCTCTCTCTCTCTCTCTCTCTCTCTCTCTCTCTCTCTCTCTCTCTCTCTCTCTCTCTCTCTCTCTCTCTCTCTCTCTCTTTCTCTCTCTCTCTCTCTCTTTCTCTCTCTCTCTCTTTCTTTCTTTCTTTCTCTCTTTCTTTTTGTTTTCCTTATGCTCTACCTTGCTGTGTTGGCTTCTTTCTTTCTGTCTGCCTTTCTTTTGTTCTTTCATCCTTTCGTTATCTCTCTCTCTCTCTCTCTCTCTCTCTCTCTCTCTCTCTCTCTCTCTCTCTCTCTTCTCTCTCTCTCTCTCTCTCTCTCTCTCTCTCTCTCTTTCTTTCTTTCTTTCTCTTCTATTCCATTATCCTCGAAATAAAAGAATAAACATCTCTTTCTCTCTCTCTCTCTCTCTCTCTCTCTCTCTCTCTCTCTCTCTCTCTCTCTCTCTCTCTCTCTCTCTCTCTCTCTCTCTCTCTGTCTCTTTCTGTGCCCTCCCTTCCCCCTCCCTCGCTCACCCTTTTCTCAACAGAGTCCAGATCCCTCAGATCCCCAGTGGAGAGGGATCCCCGGATCGGTTTGGATCTCATGGGGGGAGGGATGCCGGCCAAGGATGCATACACCGAGGCTGGGTCCTCGTCTGCCTCATGCGTTGACCTCCGCAGCTCCACTTTGGCGGAAATGTGAGAAGACAGGTCCGTGACCTCCTGAAACACATGGTCAGGCTGATGGACAGACAGACAGACAGGCAGACAGACAGACAGACAGACAGGCAGACAGGCAGACAGACAGACAGGCAGACAGACAGACAGACAGGCAGGCAGACAGACAGACAGGCTGATGGACACATAGACAGACAGTCAGACAGACAGACAGGCTGATGGACACATAGACAAACAGACAGACAGACAGACACACAGACACACAGACAGACAGACAGACAGACAAATAGACACATACACAGTCAGGCAGTCAGACAGTCTGACATTATAATTATGACAGACAACAGTAGTTGTGGGCAGTAGCATTTCTGGTATCACTTAAAGTGGAAAGACGTTAAAATTGAAGACTGACTTACAGTCTGACAGGATAGATTGATTCATTCTCTCTCTCTCTCTCTCTCTCTCTCTCTCTCTCTCTCTCCTCTCTCTCTCTCCTCTCTCTCTCTCTCTCTCTCTCTCTCTCTCTCTCTCTCTCTCTCTCTCTCTATTTCGAGGATAATAGAATAAGCACTCATATGCTTAATTTCATCCAGTCCTGGTGTGTATGCAGTTTTGTCAAGTATGAGAGAGAGAGAGAGAGTAGCACCTCAACAATGATCACGTGTTTTAGTTTGTTGATCAATCTCCGTTGCAATGAGACTGTTTAACCTGGGTGTGATAGGGTGGTACCTAATTACCTCCCTTGCGGAAGGATCCAGACTGCAACGCTGTGTGTTAGCAAAAAGAAGCACACCAGTGAACACGAACTCCCCATTGTGCCAGGCTGTGTCACTGGGTGATGGGTCTGACTTCTCCCATCGTTTCCCATCTCCTTCATTTCCTGGACTTTCCACAGTTCTTGATTGACGCTGGGGGCAACAGCAAAGTGAGAGGCTGCACTATTAATAATAAATAATAATAATGTATGGAATTTATATAGCGCTGAATCTTGTAAAGCAACAAATCAAAGCGCTCAGATTTTATTTCATACCACTTTTAGTCACGGCAGATTTCTCTCCGTGAAATTCGGGCTGCTCTCCCCGGGGAGAGCGGGAGAACGCGTCGCCACTTAGCGCTGCGCCACCCTTTCACCCTTTTTTTTTTTCTGCAGCTGTATTTGTTTCCCTATTATCACTATTATCAGTAGCTTTCTTTCCCACTCATGGAATTTCACTTTACAGCTTAGTCTTTAGTGATCAACTATGACTGACCAGGAGGCTTGACTCGCACAGCCCTTATGTGCTGCAGGGGCTAGTTGGCCTTTGGAGAACATCTCCCACGCTGACTGTCCTTATGCCCTCTTGGCCAAAAGAGTGGAAATGTACTGTGGGCAAGGCATCTCCAACATAATCAAATTTCTGCCCAATTTCCGAAACAGCAGCTTCCCCCTCTGCTGTTTTTGGAGGTCATCGTCGAACACGACGGACAAACATAAAAAAACCCATCTCCTCCAAGTGTTGACTTTCTGTGACCTCTTCACAGAGGCCTCGTGCTCTCCTGTTCTGATTGGGCTCCAAGAAAAGTGGCAGGACGGCTAAGACCTTCACCTGCCTGACAAGTAAACCGTGAGGTTCTGGGTTCCATTCCCCCCACCCTTGCCCTTTCTTCTCAGTTTGACGAGAAAATCGAAGAGAATGTCACTGTCCTTCACATGAGACTATAAACCGAGGTCCGGCATGTGAATCCTCGCAGAACATCTTGCACGCGTTAAAACCCGTTCCGCCTTTTGGAAGCAGCGGCAGCAGTAGCAGCAGTAGCAACAGCAGCAGCAACAGCAGCAGCAGCAGTGTACTATCATCGCAATCATCATCATCATAACACCCCCACCACACCCATCCTATCACCCGAGCCCTGACCAGCTCTCTACATCTCTGTGTGATGCTGCTGCAGTTGTAGCAGTAGCATTAGTATTATGTAGTTGTAGCAGTAGCATTATTATCATGTAGTTGTAGCAGTAGCATTATTATCATGTAAGCATAAGCATTATCATCATGTAGTTGTAGCAGTAGCATTATCATCATGTAGTTGTAGCAGTAGCATTATTATCATGTAGTTGTAGCAGTAGCATTATTATCATGTAGTTGTAGCAGTAGCATTATTATCATGTGTGTAGCAGTAGCATTATTATCATGTAGTTGTAGTAGTAGCATTATTATTATGTAGTTGTAGCAGTAGCATTATTATTATGTAGTTGTAGTAGTATCGTTATTATCATGTGGTTATAGTCGTATCGTTATTATCATGTAGTTGAAGTAATATATAATAATATGATTTAGTATAGCATTATCTTCAGGTAGCTTGTAGTAATCATTCTTATCATCATTACAGTGCAAGCAATATCCATCAGTCCAAATGTGCACAGCACAAACACATAACTCACGACACCTGTAGTAGTAGTAGTAGTAGTAGTATGTAGTAGTGTATTATAGTAGTAGTAGTACATTATTATCATGTAGTTGTAGCAGTAGCATTATCATCATGTAGTTGTATCAGTGTCATTATCATCGTGTAGCTGTAGTATTATCATTATTCTCATCATCATTATCATCATATCATCCCTCCCTACATACACACACTACCACCAGAAACTCTGACATCTCTGCTCATCTTGCGTGATGTCGCTGTAGTTGTAGTGGTAGTATCATCATCTCATCATCATCATCATCATCATCATCATCACACCACATCATCACCACACACACACACCACACCACACATCATCACACACATCATCTCACACCACATTCATCATCATCATCATCATCATCATCATCATTATAACACACACACACACACACTCCATCACCCCCACCCCCCCTCACAACAACCAGATTCCTGACCTCTTTGCATTCATCTTTGCGTGATGTCGCTGTAGTTCCTCATACACCCCACACACACACACACACACACACACACACACACACACACACACACACACACACACACACACACAACACACACACACACACACACACCCCACAACACACACACACACACACAACACACACACACACACACACACACACACACCACACAACACACACAACACACACACACACAACACACACACACTCACACACACACAGAGTTCCCTGTCCCTGACCTGCTCCCTGCACCTCTGCGTGATGTCGCTGAGGATCTGCTGCTGCTTGCCCAGGCGGCGCTTCTTGAAGCTGGAGGACAGCTCCATGATGGCCACGCGGTCAGGGGTGGGCAACCTCTGCCGCCCCTCCCTCAGGTACGTGCTGCTCTCCCTTAGCAGACACAGCCGCCGCTCCTCCTCTTCGTCCGGCAAGAAGGGGGGAGGAGGGGGCATGGAGGGGGAGGGGTTGCTGGCCGGGTTGTACACTGCCTGCTGCTGAAACAGCCGCATGGTGGGCAGTGCTGGGGAGGCTGGCGAGGATCGGGCCTGGCTAAGGCTGTGGTCTTGGTCTTGAGTGACGGCGTTGATGTCACAGTTAGGGAACGTTTGGCTTTAAAGGGATGTTTAACCAGACGTTAACCCACTGATCTCAGGTCCAACCTTTTGGCGTTAAAGAGATGTTCAACCAGACGTTCATCCACACATCTCAAATTCAAAGCTGGCCTTAAAGAGATGTTCAGCCAGACGTTCACGCACACATCTCAAATTCAAAGTTGGCCTTAAAGAGATGTTCAGCCAGACCTTCACGCACTGATCTCAGGTTCAACGTTGGTCTTAAAGAAATATTTAACCAAACATTCACCCACTGATTTCACATAGTCTTCTGTGATGTAGGTTCATGCGGTTTTCTTTTTAGCTGGAAGACAAAGACACCGCAGATACAGACTGTCTTCACAAGAAGCAGGTGCACACAGAATGTTCCATTCGTTGTTTCTCAAACCACACTGCTTACAGACATGCGCTGGCACACCAGGGTTTGTTGCTGTGTGCTTGCAGCACTGTTCAAGATGTCACAGACTTCCTCTACATGTGCGTTTCTGCAGGACACTTTCCCTGATGACGCATGTTGCATCTAAGAAACTCATTCAGTTGTAGGTTGAATTCCTCTGCTTCAGACCTCTTACCACACATCCTTGCGCACACAAAAGACTCGTGTGTGAGCTTTGACAGTAAAATAAAAGTCCTACCTATCTCGATATATAGAAAAAAAATACCCACAAACTGCTGTGTGATCTTTGAAAAAGAACAAAAATATCTATCCGGATATAAAATTTAAAAAACACACAACCCACAATTGTTGTGTGTCTTTGAAAAGAACAAAATACCTGTCTGGATATGAAAAATCAACAACAATAGGTATAATCACAATCTACTTTAGTATTGTGTTTCAATACACAGTCACTTCTCTTAGCACACTACCACAACACCAGATCAAAACCATGGCCCTCACAACTCACCAAGACACAACAAGGAAGATGTCTGACAACACTTGCTCTAGCCTGAAAGTATCCATCCATCCAAACGGCCCCCTCTCCCCCTCACCATTCAATAACTGCACAGTGTTGTGAGGTTAGGGGAACGGGTGGACACCCCGGGTAGCCCACAAGACTATTGTTGTTGCCGGGCGAGGCAGCACATAGCCATGTTGAGAGACAGGCTGTCACACAACGTTCCAGCAGGGGGCGTGAATTAAGTGTATGTGGCTGTGGGTACTGGGCCATGGGCCAAAGTGCTACCGTGTACCAGCCTGACAGACTAATCCCCCCCCCCCCCTCCTCTCCCCCTCCTCTCTCTCTCTCTCTCTCTCTCTCTCTCTCTCTCTCTCTCCTCTCCACACTTGGTTCTGGTTCGTTGACTGCTTCATTTAATCTGGTCATTGTTCTCCTGCCGTTTTTTTAGTGTGTGTGTGTCTGTGTGTGTGTGTGTGTGGGGGGGGGGGGGGGGGGGGGGGGTGGGTGGGAGGGGGGGGGGGGTGGAGGGGGGAAGATTTATTGTGATCAGACTGGCTAGAAACTCCTTGAAGAAATCAAGTCAGTCTGCCATTCTTATTCTTAGTTTGTTGTTGTTGTTGTTGTTGTTGTTGTGTTGTTGTGTTAGTAGTAGTAGTAGTAGTAGTAGTAGTATAGTGTGTTGTTGTATGTTGTTGTTAGTAGTAGTAGTAGTAGTCGTAGTAGTAGTAGTCGTAGTAGTAGTCGTAGTAGTAGTAGTAGTAGTAGTATGTAGTAGTAGTAGTAGTAGTAGATAGTAGTAGTTGTTGTTGTTGTTGTTGTAGTAGTCGTAGTCGTAGTAGTAGTAGTAGAGCAGCAGCAGCAGCAGCAGCAGCAGCAGTAGTAGTAAGTAGTAGTAGTTGTAGTAGTGTAGTAGTATGTGTAGTAGTGGTAGTAGTAGTAGTAGTAGTAGTAGTAGTAGTAGTAGTAGTAGTAGTAGTAGTAGTAGTAGTAGTAGTAGTAGTAGTAGTAGTAGTAGTAGTAGTAGTAGTAGTAGTAGTATCATTACTGTTGTTGTCGTCGTCATCATCATCACTGTTTGTCTATGTCTGTATATCATACACTCCACGGCTTGTCTATGTCTGTATATTACACACTCTACTGCTTGTCTATGTCTGTCTATTACACACTACACTGCTTGTCTATGTCTATTGTACACCCCACTGCTTGTCTATGTCTATTATACACCCCACTGCTTGTCTATGTCTATTGTACACCCCACTGCTTGTCTATGTCTATTATACACCCCACTGCTTGTCTATGTCTGTATATTATACACCCCACTGCTTGTCTAAGTTTGTCTATTGTACACCCCACTGCATGTCTATATATGTCTATTATACACCCCACTGCTTGTCTAAGTCTGTCTATTATACACCCCACTGCTTGTCTGTATCTGTCTATTATACACCCTACTGCTTGTCTACGTCTATTACACACCCCACTGCTTGTCTATGTCTATTACACACCCCACTGCATGTCTATGTCTGTCTATCATACACCCCACTGCATGTCTATATATGTCTATTATACACCCCACTGCTTGTCTACGTCTGTCTATTATACACCCCACTGCTTGTCTATGTCTATTATACACCCCACTGCTTGTCTATGTCTATTGTACATCCCACTGCTTGTCTATGTCTGTCTATCATACACCCCACTGCTTGTCTATGTCTGTTATACACCCCACTACTTGTCTGTGTCTGTCTATGATACACCCCACTGTTTGTCTACGTCTGTCTGTCATATAACCCACCAGGTGTCTCTTATACATACCATTGCTTGTCTAGGTCTGTCTACTACGCACCTCACTGCTTGCCTATGTCTGTCTATCATACAGCCCTCCAGGTGTCTATTTTACACCCCACTGCTTGTCTTATGCTTGTTGGTTTTAAACAAAGTTGTCTTCAAAGAAAAATTATATTATACACACTTATGATAGAGCGCCAACAAGCTAAACGCTTTTAACATGCTCAACAACAATAACAAGTTCAGTTTAACATTTGGCGGCTGATATGTCTGTTGATCATATACACCCCACTGCCTGTGTAGCCTCTGTCTATTACACCCCACCACCACCGGGTGTAAATGTCAGTCGTTTACACCCCCCCCTCCCCCCCCCCCCCCACACACACACACTCACACACACTGCTTGTCTACGTGTCTGTGAAGGCCAATACCGGTATAGGTAGGTCATATGGTATATGTATATACATATTATCTCTGCTACGTCCATAGTAAGGTTGGATTAATCAGAATAGAGATTAATAATGCCAGGTACCGCCCAAAGGTCTCCTGCAGATTGTACAAGTTCGGCAGCACGCGAGGGGAGTCTGTCTGTGAGAGTGAGTGCCAGGACTGTCTTGTTCTGCCTCGCTGACTTGATCCAGTCTAAGGGGGTTCCAGATCAGTCCCTTTTTTTTTTTATCCCCCTGATTATTAATGGAATGCAGTTGGCTGTGGAATACAGTCTGCTTAAGAGTGATTTAGCCCAGTGCAGTACAGTGTGCGTGTGTGCCTGGGTGTGTGTGTGGATGGGGGGGGGGGGGGGGATGTAGGTGGGGGAGTGGTACAGGGTGGTGTAGGTGTGTGTGTGTGTGTGTGTGTTGGAGGAGGGGTGTTTGTGTGTGTGTGTATGTGTGTGCGCGCGCGTGCACAAGTGTGTGTGTGAGAGTGGGGGTGTGTGTGTGTGTGTAGGGTGTATGTGTGTAGGGTGTGTGGTGGGTTGGTGGGTGTAGGGTGTCTGTGTGGGTGTCTGTGTGCGCGCGCGCGCAAGTGTGTGTGTGTGTGTGAAGTCGAGTCATTGCTTAAATTTCCAGATTGTGTGTGCGTGCGTGCGTGTGTTTGTGTGTGTGTGTGTGTGCGTGTGTGTGTGCGCGCGCGCGCGTGCGTGCTTGTGTGCGTGCGTGCGTGTGTGTATATGTGTGTGAAGTCAAGTCGTATTTCTTGTATTTCCAAATGGTGTGTGTGTGTGTGTGTGTGTGTGTGTGTGTGTGTGTGTGTGTGTGTGTGTGTGTGTGTGTGCGTGCGTGCTATGTGTTCAATATTAGACTCTCTCATGACTTGCTCTGTATCTCTGTTGAAAATGTAAAGATAGGAAAATATTAGGCTAAGTAATTCACATAGTTTCTTCTCTTGGTCTCATTGCTTCCTAGTCCGTGCATGCTTTTCATCACACTTTTTCCCTTTACTTCTGTTTGGAAGCGCTGTCTGTTTTTCTTCATTTTTCGAGTAATGGTATTTGCATAATTACATGGAAAGCGATTTTGTTTACATGCATGTCACTTGTAGGAGTGCAGGGGGGTGGGGGCGGGATAGCCTAGTGGTTTGAACATTCCGCTCGCAATCTGACGACCCGGGTTCGAATCCCGACTCCACTCTCCCCACAAGTCCTTCGGATCAGACTATAAACCGAGGCCCTGTGTGCGAACGCACGCAGAACATCTTGCGCACATGTTAAATCCTGTTCCGCTTTTCGAAAGTGTAGGCTATTGTGTGTCGGTGGGAATGCATGACAAAATTTGCAAAACCGCATACACACGGGGATTGGATGTTTAAAAAAAAAGCTTACGAGTGCTTATTCCACTATCCACGATATAAAAGAATTAATAGATTTTTAAAAATCTGTATAATTAATAATAATAATAATAATATATGGAATTTATATAGCGCTGAATCTTGTAAAAACAAACAAATCGAAAACATCATATGTGAACTCCTCATGGGGAGGGGGATTACAATCAGCTGTAGCTTGATGCCTGTCCCTGCTGTGTCCTTGTCTGCTTATGTGGTGTCTGTCTAGAATAAGGAACGTGTAAACCCAGAGGTGAGGTGACAGCACGCATCCTTGTCTAACGCCTTTCCAGATGTTGAAGGCTTCACATCTCTATCGCCCCGCCCCACCCCGCCCCGCCCGCCCCTATCACATGGGGTGATTAACCAGCAAGACAGACCAGTGAAAAACGCTACAGAATATTGCTGACGTCAGCTGACCGAGGCGCCAAGACACCATACACAGGAGCATAGACTTTGTCGCCTGCTGATTGAACCTTCAGACAAAGAACACCACCCCCAACCCCCCCCCCCCCACCCCTACACACACCTCCCACCTACCACCCCACTTCCCCCCCCCCCACCCCCATGTCCACGTGATGGAGACAGGTGAGAAGTGAAGCGTCACTTTGGGTATATTTTTGTGTGTGTAATGAACCAACAGGTGAAAACAAATTGCAGAGTCGTGTATTTTTTAACTTTGTCTCCTTAAAAGTCTGCAGACTTTTTTTCAATCAACAAAAAGCAAGTCGTTTCTTTAGCTCTAACTAAGGTTGGCTGACTTCCTTTGACTTGACTTGACTTGACCTGACTTCCCCTGACCTGACTTCACTCCTTCCTACCTAATGTGGATTGACTTCCCCTGACCTGACCTGACTTGACCCCTCTCTACCTAATGTGGATTGACTTCCCCTGACCTTACCTGACTTGACTACTCTCTAACTAATGTGAATTGGCTTCCCCTGACCTGACCTAACTCCTTACCTAAAGTTAATTGACTTCCCGGACCTGATCTGACCTAACCCCTACTTACCTAAGGTTAATTGACTTCCCTGTCCTGACCTGACCTAAATTAATTGACTTCCCTGTCCTGACCTGACCTAACTCCTGACCTAAGGTTAATTAACTTCCCTGACCTGATCTGACCTAACTCCTTACCAAGGTTAATTGACTTCCCTGACCTGATTTAACTCCTTACCTAAGGTTAATTGACTTCCCTGACCTGATCTGACCTAACCCCTACTTACCTAAGGTTAATTGACTTCCCTGACCTGACCTAACTCCTTACCTAAAGTTAATTGACTTCCCTGACCTGACCTGACCTAACTCCTTACCTAAGGTTAATTAACTTCCCTGACCTGACCTGACCTAACTCCTTACCTAAGGTTAATTGACTTCCCTAACCTGACCTGACCTAATTCCTTACCTAAGGTTGATTGGCCCCGACCTGACCTGACCTGACCTAATTCCTTACCTAAGGTTGATTGACACCGATCTGACCTGACCTGACCTAATTCCTTACCTAAGGTTGATTGACTTCCCTGACCTGACTTAACTCCTTACCTAAGGTTGACTTCCCTGACCTGACCTGACCTAACTCCTTACCTAAGGTTAATTGACCCTGACCTGACCTGACCTAACCCCTACTTACCTAAGGTTGATGGACTTCCCTGACCTGACCTAACCTGACTCCTCCCTACCTACGTACGGCTGTTCCCATTGCTGTTAAAGGCCAAGTCGGTTCTCTTGCTTCATTTCTTCATCAGTGTTACCTGCCGCTTCTGTCAAGTCACCGGTAATGTTATCTGGTCTGCATGACGTTCCCTTCAGTATTGTCCCAAACCCCAGCAATCACAGCCATCTTCCTCTTCAGGCTGACGCGCCATTCAGCGGTGTACTGACCAAATAGACGGCCGCTGGTTGGTGTAATCACGCTGGTGTAAGATGTCCTATGTTTTCTATTATTAACAGTTCTCGGATTCGCTGAGCTGAGAGGGCCTGTTGTGTCGCGGCAGTGTGTGTGTGTGTGTGTGTGTGTGTGTGCGTGCGTGCGTGCGTGCGTGTGTGTGTGGTGTGTGTGTGTGTGTGTGTGGGGTGTGTGTGTGTGTGTGTGTGCGTGTAGCGGTAATGACAAGACGTTGGCAAAATAGTCTTAGAGTATGATGAAAAAACCTCTGTGGATGGTTTCTATTAACTGCAGAGTATTAGAACGTTGTCACATGGTAACTGTTGTCCTGGCGATTGTATTGTATTGTGTTGTGTTGTATTGTGTTGTATTACATTGTGTTGTATTGTGTTGTATTGTGTTGTCTTGTATTGTCTTGTATACCACTTTAATTTCACGGCAGATTTTTCTGCGTGAAATTCGGGCTCCTCTTCTCAGGGAGAGCGTGTCACCACAAGAGCAGCGCCACCCATTTTTTTCTTGTCCTGTTTGCATGTGTATTTCTTGCCCTATCAGAGCGGCTTTTATCTCTACAGAATTTTTGCCAAAGACAACTTTCTTGTTGCCGTGGGTTCTTTTACGTGCACTAATTGCTGTTGCACAAGGAACCTCGGTTTATCGTCTCATCCGAAAGACTAGCACCCAGACCACCACTCACGGTTTAGCGGATGGGGAAAGTTTCGAGTACAAACGGGGAACGAACCCAACCCGTGTTGTACAGGGACTTTTCGCTTTCTAGCCAGTGCACCGTTACTCCTAGACCCCCGATCCACTAGTTAGCAGTTTTGACATAACATCTTGAGCTCTTTGATGCTGGTCACGCTTAAACACATCTTGTGGTTTCTTATAACATCTCTGTGTGGTTTCTTACCTCTTTATGTGGCTTCTTGACACATCTTTCTGTGGTTTTTATAGACATCTTTCTGTTGTTTTTATAGACATCTTTCTGTGGTTTTTTTATGACATCTTTCTGTGGTTTTTATAGACATCTTTCTGTGGTTTTTATAGACATCTTTCTGTGGTTTATATAGACATCTTTCTGTGGTTTGTTATATCATCTTTCTGTGGTTTTTATAGACATCTTTCTGTGGTTTTTATAGACATCTTTCTGTGGTTTTTATAGACATCTTTCTGTGGTTTTTTATGACATCTTTCTGTGATTTGTTATATCATCTTTCTGTGGTTTGTTATGACATCTTTCTGTAGTTTTTATAGACATCTTTCTGTAGTTTTTATAGACATCTTTCTGTGATTTTTATAGACATCTTTCTGTGGTTTTTATAGACATCTTTCTGTGGTTTTATAGACATCTTTCTGTGGTTTTTATAGACATCTTTCTGTGGTTTTTATAGACATCTTTCTGTGGTTTGTTGTGACATCTTTCTGTGGTTTATATAGACATCTTTCTGTGGTTTTTATAGACATCTTTCTGTGCTTTGTTATGGCATCTTTTGCTGCCTTCATATGCCAGAAAGGAATGAATGAAGGAACATCTTTATTCTAAGTCAAGTCAAAGTTTTATTTCCCCGTTGTACATTTAATAAGAAATGGTTTTGCCTTTTTTCATCAAGCCATCTATATAGGAACAAAAAACAAAACTTGAAAAATTGATAATTTTTAAATGCAACATTATTACGATAATCCATAACAATAAAGCAGTCTCAATAAGAAAGAAAACAAAACAATCAACTGCGTAACTCACTCTCACACACCCACATACACACATACACACACATGCATACACATATACACACATATACATGTTTACACACATACACACATACACATACACACACATACACACATACACCCACATGCACACATGTACACACATTCACACACATACATACATACATACATACATACATACATACATACATACATATACGCGCGCACATGTACACCCTTACATTTAGAATTTGTAAAATAGTAAATAAATAGATAATAATAAAAGAGAGGAAAAAACGAAAACAGAAAACACATCATCAAATGTCAAACAAACAAACTAGATCAGGTTACAATATCACCCATTCTTTCACGTTCGTACTTTAAAAAAGCAAAAACAAAGCCAAAAGAAAAAACAACCAACAAACAAACAAAAACCTGTTGATCTGTGTCTTAGTGTTTTTCTCTCTGTCTGTCTGTCTGTCTGTCTGTCTGTGTGTCTGTCTGTCTGTCTGTCTGTCTTTTCTTTCTTCTCTAAGCTTCAACAATGTGAGGGATGAAAAAAATCAGGGTAGTTGCTAATCAGTAAAGTAAGAAAACACACTCATTAGACGAATGAACATGGTAGGGAGAGAGAGAGAGACAGACTGACAGGCAGACAGACAGACAGAGAGGGACACACACACCCACACCCATACCCCCCCCCCCCCCCACACACACACACAGTAAAGCAAAACACACTCATTAGCCAAATGAACGTAGTGGGGGTGGGGAGGCAGAGAGAGAGAGAGAGACAGAGAGAGAGAGAGAGAGAGAGAGAGACAGACAGACAGACAGACAGACAGACAGACAGACAGACAGACAGACAGATACAGAGACAAAGAGAGACAGAGACAGACAGAGACACAGATAAACAGAGATTATTTCGATTAATTAATAAGACGGTGTGTTGTCATGGATAAGCTGATGACGTTGTTCAATCAGTATGATGGCAACGATAGATATTTATGTTCACGTCTGTCACGGATCAACCTCCGCCATGTCTCACACCCCTCACCACGCCCACCTCCATCTCCATCATGACGGAGGAATCGAGGCCTTCTGGGGACTGAGGGAGGATCCTTAACCCTGACCTGTAGGCAGGCACCCCATCCCCGCCTGTAGATGTAGGCTTCAGTTTCTTGACCCCGCTGGCATGCAGGGTGTGCTTGGTGCACTATTTTTTAATATCGGAAACCGCAGAAAGGAATTCTGGATATAGGCGGGTAGGCCGAGAGGCAAGGGTGCACGCGAGCTACCCGTTTTATCTCCTTTCTGTGAGCGGTGTTTCCACACCCATAGATGCGACTCTGCCCGGTTAGGTCGCCACTGTGTCTGCGACCAGCTCAGTAAGAGAATGCTGGGGAGCCAAACTTTTTGCAACCTTTATAAACTTTCTGTAACCTTATGAACTTCCTGTAACCTTATGAACTTTCTGTAGCCTTTATGAACTTTCTGTAACCTTATGAACTTTCTGTAGCCTTTATAAACTTTCTGTAACCTTATGAACTTTCTGTAGCCTTTATAAACTTTCTGTAACCTTATGAACTTTCTGTAGCCTTTATAAACTTTCTGTAACCTTATGAACTTTCTGTAGCCTTTATAAACTTTCTGTAACCTTATGAACTTTATGTAACCTTTATGAACTTTCTGTAACCTTTATGAACTTTCTGTAACCTTACGAATTTTCTCTAGCCTTATGAACTTTCTGTAACCTTATGAATTCTCTGTAACTTTTATGAACTTTCTGTAGCCTTATAAACTTTCTGTAGCCTCATGAACTTACTGTAACCTTATGAACTATTTGTAACCTTTATAAACTTTCTGTAACCTTAAAAAACGTTCTGTAACCTTTATAAACTTTCTGTAGCCTTTATGAACTTTCGTAACCTTTATAAACTTTCTGTAGCCATATGAACTTTCTGTAACTTTTATAAACTTTCTGTAACCTTATGAGCTTTGTGTAACCTTATGAACTTTCTGTAACCTTTATGAACTTTCTGTAACCTTTATAAACTTTCTATAACCTTTATAAACTTTCTGTAACCTTTATAAACTTTCTGTAACCTTAAAAAACATTCTGTAACCTTTATAAACTTTCTGTAGCCTTTATGAACCTTCTGTAACCTTTATGAACTTTCTGGAACCTTTATGAACTTTCTGGAACCTTTATGAACTTTCTGTAACCTTTATGAACTTTCTGTAACCTTTATAAACTGTTTTGTAACTTTATGAACTTTCTGTAACTTTCTGAGCTTTGTGTAACCTTATGAACTTTCTGTAACCTTTGGAGCTTTGTGTAATAATACGAAATGCTTGGCCAAAAGAAGTGGTTCCTGGACTGACATGCTTTATGGTATTTATTTCTTTAATTTTAGTTTTATTTATTCTTTTATTTCGAGGATAATGGAATAAGCACTCATTTGCTTTTTTTTTTACATCTAGTCCCCGTGTGTATACAGTTTAGCACATATTGTCATCCGTTCCCATCAGCACACAATGACCAACTCTTCCGAAAAGTGGAACAGGTTTTAATATGTGCGCAAGATGTTCTACGTGCGTTTCGCACACGGGACCTCGGCTTATAGTCTCATTCAAGGACTTTTAGGGAGATTGGAGTCTGCACTGATGTTAACTCTATGAACTTTCTGTAACCTGATGACCTTTCTGTAGCATTATGAACATTCTGTAAACTCGTGAACTTTGTGTAACACTACGGAATACTTGGCCAGAGAACTGGTTTCAGGTCGGACATGCTTTATGGCAGGTACCAGAACCGTTTTGGGTACAGCCTGTTTGTCAGTGTGTAGCTGATCTCCTCACACTTTTCCCTTCCTCTACAGCCTACACATCCTGCATAGCTTGTTACTGTTAAGAGATGCTTGACGCTTGTGCTGATAGTAGTGGTGGTGGAGGTGGTGGTGGTGGTGTTGCATGGCTTACTTACTGTTTAGAGCTGCTTGACGCTTGTGGTGGTGGTGGCAGTGGTGGTGGTGGTGGTGGTGTTGCATGGCTTTCTTACTGTTTAGAGCTGCTTGATGCTTGTGCTGGTGGTGGTGAAGGTGTTGGTAGTGGGTGGTTGATACTGATTTTTGATTTGCTGTGATTTCTTCTGACAAGATACAGCGGTATATAAATGCCATAATTATAGTAGTGGTAGTAGAAGTAGTAGTAGTAGTAGTAGTAGTAGTAGTAGTAGTAGTAGTAGTAGTTTATTCCCACTACAACTTCTAGGCTACTGCTACTACTATTCCCACTACTACTTCTAGGCTACTACTACTACTACTACTACTACTACTACTACTACTACTACTACTACTACTACTACTACTACTACTACTACTACTACTACTACTGCTGCTGCTGCTGCTGCTACTGCTGCTGCTCCTGCTGCTGCTGCTGCTGTTGCTACTGCTACTACTGCTGCTACTGCTACTGCTGCTACTTCTACTACTACCACTACTTCTACTACTACTACTACTACTACTACTACTATGACAATGACTATGACTACTACTACTGTTGCTGCTGCTGCTGCTGCTGCTGCTGCTACTGCTGCTGCTGCTGCTGCTGCTGCTGCTGCTGCTGCTGCTACTACTACTACTACTACTACTACTACGACAATGACTACGACTACGACTACTACTACTGCTGCTGCTGCTGCTGCTGCTACTACTCCTTCTACTACTTATTCCACTCTCTCTCTCTCTCTCTGACGCAAAATCATACTATGGATATAGAGGATAATGCTACTACTATTACTACTCCTCCTCCTACTACTCCTCCTACTACTCCGACACACACACAGACACTCACACACACACATACACACAAACACACACACACACACACAAACACACACACACACACACACACACACAAACACACACACACACAAACACAAACACACACACACACACACACACACACACACACACACACACACACACACACACACACACACACACACAGGGGAAGAAATCCACCTTTGGGGGATCCCAAATCCCCGCGGGCCGTCACGCCTTCAGCAGAAAGGCTGTATGCAGCAAAACGAGCCGGATGCAGCAGAAAGGTCGGATGCAGCAGAAAGGTCGGATGCAGCAGAAAGGTCGGATGCAGCAGAAAGGTCGGATGCAGCAGAAAGGTCGGATGCAGCAGAAAGGTCGGATGCAGCAGAAAGGTCGGATGCAGCAGACAGGTCGGATGCAGCAGAAAGGTCGGATGCAGCAGAAAGGTCGGATGCAGCAGAAAGGTCGGATGCAGCAGAAAGGTCGGATGCAGCACAAAGGTCGGATGGAGCTGCCGTGAGAGGAGTTGGGTTCATTGAACTGCTGAGAAAAAGTGTCAACATGTGATCGTCACATTTCTACAGCAGTTTTCCCCAACTGTACACACACATACACACACACACGCGCGCGCGCGCGCACACACACATACACACACGCACACACACAACACACACACACAACGCACACATATACACACACGTACACAACATACACACACACACAAACAACACAACACACACATACAGTGATCAACGTTTTTATATATATAAAAATTGGGAAAGAGAGAGAGAGAGGGGGGGGGGGGGCGGTAGGCAAGACAAGGCAAAACAAGACAAGGCAAGGCAAAATTCTTTATTTCAAGGATTACATCCATTCCTTGCCCTTCTTATTAGAGACCCCACCATATCATCAGAAACAGCACTTAAACCATAAATTTATTACACACACAAAAACCCAGTAACAACAAAATAAGACAACGAGTGATAAAAAAAACTAAATGTTTTCCCATTTTCATTTTCCACATTTCATTTTCCTGTTTAAAGCACATCAATTTCAATAGGAGAGAGAGAGAATCACAATCACAATCACAATCACAATGGCTAATTCTTCGAGGATTATGATTAAGCACCCATGTGCTTTTTTACATCCAGTTCCCGCTCGTAGGGATACATCATATGATAAAGCCACACACACATACAAAAACAAAAACAGCAAAAAAACCAAAAGCAAAATAAAAAACAATGGGGGGGGGGGGGGGGGGTTTGTAGTCGTAACCAAATAATCCCCCATAAAAACTTCACAATATAAAGGAGAATAAACCATAACGTCAACAACTTCATTGTACTTCTTTTTCTAGGGAAAACACAGTAGTAATAGTAAGCTACACAAAAACAAATAATATATAAGCAGACTTTAAAAGATTATGAGAGAGAGAGAAAGAGAGGGGGCGGTGTTCTCACTAACTGACATGTATTCACAATTAAAACAGGTAAAACTAAAAATTGTACATTTTTTCTTCAAAAGTTAAAAAGAACAGAATAGAAATAAAAGGAATAATAATTAGTACAGTGTTGGTTAGAAAAAAAGAGATACACTCCTTTATCCATCAAATCAATTAACGTGTGACAATATTTCCTTATAGGTACAAGAGCAAAATAAGGAAACCAATAAAGCCCCCCCTAGAAGAAATCCCAATAAAAACAAACAAAAAACACCCTAAATCATCTCTCCAAACAATAACAAAAACAAAAGCAAAACTATTAATAAACAAAAAGTCAAATTTGTATTTTAAATTTTTTTAAAAATAATAATAAAATAAATAAAAGATAGAAACGGAGATATGGAGTTTAAAAAAAGTAATGAAGAAGAAAATAGTGAGAAGAGAAGAGAGGGCGAGAGAGAGAGAGAGAGAGAGAGAGAGAGAGGAGAGAGAGAGAGAGAGAGAGAGAGAGAGAGAGAGAGAGAGAGAGAGAGCTATCTACTGAAATACAATTCTCATGTTCTAATACCAAAATCAATCTTTGTGATTATCGTATATTGTCATAAAAAACACTACACATGATAGGTAAGCTGTATATCACTATCACACTCCCCCCCCCCCCCCCCAAAAAAAAAAAAAAGATATTGCAAGAAACATTCACAAAGACTCAAATACAGTCAACATACCCAAAAATTTGAAATAAAAAATAGTATTATAGCCTTCATCAGGATATAAATTGTAAACACATTATTTCAATCTATAAGCAAAAATATAAAAGGAAAGAGGCAGACAGACAGACAGACAGACACAGAGAAAGACACAGAGAGAGAGACAGAGAGAAAGAGAGTTGATTTTTTAAAAAATTCTTTTATATCGAGGATTTTTTAAAATTCTTTTATATCAAGGATAATGGAATAAGCACTTATGTGCTTTTTTACATACAGTTCCCGTGTGTTTGCGGTTTTATAAATTGTCATCTCTTCCCACCGGTACACAATGGCCTACTCTTACAAAAAGTGCAACAGGATTTTAGCGTGTGCGTAAGATGTTCTGCGTGCGTTTGCACACAGGACCTCGGTTTATAGTCTCATCCGAAGGACTTTTGGGGAGAGTGGATTCTGCACTGATGTTAACTCCAGGGAGAAAATATCCCCTTGAACGGGAATCGAACCCGGGTCGTCAGATTGCGAGCGCAATGTTCTAACCACTAGGCTATCCCGTCCCCGAGTGAGAGAGGGAGAACAATGCCGTGTTTTAGAACAGATAGTACTGGATATAGTTCTCAAAGCCACAATACCATCAACAGTCTGTTTGATTATACCGGTACAGATCAATACATACTGTAGCTATGACAAATACAGTTCTTGTAATTATAATGTAGTAACAGCCTATAACAAAAGAATTCATACTTTCATAAACTCACTCACAAGTACACAACAATGAAGATATCAGTAAACATCAAAAAGGAGAGAGAGAGAGAGAGGAGGAGAGAGAGAGAGAGAGGAGAGAGAGAGAGAGAGAGAGAGAGAGATGGAGGGGGAGGTGAGGAGGGGGCTGGAGAGAAAGGACAAATAGGTAGGGGCGAAGGGGGGAGAAGAGAGAGAGTGAGAGAGTGGGGGATGGTGGAGGGGAGGGGGGCAGGATGCCTAATGGGTGAGGGTAGATAAATACACCTTTTTTCTAATAGATGAAGTGTGATTTGTTATTTTTGATTCATCAAGTGCGGTAAAAGGTGATTTTGTGAGTTTGTTAATGATTGGCATTGTTTAATTGAAGCGGGAAGGGAGTTCCACAGCATAGGGCCTGAGTACAGTAAAGTGGATTTGAACAAGTCTATTCTTGGGATTGGGACACTTGGCTTTACAGTATTTCTGGAATGAATCATTGGGAATTTGTCTTGTAAGGATGAGGGAACATTTCCTGTCATAATCTGAAACATCACCAGGCCTCAGTTGTATATTAGTCTTTGGTGTAGAGGGAAAATATTTAACCGGTACAATCCAATTCTAGCAAAGTTGTCTTTTTCAGAAGGACCAGTTAAGAACCCGTTTATACAGGCTTAGTAACGGATTCACAGTGTATGCACTAGCAGAATCTCACAGGGTTGAAGCATAATCTATTGAGAGAGAGAGAGTTCACATCATCAAAGTCGAAAATTCCATTTACACAATTAACAAGCCTATGAAATGATAGTGACGAGAATCAAAACTTGTTATTCAAAACAGACAAGCAGAGATAAGGGCATGCTCGCAAGTGCATTAAAACACACGAGCACGCGCGCGCGCGCGTGCTCACGTACATAATAATATGATACGCATTCACAGCCAAATGCTCAAAAGCTTGGAAAGAGTTTTAAAATTTATTTATTCATTCTTTTATTTCGAGGATAATGGAATAAGCACTTATGTGTTTTTACATCTAGTCCCCGTGTGTATGCGGTTTTGTAAATTCTGTCATCTGTTTCTACCGGCACATAAGTAGCCTAAGAGAAGAAAAAACATTTCCATTCAGGGCATTAACAAACCGATACCAAAAATAATTTATAGTGAACAAACAGAGAATATGGTAGCGACAAAACAGACACACAAAAAAACCACCAACCAAACAAAACCAACAACCAAACAAAAAGAACCACCAGCATCAAACCACGGCAAAAAGCACAAAAAAATCCCACCATACACACAACTACAACAACAACAACAACAACAACACAATAAAGAAATCAAACAAAAAACAAACAACAAAAATCCGTTCGATTCAAGTATTGGCAAACTCATCAAAAGATGCAACCAAATTCATTTATCAAAAATAAAAATTTGAAGAGGGGGGATTGCATGCGCGATTTCAAGCAAACATTACACACATACGCACGCAGAGAGAGAGAGAGAGAGAGAGAGAGAGAGAGAGAGAGAGAGAGAGAGAACTCTGAAACTCTGAAATGGTTTAATGTACATTGGCCTTTGGCCACAATACACATCGAGGGACAAAAACTTGAAGATGAAAAGTGGAAGATGAAAGAAATTCACATAAGTTTGGTAAGACTTTGGCATAATACCCTGGAGTTCACTCAAAGCTGTATACCCTTGTATAAGCATATTCGAACATCATGACTAAATAAAGACTGTCGTAGGCCAAGAATCAAAATGAAACACAGCTAAAAAAAAATTCATTTCACCTTAACTGCTTCCCAGGATACCACAAAAAGATATAGACCTGTGAACAAAGTTATTGATTGAGTTATACCTGATATGTTAACACTTTCTCACAAACAAAATACAAACATCAAGGACATCATATATCATAACAGTTGAAATCATTAATGCTCATTAGTTTTTTTGCATTTTCATAATAGTTACTATACTCACAAGTTATTGCATTCTCAAAACATTCACCATTCCAGAAAAGTGTACCCATCAAATACAACCATGTCAGCCCTAGGCTACTGCAATATTAACACAATGCTGTATGCACACACAAAAATATATGCACACACAAAAAGATATTAACACAATGCTGTATGCACAATATTAACACAATGCTGTATGCACAATATTAACACAATGCTGTATGCACACACAAAAGATATTGTATTACTGTGCTGTATTACTGAGCTGTATTACTGTGCTGTATTACTGTAATTACAGTATTGTGTGACTGTACTGTATTACTGTAATACTGTGCTCTTTCACGTCATGTAACGTTTTACGTCATAAAGAGAGAAAATGGGGTGTTAATCAAAACATTGCAAGATATTACTTCAGAAACAATATTCACTAATCACATGTCCTCTCAATCACATAAAATGTGTAATTTTCATCCGACAGTCGTATGCAGGATACTTCCTCAACTGCCTTCATACACACACACCCGCACGCGCGTGCGCGCGCGAACACACGCACACACGCATGCGCATGAGCATCCATCCGCTCTTACACTCAACCCCCTCCCCTCCAAATCACTCATACCAACACATACACGCGTGCGCGCACGCACACAAAACCATATGCACACAAACGCACGCCCCGCCAACAAACACACGCGCGCCGCACATACACACTCACATAACACACACAAAATAATTGCTCACGGCCGTTCTCATTAAATTATAGCAACACAACATTTAGATCAATGTTTCCAAAATGAAGTGTTTTCTTCTGTTAATTGCATGGAACACGAACCTGGATAAATTGTGCGTGTGATTTGGATTTGTAGCCCTGAGTAATGCATGAAACGGAAGCTTGGCTGATTCTTTTAGAAATTTAGCACGTAGATCCTTGTAAATATGAAATGTTGTTCATTTTCGATTTTTTCTGTGCAACATGGACACATTTTGTTTTGTACAATTTCACTCTACCCATGCACATTATTGTTTAGAGGAAGAGCATTACACCTTAATTGTGTTATAGCAACACGGAAACTGTATCAATATCCAAAATATATCTTTCCTTTTCAAAAACATCTTTGAATGTCCTATACGTTGTGTACCTTCACAATCCCAAACATCCCCATCCCATTTTTGCATGAACATGTCAACAAGCCTCTGTTTGAATAAATGTAAAAATGCTTTTATATCCCCAATACCCTGTTGCAACCAAATTATATTAAAGCCAGTGACACACAGTATCTCTCTCATTTTTGAAGCCCAACACAGCTTACCACATTTATCAAGTTCAAGTACCATTTTATAAGCTTTACGTGGTAACCTTTCTTCACCCATTTGTAATAGTTTAAACCAAAATCTTAAGCATGCTACATATGTACTTACATACAATGGATATCTGCCCAGTTCCCCATATACCATGTTGTTTGGGGTCCTGACTGGAACACCAAGAAACCTCTTACAAGCAGCCATATGAACCTTCTCTAAATGTTCTAATCTGTTTAGTCCCCAAATTTCAGCAGAATATATCAATATCGATTGGATCTTAGTATAAAAAATCTTTAAGAATGTCTCTACTGTTATTTTCTTACATTTTTTGAAAACCTTATTAACTTGAACTACTGCCTTTCTCCCTTTAGAAGCTAAGTGAAAGGTTCCTCTTTTTGCACTTATCATAGTTGTAAAGTTAAATCCCAGATAGCAATAGCTATTTACCACTTCTAATCTTTTACCATCAAAGAACCATTTTTCACGTTTCCCTAAAAAGCCCCCTTTCTAAATATTATTACCTTAGTTTTTTTTAATCAATATTCACACAAAGATTCATATTGTCACAACAGCTCTTTAAAACATTCAATTGGTTTTGAAGTCCACCTGGAGAAACTGACACTAATGCTACATCATCTGCAAATAGCAAAATGAATCATTCCATAGCATCAGGTATCATTCGAACCCTATGTTTACCTTTATCATTCATGTGATTTGCTAATTGATTTATGAAAATTGAAAACAAGGTAGGGCTCAAAGCACATCCCTGTCTGACTCTAATTGGCGTTTCAAACATGTCTGTTTATTCAGAGTTTACACGGACACATGACAACAATGACATTTACATGGCCCTCAGTGAAGCAAAAATTCTACCCCGCACACCCTGGTCTTTAAGACATTGCAAAAGTTTATTATGGCAAACTGAATCAAAAGCCTTCCTAAGATCTACAAAAGCAACAAAGTTTCCTACCTTTCCTACTCAAACAATTTTGAATTGCAGCATACTAAGTAAATATATGATCAACTGTTGAATACTTTTTCCGAAAACTTGCTTGACACTCTGAAATGATATAATTTTTATTTTCTAACCAACTGTACAGCCGTGTATTCAAAACTGTTGTGTAACATTTAGAAATTATGCTTAAAAGGGACACCCCTCTATAATTGTCTACATTTTCAAAGTCTCCCTTTTTATGTAATGGAATGATTATAGTTTTGGATCAGTCATGAGGGTAAATTCCTGCCAAAAATTTGGTTAAATAGTTTTGTCAGAAATGCCTGGACCTTCTTGCCACCAATTTTGAGATGAGAGAGAGAGAGAGAGAGAGGAGAGAGAGAGAGAGAGAGTTTTTGGGGTACACAGGAGAGGAGAGAGAGAGAGAGGAGAGAGAGAGGAGAGAGTAGAGAGAGAGAGAGGAGAGAGAGAGAGAGGGAGGGGGAGGGAGGGGGGGATTGTTGGGGTGCCACAAGGATCTGTCCTGGGTCCTTCGCTTTTGATGCTCTTCACTCTACCCATTTGCGAAACTGTACATTGTCACAGATCGTTCCATCACAAGTGTGTTTTCTTTCTGAAGGCAATTCAACTGTACATTTCTGGGCAACTGTTTCCGCTTTCTGCCATTGATCAGCCGCCCAAGTCAAGTCAAGTCAAGTCAAGTCAAAAACACTTTAATCATCCCATGAAGAGCAATTACGGCTCAGGTCTGGGCATTTGATATCAAGGATGACCAACACAATCTCCAGCTCAACAAGGATGAAACAAGTGATGTTGGGACAACGTGTAAATGCTGTGATTCTAACCCTTATGCACAAAACCACTACTGAATGTGAAGCTGAGTTCTCCATACAGTGCACAAGTCTTGGGGACACAGCTTGCCACTGGCTTTCATGTCAGCAACAGTTGTCTTCTCTCTCTCTGCCCAAACCCGCTGTTTTCAGCTTTGGCATTGTAGTTCTGTTTGTCATAGTCTGTTCTTAGCTCGAAAGAAACGACAACTCTCATTCTTTCCTACGTACCATCCAAATGAACTTGTTTAAAGAGGCATTAGAGCTCTACGGTTCATGTCTCAGTCTACCTTGACCGAGCTGAACCTGCTGGAGCCCATTCCTCTCCAAGTCACAGGGTGCATGCTAGGTATGTTGACATCACACATGCAATGTGCCTGGGCAGACCTACTATTCCAGGAAAATCGATAATTATGTTCTTAAATGTTTGCACAAGTTGTTCTGCGTACTGGCAGACGTGATCATATTTTAAAGTCTAGTTCTGAGGACTTTCAGGGCAGGAGAGTCAGTACTGATCAGCGTTAATTTCAGATGAACCTTCACTCCCTCTCTTTGAGCGGACGCCTCGGTGGAGACTGGAACCCATGCCCTCAGTGTGCTATCATATCACGAGATGGACGCTCAAATCACTGGATCACCCGCCCTCGTAAAACAAGTTTTTTGCTGCTGATATTTTGGCAATTTCTTAGCCCGCTGTCAGTAGACTGATACCTTTGCTGACAATTGGCATGGATTAATAATTCTGCTGACATTTGGCATGGATAAATAGTTCTTCTGACATTTATCATGAAGAAATAATTCTGCTGACATTAATCATGAAGAAATAATTCTGCTGACATATGGCAATGGTCAAGTCCAAACTTACGGTACCAGTCTAACACCCTGCGGTCTGCCAGGCTGAACAACCCGCTCCTGGCATCAACACGCCTACACCAGCCCAGCTGTCCGCCGCCACACCCCAGAGCGCAGAACTTCTCCTCCTTCAGCGTCTGGCACAGAGGCGCCTGAGGGCGGTGCGGAAATCCCTGCTGATGCCCAGGTAGATGAAGAAGTTGCACAGGGAGTTGAGCATGCCCGGCACGGACAGAGCCATCATCAGGGGCTGCGGCTGGGGGATGAAGGTGTTCACCAGCTGCGACACGTTCAGCGGCAGCCAGCACACCAGGAACACCACGAAGACCACCAAGAACAGCTTCACCGCGCGCATTTTCTGCCGGAAAGTTTCCCGCAGCGGTTGGATTTCCGCCTGTTGCAGCATTCGCCGGCAGGCCACTTCCCGCAGTTGATGCAGCGCCACGTTGGAGATCTTCCAGTAAGTGACTCCGCTGATGGCGAAGCAGACCAGGAAGACGGCCATGGACAGCACTTTGGTGTCCGCGAAGACCGTGTCCGCAACGCAGCTCCCCGGGCGGAAGATCACAGCGATGAGGATCATGGTGATGGAGATGAAAATGGAGACGACCCAGGTGCAGGCGACGATGAAAATGACTTTCGTGTTGGTGATGACCCGCTCATAGAAGTAAGGGTAGCCGATGCAGATGTAGCGGTCTATGGAGATGACGGTGGAGAGCAGGACTGACGTCCACATGCACAGCAGGAAGCAGAACCACAGGGTCATGCAGAAGGGGATGTTGGCAATGGCGGCGGTGTCACGGGCTCCAGTGCAGGCCAGGAGGGCCCCCAGCAGCAGGTCGGAGAGCGCCAGGGAGGACAAGTACAGGTGGCTGGGCGTCCACAGAGAACGGGTTCGAACCACCGTCAGCACGGTCAGGCCGTTGAGCACCATGACCACGAGGCCCATCAACATGCCCAGCAGGCCGAACACCGACATCCTCCTCCTCCTCACTGCCCTCCTCCTCCTCCTCCTGCTACTCCTGAGTCTGTGCTGTCTGAAGGACTGTGGTGACTGTGGTCACAGCTGTATGAAGCTGTATGAAGGACTGTGGTGACTGTGATCACAGCTGTATGAAGCTGTATGAAGGACTGTGGTGACTGTGAT
>CM054145.1:61999424-62049424 GCA_028751875.1 Rapana venosa
ATTGTCATTGATCATCTGCATTAAAAAAAAAATTGCCTCTGATTCGGTGGTCCCGGTTTCTCTGGTCTCATGGTGGCCTCAGATTCGGTTTGCCCATACACTTCTGTGCCTGTGGTGAGTTTGTGTCAAAGCCTTTGGGGTTGGAGGTTCGCGGGGGACGGTCGTTGGAGGGACGTTGTTGTGGTTGCCACCTGGGGTGGGCAACTCACTCAGTCTGGCTCCGCGACTGAGCTAATACTGTCGTTAGTAGGGGGCTTAGTAGGTGGTGTCCTGCGTATGTTAGCTCAGAACAGGCACCACTGAACACCACCAAAGTAACCCAGCAGCAGTGCAGGGCCCCTCTGGCTGGTGGCCCCACGGCGGCCTGATAGTGATGGGCTCCCTGTGGACTTCCGACCCTGAGGATGAGACATAACAAATCTGGGTGTGGTTGTGGCGGGGAGATTGGAATGAGCGGCGTGGGAACAGTAGGACGGGGTTCGTCAGAAGATGAGGCAGCAAAAAAAAAAAGAAAAAAAAAAAAGCAATCCGAGCTTATTCCATTATCCTCGAAATAAAAGAAAACAAGAGAGCTTATTCCATTACCCTCGAAATAAAAGAATAGAAAATAAGAGAGCATATTCCATTACCCTCGACATAAAAAATAGAAAACAAGAGAGCATATTCCATTACCCTCAAAATAAAAGAATAGAAAACGAGAGAGCTTATTCCATTATCCTCGAAATAAAAAAAATAGAATACAAGAAAAGCATTGACTCGGTGGTCATTTGGTCCTGAGCCCACACTGTGCACTATCGGACTGTCCAGCAGGTGCTGGTCAAGCGACGTTCGGCTGTTTGGTGACTGTTCTCTACTTGTTTGGTTTTTAATGTCTCAGTTATCACACAGGCTTGCGAGCTGGCTTTTGTGAAGGTGGTCTTGGATTATCGTGTGTCTGGTGGTGTGTGTTGTGTGTGTGTGTGGTGTGTGTGTGTGTGGTGGGGGTGGGGGGGGGGGGACTGGCTATCTGCCCTTGGAGTTTTGGAGTTTTGTTGTTGTCTGTTTTTGCTGTTGTTTTGTTTTTGTTTTGTCTTTTCTTATTTTTTCTTGTTTCTTTCTTTTTTCTTTCTTTCTTTTTTTTTTTTTTTTTTTTTTTTTTTTTGGGGGGGGGGGGGGGGTCGTTCCTCAGCTGCAACTGTGAGGCTCCCCAGTGATGAGATTTTGTGTATGCGACCGTTTTTACCACCATTAATCTAGCCGCACTCCGACTTAGGGGATGATGTCTAAACGCGACACATGCGTGCCTGCATTAAAAAAAATCTCATATTCCATGTCCTACTCAAGCACGAAATATGAAAGTCCTCGTTACAGCCTCGTTGAGTCTCACAAAGGATTTTAGGGAGAGTCGGTAGTTTTAAAATTCATGCACATGAGAAATCTACTGTAGTGCTATTAGCCCCACATGCCCCACATAGACCTCCCACTCCCGCCAACCCCACTATCTCTTATCTGCACTGTTATACTGTGGTACTATATTAATCTAAAGGTAAATAAATTTCATAGTGTTTCGTCTATTCGTGCTACATCCAATCGGCTGTAATCTCCAAATTCTAAAGACAAGGATTTAGTTCTGCTTGATCTTTTCCCCAGGCTTCTTATTAAGCCTTTGATATTCTTTCCCCCTCATCAGTATACTTCCTTACTATAGATTTTCTTGCTACATGTTTCTTCAGAAGATGTAAGCACTGAGTTTCTGCTGAATTCGACTAAATCAAAATCCCTCCTTATAACTCCTACAAAATTTTAAAGACCATGATTTGGAAGATTTGGCTCTTGTATTCATGTACCAGGGATTCTGTCATTTAGCCTTGATTATTCATGACTCATGTCATGGACACTTTCTTTAACAAATGTTGACCTTCTTACCCTCATGCATGGACGTGTAGGCCATTATCCCACGAGATGTAGGCACTGCATGTCATGCACCACGATGTCACATGGACATCGAATGTCATCATTACACCACGACGTCGCCACGAAGATGCGAACCCACGATGTCATAGACCACGATGTCATGGACCAGATGTCATGGACCAGATGTCATGGACCAAATGTCATGGACCACGATGTCATGGACCACGATGTCATGGACCAGATGTCATGGACCACGATGTCATGGACCCACGGGATTGAAGTCGAAAGGTCTTAATCACTCGGCTACGGCGTCCGTCTGATTACCCAGATAAGAAAATAGCCATCAGGCTGCACATAGCATGTTTAAAAGAACACACACACACACACACACACACACACACACACTAAATGAATAAACCCCTAGGCCTGAAACAAGTGATCCTATTTTTTGAGGGAACTACTGCCCAAGCCGAGAACCAATGGCAGCTGTACAGTCTAAGGGGAATAAATCTTAGCTTGTGGTGGTCAGCATGAGTCAACATCATCTAAACTACACGCACTGTCTTCCTAGATTCTTCCTCTATGTGTATACATTGTACACACAAACCAGTTCTCTTTTTCATTGCCTCAGAAGATCTGCAAGTTTGCTTTACTTTTTTCTGTCATAAAGTATCATTATTATTTATTTTTATTTTGGGGAGTTCATTTTCATATTATACCACTTTAAGTCACGCAGATTTCTCTGCGTGAAATTCGGGCTGCTCTTCCCCGGGAGAGCGCGTCGCCACAAGAGCAGCGCCACCCATTATTTTATTCCTGTCTGCAACTGTTACTGTTTCCCTAACAGACTGACTTTCTTTTCACAGATTTTGCCAAGGACAACTCTCTTGTTGCCGTGGGTTCTGTTACGTGCGCTAAATAATTGTGTATAACACACGGGACATCGGTTTATCGTCTCATCCAAAAGACTAGCACGCAGATCACCACTCATGGTCTAATGATGAGGGAAAAGTTTTTGGCCCAAACGGGGATCAAACCACCGCACACTTCCAACCCGGACTTGTCGCTTTCTAGGCAGGAGCGTTACCTCTAGACCACCGATCCACTTTAATTTGAGAGTCCTATGTATTTCCTCTGCTTCGTGTAAGGTGCATGAGAGCACGTGCACGTGAGAGACAATGTCAATGACAATAACAAATTCTTTTTTTCGAGGACAATGAATAAGCACTCATGTGCTTTTTTACATCCAGTCCCCGCCCGTAAGGATACATCTGAATAATAACCCAATACTCATACTCTTACACAGGAGAGAGAGAGAGAGAGAGAGAGAGAGAGAGAGAGAGAGAGAGAGAGAGAGAGAGAGAGAGAGAGAGAGAGAGAGAGAATGAATGAATCTTTGAATGAATCTTTGAATGAATCTTTGAATGAATGAATTTTTGATTGAATGAATCTTTGAATGAATGAATCTTAAAGACTGCGCTGGTTTGGGCACGTTCAACGGAAAGCAGACCACCACATCATAAAAAGAGCAATGAACTTCATAGCCGATGGAAAGAGACCAAGGGGAAGACCTAGCAAAACCTGGGCTGCCTGTATTGCAGATGTTCTTAGAGAAAGGGGCATAAATAAGGAGGAAGCTCAAAACATAGAGAGATGGAGAAGGCTCATCAATGTCAAACCTCCCCTGGGAGAAACATGACAAAAAGGAAGAAGAAGAAGAACGGAATACGCATGCGCATACTTTTTTTCCATACGGCCCTTGCCCTGATTAGGGACTATCAACAAAACAAAGGTAAAATTCTTACTACAACAACGACAACATGATTTACATTTTTAAAAAAATATATATTTAACAACACATAATCCCTAACTGACTTGAACATTAATTTCAAGAGATACATAGATTTTATTTTTTTGAGAAAAGAGATATACGTTAATAAACATATAATTCGCAAATAAATCAAACATTAACATGAAAACTGAAACACTGATTATAATTAGGTAATATGGATAAAGTAAAATAGAGGGGAGACAGCAAGTAGCAAGAGAGACAATGACAATGACAATGACAATTTCTTTTATTTCGAGGATAATGAATAAGCACTCATGTGCTTTTTTACATCAGTCCCCGCCCGTAGGGATACATCTTAATAATAACCCAACACTTATACACTCTCACATTAGAAACAAGGGGAAATACCCTTTTCAAAACAGCCCCCCCCCCCCCCTAAAAAAAGAAACACCTTAACCCCCCCCCCCCCCCCCCCCCCCCATCCCCACCCCCCCAAAACCCCCAACCAAAACAAACAAACAAACAAGGAGAAAAAAAAACGAAATCAACAAAAGAAGGAAAAGGAAAAAAAAGAGAAAAACAAACAACAACAACAAAACCAAGAAAAATAACAACAACCAAACTTAATAAGTCATAAAGATAAACATCCACACATTGTCAAATGGTACATATACTTGTTACATATAACAATAAGATATTGAAATAGGACACTCATTAAAACTTAAGTACAGCGGACAAGCCCAATAAAGTATTGAAAATATAAAATATGAATCCTTCGTCAGGATACACTATAACTATAAGCAAAACGATAAGAGAGAGAGAGAGAGAGAGAGAGAGAGAGAGAGAGAGAGAGAGAGAGAGAGAGAGAGAGAGAGAGAGAGAGAGAGAGAGATTATTTTATTTCAAGGATAATGAATAAGCACCCATGTGCTTTTTTACATTCAGTCCCCGCCCTTAGAGATATTTATGATAATAAAATAAAATAAAGCCCATACCAATACACTCACACAGTATACGGGAAAAATATCTCCACAAAAGCCCCCACAAAAATCACCGAAAAGAGAGAGAGAGAGAGAAAAAGCAACAACAAACAAGAAAGAAGGCAAAACAGAAAACACAGAAACAACCGAAAAAATAGCAAAGAAACCAAGAATGTGATCTAGCAGAGTCTCTCTCTCTCTCTCTCTCTCTCTCTCTCTCTCTCTCTCTCTCCTCTCTCTCTCTCTCCTCTCTCTCTCCTCTCTGTACATCAAATAATGTTTATTTCCTGGTTTTGTCTGTACAAATGTATGGTTATGATATTTTGATAATTATGACATGTGTCTATTATCTTGTATGTGAGGAAATGTCTTGCGAATGGATATGTATCCAGGATGTGTGTGTGTGTGTGTGTGTGTGTGTGTGTGTGTGTGTGTATTATGTGTGCGTGAGTGTGTATGTGTGAGAGAGAGTGTGTGTGTGTGTGTGTGTGGTGTGCATGCGTGGCTATACGTGCGTAAGTGTGTGTGTATGTGTGTGTATGTGTATGTGTGTGTGTGCGCGCGCACGCTTGTATTTAGTCTGGACTTTTGGGGGGTTGTTGTTTGTTTAGGGGAGGGGGTGTTGGGAAGGGGAGTGTTTTGTGGGGTTTTTTTTCTTGTTTAATTGGTTTTGTTTATTCATTTGATTTTTCGATTTCTTGATTTTTCACTAATTGAATGGGAGTTTGAGTGAAATATTTCATTGTTATTTGAAATGATCTTGTTTGTTAATTAATTGATTTATAATTATGTGTAACAAGTATGTGTACCATTTGACAATGTGTAGATGTTTATCTTTATGACTTATTAAGTTTGGTTTGTTATTTTTCTTGGCTCTGTTGTTGTTGTTGTTCTTGTTGTTGTTGTTTGTCTGTTTTTCTCTTTTTTATCATCTTTGTTGGTTTGGTTTTTCCTTCTCTTTTGTTTGTTTGTTTTGGTTAAGGTTTCCTGGGGGGTGGGGGTGGGGTATTTTTATGGTTTTCTTTTATTTTCTTGCTTTGGGGGGGGGGGGGGGGGTTGTTGGGGGGGAGCTGTTTTGAAAAGGGTTATTTCCCCTTGTTTGTATTGTGAGACTGTATAAGTATTGGGTTATTATTATTAAGATGTATCCCTAACGGGCGGGGACTGCATGTAAAAAAGCACATGTGTGCTTATTCATTATCCTCGAAATAAAAGAATTTGTCATTGTCATTGTCATTCTCTCTCTCTCTCTCTCTCTCTCTCTCTCTCTCTCTCTCTCTCGTATAGCAGATGGCAGAACATAACATATTAAACATATTTTGTATGATCAGCTTCGTGGTCAATAGAGTCCAATAATTATTTAGCTCTTGGGATGGGGGGGGGGGGGGGGGCAGATGCACTCTCATGTGAAGTCTCAGGTCAATTAAAGTTCCTGCTAGTTACATGCCCTGTCTAGTAATCCAAGCATTTGTCGTTGTTGCTGTTTATGGAGGATTTCTTGTTTGTTTATTTGTGGGTCTGATGCGTTAATTTAATTAATTTGGGTTACTTCCATTAATCGCCATTGTCTTCAGTGCAGCAAGGTGCACAGGCATGGGGCATGACAGCAAATGTTCTTCAAGTCTATAGCTTTGAATGTTTTTTTCATTTTTTGTTGTTTTTTTTAGGATAATGGAATAAGCATTCATGTGCTTTTTTTCATCTAGCCCCCTTGTATATGCAGTTTTTGTACATTTTGTCATCCGTTCCCATTTGAATAAATTTACTTAGAATGATTCCACATAGAATTTGTTACTTATTTACACACTCATCTGTTCATTTATTTGTTCCATTGTCTGTAATTTATTTCACTTTTAGGCCAGGCCTATTCCACGGATACTTACTCCAATTCTGACACAAGAAACTTAAGAGTAGTCTCCCTCCTAATACTTATTTAACCTTCTGCTGTAATCCAAGCTTGTTTCACTGGGGGGGAAGTATATATTATAGATATATATGATCTTGTAAAATTCTGATTATGTAGGCAGAATGCGACGTTACATCTGGATAAACTACATTTCATGTTCACTTAGGTGTTCGTATCCATTTGTTCTCAGAAGTTCGTATCAATCTAAGACGTGCCTTATCTCCCTTGATAACTGTGCTGGTGTGAAGTCCACATTGCGCTCTTTTGGATCAGTCGGTAATCTGGGAAATTTCAACGTATTTGCACGATTTCATCAGCCGACATCAGTGATGGCATCAAACGGAAATCAAAGTACGATTAACTTTCAAGAATTCGACGCGTTTGGATTTGATCTCGACCACACCATTGCAAAATACAAGCTTGTTGCACTGTTTAATGTGAGTATAACTTGATAGCCTAGTCTTATAGAAGACTTAGTTTTCTGAAAGAGAAGCAATTCAAGTATGGAGGATAAAAAAGAAAAGAAAGGTGGTTAGGACCTAGTTTAACGTGAAGTACAGTTCGAGTCTAAACGCTAGTTATGCATGTCAAATGTACACTACTGGGGGAAGGTAAGGGCCTTGATGAAAAAGGCTCAGTGTTTTTGTTGCTTTATTTTAAGTTTTCTATATCCTATGCCCACAAGCCCCCTCTGTCAAGTGGTGGTTTAGGCTAACCACAAATTTGTCTCCAGACTGACCAAGCACCTCAGATTTTTTGCCCCCCAAACTGTACCAGTTAATAAAATAAAAGATATAAAAAGAAAATATGATGTTCTGCATTTTCATTGATCAAATATTCCAAAATAAGCTAAAGATTTGTAATGAAACTAAAACAGTAAAAGTTAACAGTTTTATAGAATGATGGCAGTTAATTCTTGTAACTGAAAGTTCATTTTCTATTAGTAATATTATTGTACAGATAGCCGAACAGTAACACACTAACACTGTAACAGTAACACTAATCTCTGTGTGTGCGGTGCATGCCAACACAAATATCTAGAATATTTTTCATTGTAATTTAATTTGTATGCTATGAATAAATATTGGCATGTAATTGCATATTTTATTGTTTGTGTGTCACATTGTTACTGTACTGTAGTATGAGCATTGCATAATTAAGACATGTGTCACTGTAATTACATGATGTAATACTAATAATATGTATGCATGTCATGTAATATTACACTAAATAAAATCAATCTGTACCCACAGGAAGCCGACTAGGTAATTCCATACATGTATACATGTAACATTTGAAGAATAATTACAAATGCTCTAGTCTATAGAGGTTATATTTTTGCTCTGTTCCAGCATGCATACAAGTGTGTTACTGATTTCTTGGTCAACGAGAAAGGCTATGACTCATGCATCAAAGATGATCTACATCACTACAAGGATTTCATGTGAGTTTCCCAGATTAAGTTTTAGCTTGTAGCTGGTATTTCACTTTTTGTTGTTATGATTTTGTAGTCTTTTTCAGACCTGCCTACCCATACGATTTTATTATATTTTTATGATTTTTTACCCCAAATATGAAAATAGGAATTTACGGATAAAAATACGATCTTGACAACCACAAAAAGCACACACAAAACGGAGAAAAAAAGAGAAAAAAAGTGATATGGCAAAGGGTTTAAGGGATGTAACTCTTCCATGCCGATTACTTCCCTTGTTTGTGTTACTGTTAGGTCACAGGTCATCACTCCATAGTAAGTGAACTTTATGATGTTTATCTGTTGAAAGAAGGGATGCCACATGGAAAGTATCAACCAGGAATATTGGATTTCAAGAAAGGGATGGTCCCATCAGCTCTGTATACAAGGGTGAAGAGGGTTGGTAGGAAGAGGGGGTGGGGTGGGGAACTTTCACAGCCATTATATGCACTCTCCCCCCTCATACACACACACACACACACACATACAATCTCTTTCTCTCTCTCTCTCTCCCTTCCTACCTCCCTCCCTCCCTCCCTCTTTCTTTCTTGCTTTCTGTCTTTCTCTTTTTGTCTTTCTTTCACATACACACACACACATGTATTCTTCTGAGTCTCTCTCTCTCTCTCTCTCTCTTCTCTCTCTCTCTCTCTCTCTCTCTCTCTCTCTCTCTCTCTCTCTCTCTCTCTCTCTCTCTGAGTTTCTCTCTCTTTCTGTCACACACACACACACACACACACACACACACACACACACACACACACACACACACACACACACACACACACACTGTGTTCTCTCACTCGTCCCATTGTTTACAATTACATTCACTGTCACTGCCCTTGTAATGTGAAAATCTGTGCTCTTAGTGGTACTGCCACTGTGTCAGCCTTCCTCCCTCTCCACTACCCATCTTCACAATCCTCCCCTTGTTACCCAGTGGGATGAAACTTAACTATGTTTATTACTGAGTAGGCACATGATATTGAAAACAGTGTCCTGAAAAAAAGGGAAAAAACTCACAGAGCGCTAAACTTACTTAGAATTTGAGAAGCAAGAGATACAATGATTGAATGAGCTTTAATGATTACTTAGTTTTAGTTTGTAGCATTCTATGCTAATTGGATATTCTGAGTCAAATGTTATTTTGGGATTAATTGCAGCAAAAATATTGATTTCTTGTGAAGAAAATGACATAAATTGATAAAATAGCTGAAAATTTTTGTTTTATTTTCAGCTTTAAACTTTCTGAACTTTGTTTGAATTAGATAATTTTTTGAAGAAGGTTCTTTAAAACAGAAACTGAGGTCCTCAAAAATCCTTTCAGACAGAAACACACACACACACAGTGACACACACACTCTCAAACACACAGACGCACACACACAGCTACACGCACACATACACACACACACACACTCACTCACTTACTCAGTCACTCACTCACTCACTCACTCACTCACTTACTAAGCTATAAGTTGAAGATGGTAAGTTTTCTGAAAACACACTCTTCTTCATAAAAGCAGAACGCTGAAAAGGAACCAAAGCCATAATTGGAACCACCAAATAAACAATGATTGTAAGAATACACCGAGAGCGAGAAAGATTGTGAATACTATTTTTGCTGTCAAAATACTATTTTTGGCCAGTTCAAATACTATTTTTCATTTTCTGGGGTAGGCAGGTCTGTTTTTTGTTTGTTGGGTTTTTTTGTTCCTCTGTTAGACTTAGAGCTCTGAGTCTGAGGTGTGTGTGTGTCTGTTCTCTCTGTCTCTGTCTCTGTCTCTCTCTCTCTCTTTCTCTCTCTCTCTCTCGCATGGGCATGTGTGTGTGTCTCACTTCCTGCACGCCTCGTATCAGTTCAAAGTGTATGTTTACATATGTGTGCCTGATCTATTTCTTTTACCTCTTAGAAGCTTATTCATATTTCAGAACACTGTCAGTCTATACAAAGTCAAAAAGTAGTAAACATCTGTATTGCTGTCAACCCATCCGCCCCCACCCCCACCCCTCAACACACGGACAGTGATACATGCTTTGCATGTTGGCAGAGTACACTTTTAAAAATTATACTAGACTCCCTCTGTGTCTCTGCCTGTCTGTCTGTCTGAGTGTCTCTCTCTGAAACACACACTATACACTCACACACATACGCACACACACATACACATGGACACACCCATGTACACATGCATGCACATATATGCGCACACTCAGACACACACACACACATGCATACTTGTGCATGGATTGGTGGTCTAGAGGTAACGCGCCTGTCTAGAAAGCGAAAAGTCCGGGTTGGAAGTATGCGTGGTTCGAATCCCGTTTGGGCCTGAAACTTTTTCCCCATCCATTAGACCATGAGTGGTGGTCTGGGCACTAGTCTTTTAGATGAGACAATAAACCGAGGTCCCATGTATTACACATAATTATTCAGCGCATGTAACAGAACCCACGGCAACAAGAGAGTTGTCCCTGGCAAAATTCTTAGAAAAAAGCCCCTCTGATAGGGAAACAAATACAGTTGCAAACACACAAAAAAGGGTTGCGCTGCTCTTGTGGCGACACACTGTCCCCGGGGAGAGCAGCCCAAATTTCACGCAGAGAAATCTTTTGACTTAAAGTGGTATAAAATAAAATTTTAAAAAATTTAAAATGTACGCATGCATATTATGTATGCATGCACACACGCATGTACACACACATAGTGATACACCATACACATACACACACATACACCATTATCCTCAAAATAAAAGGGAAACAAACACACGCACACACAGAGGACACTGGACAGTGACATCATTCTAATGTCATAATCATAATGAGCACAGCCTCTTTTCAGGGTATGGGTGTGTACACACCCACGACGTACCAGGATGTTTTTGGCTTATTAAGTCACTTTTTTTTAACACAAACAATTTTTTGTGGATGTGTAGGGCATATGTTTACTGACAAAGTCACGAAATTTCAGCACAGCAGCATTAAAAGTTCCTGAGTTACAGAGCAGAATATAGGGGTCTGGGTGTCAGCACTCCCACACCACAGCGTATGGCAAGGGTTAAGTCTAACCACTAGGCTACCTGCCCCTATAACATTACTATTTGTAAGTATACTATTATTAGTATTACTGTGTGTGGATTCCAAGTCCTTCTAGCAACACCAGTCACAATTCACATTAATCCTACTAACCTAACCAAAGGGTGGTAGGGGAGGCAGAGTCGGAGTGCATGCGTTACTGTTTTTCCCCCCAATCCAAGCATAAATGCAGCCATTTTTCATCTTCAAAGACATTTTTGGTGTAAAGACCTGCAGTCAACAGAATGAATACAGTGTTGTTGACTGCCGTACTAAGTGTCAAGGCCTGTGTTGACAGAGCTCGGTAAACCAGGTGATATACAGTATACAGATCATACACATGTAAACTTGGAGACATGTGTATCTGAATATCTAAATTGTAATTTGGTGGTTTGACAGATGTATAGTGAAAGGAAGTGACAGATGTAACCACAGCAATGTTGACAGCTGTATCAATTTATATCATTTATAAACTTGGTGATGTTACAGATATTAACATTGCAGTGTTTTAGCTTTAGAATATGGAGAATTAGACAGCTGTAAACATAACATAACAGATCATGTAGCTTTGCTATTTTGACACTGACAGCAGTCACAGCTGCAGGCAACTATGCCATGGCAGTGTAAACAACTGTAAACTCTGTGTCACAGATGTAAAGGGCTCTTTCTGGATGTGTGCAAAGGAAACATTCTGAAGCTGAACCATGATGGCACTATTCTGAGGTAAGTACAGTTCACCCAACCTTACATATGATATATATGTTGTCGTTAATATCATCGTCATATTCATACTCATCATTATCATTGTCATCATCACCATCATCGTCATCATCACTATCATCATCATTATCATCATTTTTATTGTTAGGCCGTGATGGCACCATTCTGAGGTACTGCTCACCCAACCTGTACACGCATAATATATTGTTGTCATCCTCCTCCTCCTCCTCCTTCCCCTCCTCCTCCTCCGCCTTATCTTCATCATTATCATTATCATTATTGTTGAGCCATGACAATACTATCCTGAGGTACTGTTTACCCAACCTGTACAGATATCAGCAGCAGCAGCAGCAGCAGCATCAACAACAACATCATTTTTATTATTATTATTTCCCCGAAGTCAGAATGCAGCTACCTTAATGGTAGGCAAAAATGGTCACATACACAAAAATCTCACCATTGGTGAATCTCATGAGCTCTAGCCATGCAATAACAAAAAACCCCACAAAAAAACCACCATAAAAGCCCCAATAAATTATTGTTATTATTGGGCATGATGACACAATTCTGAGGTACTGTTTATCCAATCTGTACAGATATCATTATCATGATCATTATCATCAATCATTATTATCATCATCATCTTCATCATTATGATTGGGCGGTGATGGCATCATTCTTAGGTACTGTTCACCAAACCTGTACAGATGTCATGATGATGGTGATGTGATAATGATGATGATGTTGATAACGATGACGATGTTGACAATGGGTCATATGGTGACCTTGGGTTGCAGGGCGACCCACGGAACAAAGCTGCTGTCAGAGAAGCAGGTGCAGGCGGAGTATGGGGCAGACAAGAAATGGGAGCAGGCAGACACCGTCAAAAAAACACTGAAGAACAGCTCAGGTGATTACTGTGGCTGTTGTTTGTGTTGCTGTTATACACTGAACAGGTGGATAAGTCCTGAGCTTAATGTTTTATGGGAACAAAGGTAGACAGTGATAGAGACATTTTGTGAAGTGCCTGAGGATACTGTAATAATGATGATGATAGAACTACTTTTATGACAACAACTACTACTACTACTGTTTCTACTACTACTACTACTACTACTACCACTACTACTACTATTACTACTACTACTACTATTAACTGCTGCTGCTGATACTACCGCTACTACTGTTGCTGCTGCTGCTGCTAATAATAATAATTATTATTATAATAACAATGTTAATAATAATTATGAAAATAATAATGTAATGATGATGAGAATAGTTTGCTTTTCACTTTTTATAATAAAAAAAGAAAAAATGCTTGAAGCGCAATAGATGGGTACAGTTAAAAAAAAATTTAAAAACCAACATTTAGAATTGAGTTCTCATTCATTATTTTGCAACACCTCTTCCATCACACACCATTCATTCATTCATTCATTCATTCATTCATTCATTCATTCACTATATAAAGCATAAGACAATACTGAGATTACAGTTGGCTCAAAACTGACAAGTAGCTCCCCTTCCCCTTGTTCCCTGTCATCCCCATTCACACATTACCAGTTCACTCTTGCTCAGACGCACAATGACAAATAATATCCCCCCCTTCTCCTATCATGGGGATCAGTATAAATTATAGCATCCCCACCTTCTGGTGCTAGGAATTCCCTCTTTTCCATCCCTGTCTATTTCTACCTGTTCCTTCCTGTCACCTCCTTCTTGTCTATTTTCAGCCTGCTTGGTCCATTCTCCTGCCTTTTCTCCAGAAAAACTTAGGAGATATAGCAATTCTCTCCCATGCTGAAGTTGGATGTGCTGGGCCTGACATGTCAGGCACTTAACAACAGTGTAGTACATTTTCACTCTTGTGACAGACAACAGTAGTTGCTGTCTGAGCATTCAACGACGAAGAAGAATATTACAGCATAACTAAACAGATCAAACAGATATGTGTATACTGATCAGGATGGACATCACATTCACTAAACTATCTATCTCCCCAGCTCCCCTCCCTTCTCTCCTCTTTACCTGTCTCAGCCCACTGTGCTGTCTCTCTACCTCAGGATGCATGGACTTATGGATATATTATACATGTATACATGCATGTATGCCTCTCTCTATCTGCCCCATCCTACCTTCCTCCCATCTTCTCTCTATGTCTCACTCTCTCTTCCCCCACCCTCCCACACACTTCCCCCACCTTCTTTCTGTCTACTAAAAGACCAAATGAATGTAATTCTTATTAATTTGAAAATCTGGTACAAAAATACTAAGTGTACTCAAATACTGTATGGGTTTAAAAACTAACGGACTTAGAAAAATTAAGACAAGATAAACAGATTCATGCTGTAGTTTTGAGATGAAAAGAAAAAAAGTCTGCCCATGAGCATGTGACAAACTGCTCTTAATTTGAAGGAATGCACAGAAAAGACAGTTGAGCAGCATGTGAAAGTGATAGATCAAGTATGATATGAGTATTTGACATATATTCACCTCATAAGCATTTAAGTTAATATCCTTGCTGAGTTTTGTCATGAATGCATTTAATCTTATTCTTATCCTGAAAAATAATGCCGTAAGTTGTCTCTCTTTGACAGCGCTTGCATAAGTCTTTAACCACTAGACTGCCTTACCCCGGAAATTCTCCGGGGCTAAACCTGCACCCTATACGCCAACAACCCGGAAAATTTCCGGGGTGTCGAACCGAAGTAAACAAGCCTGCTTCCTTGACTACAGTTAAAGGGAAACAACTCCAAAATTAATGGAGGTCACTCTCCTGTTGCTTGGCAACATCAAGCTGCAAAAACCGTGGCAAAAACGATCGTTTTTTCGCTCGTATTTTGTGTTTTTATGCATGACTGCTTGGGAAGTTCTTGTTCAAAATTGCTGACACTTCTTGTTGAAGGCATAAATAACTTTACACAGCTGTAAAAGTGGCAAATGAAACTCTAGATTTACCTAACATTGATGAAAACGATCACGTATGATTCAGGAGATCGTGTATTTAAAAAACAATGAATGAGATTTGGCCTAGACATATGTTTGACATTATTGAGATCGGGGGGTACTCGAATGACAGTGGTGATGAAGAAATCGTATTTATGGTCGATGTTTTACATTTTAAATATATTTTCGCAGTGAAATATGCTAACTAATTTCAGCTTGACTCGAAGTAGTCTACGATATATATACTGTCATTGGGTAGACTATCAGGAATATTCATGTAGTAGTTTCTGAGTAAGAGGGATATGAACATAGCAGTGGTACATAAGAATTTTATTCCCCGGCATATAGGGTGCACTTGCACTGGGCAGTTAAGAGGTTATGTTTAAGTGATCAATGTATTCAACTACACTTGTCTCTCTTCGTGTTGAATGTGAAAGCCACTTGTATGTTTGAGTGTGTGTTCTTTGATTTAACATCTTTACACATGAAGTGATATCAGACAAAATAAGTGATGTGTATATATGCGCACGCGAGTTTGTGTCTGTGTGTGTGTGCACATGTGTATGTTAACATTAACATATTAAACAGCCATTTATTTCTTAAAGCCATGTGATTGGTGTGTGTTTGGTGTGCAACAGTCCTGTTATGTCTCTGTTTCATCTGACAGTAGGACTCTTCTGTCTGTTTCATCTGACAGTTAGCTTCTCTGTCTGGTTCACCTGACAGTAGGACTCTTTCTCTCTGTCCATTTCCACAGCGGACTTCCGTTTCTTTGAGAACTACTTTGACTGCGGTGGTGCATGCAGAATCATTGCTTCATCGACAGAGGTGGCTGCCTTCTGGTCAAACAGTAGACTGCATATCAGCTAACACAGTCCTAGTATGTCTTCAGCAGCTTGATTCTTGCAACACGTGTCTTCACTGTCAGCTGCATACAGCAAATCAGTGTCTTCACTGGTCAGCTGCCTATACAGCAACACAGTGTCTTCATCTGTCAGCCTGCCATACAGCAACACAGTGTCTTCATGTGGTCAGCCTGCCATACAGCAACACAGTGTCTTCACTGTGGTCAGCTGCCATACAGCAACACGTGTCTTCACGTGGTAGAAGTCAGCCTGCCATACAGCAACACAGTGTCTTCACTGTAGCCTGCCATACGCAACACAGTGTCTTCACTGTCAGCCTGCCATACAGCAACACAGTGTCTTCATGTGTAGGTCAGCTGCCATACAGCAACACAGTGTCTTCACTGTCAGCCTGCCATACAGCAACACAGTGTCTTCACTGTCAGCCTGCCATACAGCAACACAGTGTCTTCACTGTCAGCCTGCCATACAGCAACACAGTGTCTTCACTGTCAGCCTGCCATACAGCAACACAGTGTCTTCACTGTCAGCCTGCCATACAGCAACACAGTGTCTTCACTGTCAGCCTGCCATACAGCAACACAGTGTCTTCACTGTCAGCCTGCCATACAGCAACACAGTGTCTTCACTGTCAGCCTGCCATACAGCAACACAGTGTCTTCACTGTCAGCCTGCCATACAGCAACCAGTGTTCATAGCTGCCATACAGCACCAGTGTCTTCACTGTGGTCAGCCTGCCATACAGCAACACAGTGTCTTCACTGTCAGCCTGCCATACAGCAACACAGTGTCTTCACTTGTAGTCAGCCTGCCATACAGCAACACAGTGTCTTCACTGTCAGCCTGCCATACAGCAACACAGTGTCTTCACTGTGGTAAGGTCAGCCTGCCATACAGCAACACAGTGTCTTCACTGTCAGCCTGCCATACAGCAACACAGTGTCTTCACTGTGGTAAGGTCAGCCTGCCATACAGCAACACAGTGTCTTCACTGTCAGCCTGCCATACAGCAACACAGTGTCTTCACTGTCAGCCTGCCATACAGCAACACAGTGTCTTCACTGTCAGCCTGCCATACAGCAACACAGTGTCTTCACTGTCAGCCTGCCATACAGCAACACAGTGTCTTCACTGTCAGCCTGCCATACAGCAACACAGAGCCTGCCATACAGCAACACAGAGCCTGCCATACAGCAACACAGTGTCTTCACTGTCAGCCTGCCATACAGCAACACAGTGTCTTCACTGTCAGCCTGCCATACAGCAACACAGTGTCTTCACTGTGGTAAGGTCAGCCTGCCATACAGCAACACACTGTCTTCACTGTGAGCCTGCCATACAGCAACACAGTGTCTTCACTGTCAGCCTGCCATACAGCAACACAGTGTCTTCACTGTGGTAAGGTCAGCCTGCCATACAGCAACACACTGTCTTCACTGTCAGCCTGCCATACAGCAACACAGTGTCTTCACTGTGGTAAGGTCAGCCTGCCATACAGCAACACATGTCTTCACTGTAGCCTGCCAACGCAACACAGTGTCTTCACTGTTCAGCCTGCCATACAGCAACACATGTCTTCACTGTAGCCTGCCATACAGCAACACAGTGTCTTCACTGTCAGCCTGCCATACAGCAACACAGTGTCTTCACTGTCAGCCTGCCATACAGCAACACAGTGTCTTCACTGTCAGCCTGCCATACAGCAACACAGTGTCTTCACTGTCAGCCTGCCATACAGCAACACAGTGTCTTCACTGTGGTAAGGTCAGCCTGCCATACAGCAACACAGTGTCTTCACTGTGAGCCTGCCATACAGCAACACAGTGTCTTCACTGTGGTAAGGTCAGCCTGCCATACAGCAACACAGTGTCTTCACTGTCAGCCTGCCATACAGCAACACAGTGTCTTCATCATGGTAAGGTCAGCCTGCCATACAGCAACACAATGTCTTCATCATGGTAAGGTCAGCCTGCCATACAGCAACAGTGTCTTCACTGTGCTAAGGTCAGCCTTCCATATAGCAACACACTGTCTTCACCGTGGTATGATGGTCACCACCATCAATATTGGGGTACAGTGGTTAGACCATCACTCCTCTCACTTTGTCAAAAGCCTACATTTGGCCCTGTCAAAATCCAGCCTCACTACGCACTTATTACCTACCTGATGTCTTCCCTCATGTCTTTTTCTACTTTTCTTCATCTCCACCACCCTACCTTAGCATGTTAGGTGGGTGTGTGTATGCACACACACGTGTGTGTGTATGCGTGCATATGTACGAGTTAAAATTTGAGAAATTTTATTTCATTTTGTGGACGGTTGCATATGTGTAAATGATTTGAATGCAAGCGCTTCAATTTGTTTGCTTTGCAAGATTGAGCGCTATATAAACACCGTAAATTATTGTTATTATTATTAAAAGAACTCAGACCATCAAAGCATACAGCTTATTGGGACCCAGTGGCCTAGTGGTCAGATCAGCGAAATCCTGATCCAGTGCTGATTGCGGCTTTCAGGGTTGAGTCTCTTCTGAGGTGTCCCTCTGGGGGGATTTCTCCCCTGCAGTTAACACTGGTACTGACTCCAGTCCCTTTGAAGGTCCCTCAAATGAGACTGTACAACCAAGGTCCCCTGTGCAAACACATACAGAACATGTCATATGCATTCATGTATGTATGTTGAAACACTTATGTGCCAAACCACCCACCATTGTGCAGAGGTTACCACATGGTGGCTGAAAGATGGCAGGCAGATTTGAAGTCCATGAGGTTTGTAGAGTTTTGTTCACTGCACCCAGCTCCCACTGAAGTGAAGTGTGCTATGGGCTCCGTGGAAAGACTGGGACCATACAGTCCAGCTTCACCCACTTTACGGATGCTGTGTTGAGCATTGCTCAGCTCCTGTATTGACTTTACTGGTGCTGTGTTGAGCATTGCTCAGCTCCTGTATTGACTTTACTGGTGCTGTGTTGAGCACTGCTCAGCTCCTGTATTGACTTTACTGGTGCTGTGTTGAGCACTGCTCAGCTCCTGTATTGACTTTACTGGTGCTGTGTTGAGCACTGCTCAGCTCCTGTATTGACTTTACTGGTGCTGTGTTGAGCATTGCTCAGCTCCTGTATTGACTTTACTGGTGCTGTGTTGAGCGTTGCTCAGCTCCTGTATTGACTTTACTGGTGCTGTGTTGAGCGTTGCTCAGCTCCTGTATTGACTTTACTGGTGCTGTGTTGAGCATTGCTCAGCTCCTGTATTGACTTTACTGGTGCTGTGTTGAGCATTGCTCAGCTCCTGTATTGACTTTACTGGTGCTGTGTTGAGCATTGCTCAGCTCCTGTATTGACTTTACTGGTGCTGTGTTGAGCATTGCTCAGCTCCTGTATTGACTTTACTGGTGCTGTGTTGAGCACTGCTCAGCTCCTGTATTGACTTTACTGGTGCTGTGTTGAGCGTTGCTCAGCTCCTGTATTGACTTTACTGGTGCTGTGTTGAGCGTTGCTCAGCTCCTGTATTGACTTTACTGGTGCTGTGTTGAGCGTTGCTCAGCTCCTGTATTGACTTTACTGGTGCTGTGTTGAGCGTTGCTCAGCTCCTGTATTGACTTTACTGGTGCTGTGTTGAGCGTTGCTCAGCTCCTGTATTGACTTTACTGGTGCTGTGTTGAGCACTGCTCAGCTCCTGTATTGACTTTACTGGTGCTGTGTTGAGCACTGCTCAGCTCCTGTATTGACTGTACTGGTGCTGTGTTGAGCATTGCTCAGCTCCTGTATTGACTGTACTGGTGCTGTGTTGAGCATTGCTCAGCTCCTGTATTGACTGTACTGGTGCTGTGTTGAGCATTGCTCAGCTCCTGTATTGACTGTACTGGTGCTGTGTTGAGCACTGCTCAGCTCCTGTATTGACTTTACTGGTGCTGTGTTGAGCGCTGCTCAGCTCCTGTATTGACTTTACTGGTGCTGTGTTGAGCGCTGCTCAGCTCCTGTATTGACTTTACTGGTGCTGTGTTGAGCGTTGCTCAGCTCCTGTATTGACTTTACTGGTGCTGTGCTGTGTTGAGCGTTGCTCAGCTCCTGTATTGACTTTACTGGTGCTGTGCTGTGTTGAGCGTTGCTCAGCTCCTGTATTGACTTTACTGGTGCTGTGCTGTGTTGAGCGTTGCTCAGCTCCTGTATTGACTTTACTGGTGCTGTGTTGAGCATGCTCAGCTCCTGTATTGACTTTACTGGTGCTGTGTTGAGCACTGCTCAGCTCCTGTATTGACTTTACTGGTGCTGTGTTGAGCGCTGCTCAGCTCCTGTATTGACTTTACTGGTGCTGTGTTGAGCGCTGCTCAGCTCCTGTATTGACTTTACTGGTGCTGTGTTGAGCGCTGCTCAGCTCCTGTATTGACTTTACTGGTGCTGTGTTGAGCGCTGCTCAGCTCCTGTATTGACTTTACTGGTGCTGTGTTGAGCGCTGCTCAGCTCCTGTATTGACTTTACTGGTGCTGTGTTGAGCGCTGCTCAGCTCCTGTATTGACTTTACTGGTGCTGTGTTGAGCGCTGCTCAGCTCCTGTATTGACTTTACTGGTGCTGTGTTGAGCACTGCTCAGCTCCTGTATTGACTTTACTGGTGCTGTGTTGAGCGTTGCTCAGCTCCTGTATTGACTTTACTGGTGCTGTGTTGAGCGTTGCTCAGCTCCTGTATTGACTTTACTGGTGCTGTGTTGAGCGTTGCTCAGCTCCTGTATTGACTTTACTGGTGCTGTGTTGAGCGTTGCTCAGCTCCTGTATTGACTTTACTGGTGCTGTGTTGAGCGTTGCTCAGCTCCTGTATTGACTTTACTGGTGCTGTGTTGAGCGTTGCTCAGCTCCTGTATTGACTTTACTGGTGCTGTGTTGAGCGTTGCTCAGCTCCTGTATTGACTTTACTGGTGCTGTGTTGAGCGCTGCTCAGCTCCTGTATTGACTTTACTGGTGCTGTGTTGAGCGCTGCTCAGCTCCTGTATTGACTTTACTGGTGCTGTGTTGAGCGCTGCTCAGCTCCTGTATTGACTTTACTGGTGCTGTGTTGAGCGTTGCTCAGCTCCTGTATTGACTTTACTGGTGCTGTGTTGAGCGTTGCTCAGCTCCTGTATTGACTTTACTGGTGCTGTGTTGAGCGTTGCTCAAGCTCCTGTATTGGACTTTACCTGGTTCTGTGTTGGCACTGCTCAGCTCCTGTATTGACTTTACTGGTGCTGTGTTGAGCGTTGCTCAGCTCCTGTATTGACTTTACTGGTGCTGTGTTGAGCGTTGCTCAGCTCCTGTATTGACTTTACTGGTGCTGTGTTGAGCATTGCTCAGCTCCTGTATTGACTTTACTGGTGCTGTGTTGAGCGTTGTTCAAACGGATTTCTTGACCAACACTGCCCATGTTACACCTGACTTTTCAGCCAGTTAAAAGAGAATTCAAGTCAGTAGATGTTTGTGTGTGTTACTTGTGTAGGGTAGTCTGTGTGTCAGTATGTCATTATATGTGTGATATTTTGGTGTGTTGTTCATAATGTAGTCTGTATGCTAGTGTGTCAGGATGTGTGTGTGTGTTATGTCAGTGTGTTGCTGTGTGTTTGTTATATCAGTGTGTTGCTGTGTGTTGTGTTATGTCAGTGTGTTCTGTTATATCAGTGTGTTGCTATGTGTGTGTTATGTCAGTGTATTGCTATGTGTGTGTTATGTCAGTGTGTTGTTATGTGTGTGTTATGTCAGTGTGTCACTATGTGTGCATGTGTGTGTGTTACGTCAGTGTATTGCCATATGTGTGGTATATCGAGTGTGTTGTATCTGTGTGGTGTAATGTGTTATGATGTTTGGTATATATATCAATGTGTTGTTATGTGTGTGTTGTGTCAGGAGGTATCAGGGGAGGAGAAAGCAGCGCTGTACAGCCAGGCCTGGAATGATGCACTGCTGTCGTTGCATCACCTGTATGACCCTTCCCACTTCGCAGGTACCTGACCACCAACAGGCTTTTTCCCTTTTGCTTTCTTTTTTCTTAAAGGTAAGGTGTCAAAGGTCTGATCACCAACAGACTAAAGGCTTGATAACATTAAGAGGGAAAACAGAGACCCTTGATTAATCAGATACAAGATAGGGAGTTTCTGGTCTGTTTTCTCACAGATTCTGTGATTGAAATGATGATGATGATGGTTTGAAGGCTGGTGGTGGTGGTGGTGGTGGTGGTGATGATGATGATGATGATGGTGGTAAAGATGGTGATGAAGATGATGGTGATGAAGAAGATGATCATGATGAAGATGGTGAGGAAGCTCTCCTGTTGGCTGCTTTAGTTTCTTCTTTATGGTGAAGAGAAGTTAACCTGTTTTCAGTGTTTTAAAGTGTTTAGTAACAAAGTCCTGGATAAAGTACAAACTATCAAGATTAGCTCACCAGAACTGAGTCGGCCGCTCCCTTTCCTCTCTGCTCCCTTTCTTCTCTTGATGACACGTCCAACAACAACAACAACAACCCCCCACGCTGTGCATTGTAACACATTCCTGGATAACTTCTAAAGACGACGCTGACCAGAAGTGAATCAGGCGCTCCCTTCTCTGTCCTCCCGGGAGGCACCGTGGTCGAGTGGTTTAGGCGGTCAACTCGTGATCCTGAGGTCGCGGGTTCGATCCCCGCTCGGCTCGGTGTTGTGTCCTTGGGAAAGACGCTTTACTCCTATTTTCCTCACTCCACCCAGGTGTACAAGTGGGTACCAGCTCTGCTGGGGAAGTATCTGGCGACAGACTAGCGTCCTGTCACAGGGGTGGTGAAAAACCATCAGTTCGCTTAACGCTACAGAAACCGGGATAAGCTCCGGCTCTATGGGCCTTCTGGCTGGAAAGAACATACTTCTCTGTCCTGCCCCCAGTGACATCTGCAGTCCGCCTTCACCCCATGCCTTGTCTTTGCTGCCTGCAGTGCAGAAGGGGGGCTTCTTCAGCACGGTGCAGAAGGACGCGGGCCGCTTTGTGGAGGAGTGCAGCGCGGACATCCGACGCTGGCTGAAGTCGCTGCGCCAGCCAGGCAAGGTGGTCTTCCTGCTGACCAGCTCCCAGATCGACTACGCCTCCTGTCTGCTGGACGTCTGTCTGGGGTGAGGACATTTGTGGGTTTGTTTTTGTGGTTTTTATACTTATTTCATTCTTTTATGTCATTCTTTTATTTCGAGGATAATGGAATAAGCACTCGTGTGCTTTTTTTTCTCTTCCAGTCCCCATGTGTATGCAGTTTTGTAAATTTTGTCATCAGTTCCCACGGGCACACAATAGCCTACTCTTCCAAAAAGTGGAACAGGTTTTAACGTGTGCACAATGTGTTCCGTGTGCGTTCGCACATAGGACCTTGGTTTGTAGTCTCATCCGAAGGACTTTTGGGGAGAGTCGAGTCAGTACTGATGTTAACTCCAGGGGAAAAATCCTCTTGAAGGAGAATCGAACCTGGGTCAGGAGATCATGAATACATCACTCTGATAAGCAGGCTGTCCCGTACAATGTGTGTATGTTGTGTTTGTGTGGGGGGGTGTGCATGCATGCGCATCTTGCATACCCAGTGCAGTGATGGAAATTATGATTGTGAATAGTGTATTTTACAGTGATGTAAAGTATGATTGTGGACTGTATGTATTTACACTGATGTAAAATATAAGGAGTAGTAGTGTGTGTTTACTATTTACAGCGATGTATGATTGTGAACAGTGTGTGTTTACAGTGATGTAAACATTTACTGTGAGCAGTGTGCATTTTCAGTGATGTAAAAAACGATTAGTGTGAGTAGTGTGTATTTACATTGATGTGAAAAATGATACAGGGCAACGTTTGTTTGCAGAGTTGTATTCTAAACAATGATTGTGAGCAATGTGTGTTTACAGTAATGTAAAGATGATTGTGAGCAATGTGTTTACAGTGATGTAAAATGATTTTTTAGCAGTGTGTTAACAGTGATGTAAAATATGACTGTAAACAGCATGTCTTAATATTGATTTAAAATGTGACTGTAAACAATGTGTGTTAACAGTGATGTAAAATATGACTGTAAACAGCATGTGTTAACAGTGATGTAAAATATGACTGTAAACAGCATGTGTTAACAATGATGTAAAATATGACTATAAACAGTGTGTGTTTACAGGAATGTATGACTGTAAACAGTGATGTAAAGTATGACTGTAAACAGTGTGTGTTTACAGGAATGTATGACTGTAAGCAGTTTATTTTAACAGTGATGTAAAGTATGACTGTAAACAGTGTGTGTTTACAGAGAGGACTGGCAGTCCTATTTCGACATTTCCCTGTTCAGGGGACGTAAGCCAGCTTCTTCACGGACAACAATCCTTTCTACGCTCTGGGTGAGGAGTGGAATGGTCAGGTAGACGTGCATTACACATCGTGATAAACCCTGTGTGTGCTGACCACCACTTACTCTGCTTGCTGTGCCGCCACTAATGTATTAGTGGTGTGCTCAAAATGACACATGCACACATACATGCTGCGCACACACGCACACACACACTCACATGCATGCATGCACATACACATGCGCACACACACATACATATAGATATAATATATATAGATATGTATGTATGTATATGAGGACGGGATAGCTCAGTGTTCGGAGCACTCGCTTTCCCCCAGCCAAGTTAAGCAGCGTCGAGCGTGGTTACCACTTGGATGGGTGACCGTTTGCGCGCCTTGGCTTCCGTACAGTTCCCCTAGTTCACCCAGCTGTAAATGGGTACCTGCCCTCTTTAGGGCCAGGGAAGGTAAAGCAGCGAGGGAGAGGAGATGGGCGCCGCCCTCAATATGCTGGCCTTAGAGAAGTGAGGTCTGACGCCTCGCTCCCCTACGACCTTATAGGTTATGGGACTCCTTGACCTTTACCTTTTTTATGTATATATATAGATATCTATCTATCCATATATATATCTGCAGATTAGATTTTCTCTTGTTGGTTATGGTTACAATTATGTAGTTTTATCGTTCTTAGATTTTGTTAGAAATTGGATTTTTATTATTTTGTACTAATGAATCACTTTAGATTTACATTTTCCTAACTGTTCATTGTAGATTTAGTAAGTCACCTTTCCTAAAGTGTCCATTAGTATTAAAGATGTTTGATTCACTACCCTCTATCCATCCCACTTCCAGAATCCTCCTGCCCTTTTCAGTTATTTTTGTGTGTATGTGCATCTACTATCACATTTCGTGAAGAGATGTAACACGAAATTGAGCACACACACACACTGGAAAAATTCACAATCCTATTTGTTTTATGCAGTTGGCAGAATCAGTGTGCAGTGTGCCAGACTATGACAAATACCACAGCATCCAAATGTAATGCTCCAACTTTACAGTTTATGTTGCAGAATCATACATCAAATTGCAGTGTCTCGAGGTGCAGAATCATACATCAAAATGCAGTGTCTCGAGGTGCAGAATCATACATCAAAATGCAATGTTTCCATGTTGCAGATTCATACATCAAAATGCAACCTTTCCATTGGTGCAGATTCTTATATCAAAATGCAACGTTTCCATTGTTGCAGATTTATACATCAAAATGCAGTGTTTCGATGTTGCAGAATCATACATCAAAATGCAATGTTTCCATGTTGCAGAATCATACATCAAAATGCAATGTTTCCATGTTGCAGATTTATACATCAAAATGCAATGTTTCGATGTTGCAGATTTATACATCAAAATGCAATGTTTCCATGTTGCAGAATCATCAGAATGCAATGTAGCATGTTGCAGAATCACAGTATTCCAACTCATTGTTTATGTTGCATAATCATAGTACAATATCCCACCTTTTGGTTTCTGTGTGTGTATGTTTAACAGCAGATTGCAGTGTCACAATGATGACTTTATGTCATGGAATCATAGTGCAATGTCCCTGTGTGTGCATTTATACAGACGTACAGATCAATGTCCCTGTGTGTGCATTTATACAGACGTACAGAGCTATGTCCCTGTATGTGTACAGACGTACAGTGCAATCCCTCTGTGTGTGTATGTGTACAGACGTACAGTGCAATGTCTGTGTGTATGTGTACAGACGTACAGTGCAATGTATCTGTGTGTGTATGTGTACAGACGTACAGAGCAATGTATCTGTGTGTGTGTATGTGTACAGACGTACAGAGCAATGTAGCTGTGTGTGTATGTGTACAGACGTACAGAGCAATGTAGCTGTGTGTGTATGTGTACAGACGTACAGAGCAATGTATCTGTGTGTGTGTATGTGTACAGACGTATAGAGCAATGTATCTGTGTGTGTGTATGTGTACAGACGTATAGAGCAATGTATCTGTGTGTATGTGTACACTATGAGCAATGTTCTTGTGTATGTGTACAGAGGACGTAAGAGCAATGTCTAGTGAGTGTTGGACAGACGTTACAGAGCAATGTCCCTGTGTTTGTATGTGCACACACTGACAGAACAATGTCCCTGTGTATGTGTACAAGCAATGTCCTGTGTGATGTGTACAGATGTACAGAGCATGTCCTGTGCATGTGTACAGAGCAATGTCTGTGTGTGATGTGACAGTAGGGCCACAAGAAGGATGGATGAGGCAAGGAGCTTGAGCACACGGGTTTACAGTATGGCAACATCGAGTCTGCATATCATTCCGCGCAACACTGTGGCAAAACAAAGAGGACTCAAGGTGAGTGAGGACAGTGCCAGCAGGGATCAGCGCTGTGAACCAATTTGCACATTTCAAGGGCAGTGAGGACAATGGTGCACACTTCAATGACAATGGCACACATTTTTTAAGGGCAGTGAGGACAGTGGCATACATTTTGAGGACAATGCCATGGCATACATTCCAAGGGCGGTGAGGACAGTGGCATACATTTCAAGGGCAGTGGGGACAATGGCATACATTCCAAGGGCAGTGGGGACAATGGCATACATTCCAAGGGCAGTGAGGACAATGGCATACATTTCAAGGGCAGTGAGGACAAAGGCATGCATTTCAAGGGCAGTGAGGACAGTGGCATACATTTCAAGGGCAGTGAGGTCAGTGGCATACATTTCAAGGGCAGTGAGGTCATGGCAGCAAATGATTAGCTTTTGTCTGAACCACCAGCACACGCTTCAAGGGCGGTGATTTGAAGGACACCCCACCTGTCTGTCCCCTGTCTCCATTCCCAGTGTTGATGAGAGTAGCTCCTCCATGGAGTGCCACAGGGCTCACCATCTGTCACTAGCTGTACCACACTGTGTATATATACGAGTTTCCACCATGTGGATAGGGAGAAAAATTCAAGGTGTGGGGAAATGGTTGCCGGAGTCTGTAATATTGATTTGTACTATTTTATGTAATAAGGTTCATTCACTTGTTACTTTTTTTTAAAGTTATGCTCGTAACCCACGTGAATTTCTTGTGCTTTAAGATATAAAAGCGTTTAAAATTTTTTAATTTTTTTGATTATTCTTTTATATCGAGGATAATGGAATATGCACTTATGTGCTTTTTTTACGTCCAGTCCCCGTGTGTATGCGGTTTTGTAAATTATCTGTTCCCACGGAACACAATGGCCTACTCTTACGAAAAGCGGAACAGGATTTTAATGTGTGTGCAAGATGTTCTGCGTGCATTCGCACATGGGGCCTCGGTTTATAGTCTCATCCGAGGGACTTTTGGGGAGAGTGGAGTCTGCACTGATGTTAACTCCAGGGGAAAATATCCTCTTGAACGGGAATCGAACCCGGGTTGTCAGATTGCGAGGGCAATGTTCTAACCACTAGGCTATTCTCTCTTCTACACGAGGAGAGATGGTCTCCACCCAGCTCAACTTACACCACACGCTGCCATGCCTGAACATTTCTGTGCACTGCCCCAAGGACGCTTCTCCCTCGTGGGGATGTCAGGGGCCTGTCAGTATAAACAGCATCCCCACCTTCGGGAAATTCTGTGCTAGGAATTCCCTGTTCTATCCCTCTCTTTGTTTCTACCTTTTTCCTTCCTGGCTGTTTTCTGCCTTCTTGGTCCATTCTCCTGCCTTTTTTTTCCCCAGAAATACTTTAAACAATTCTCTCCCACGCCATAGTCGGATGCACTGGGCCTGACTTGTCAGACACTTAAACAGCAGCGCAGCACATTTTCGTTTATTTGAAAGACAACAATAGTAGCTGTCTGAGCATTCAAAGAAGAAGAAGAACTACTGTTCAAGGAGTCAGGGGAGGAACCAGTCATTCAGCATGGCTGTGCTGTGCTAAGTGGCCCAAGGACTCTTAATTTATTTTATTTTATTTATTCATTTATTCTTTTATATATCGAGGATAATGGAATAAGCACTTGTGTGCTTTATTTACATCCAGTCCCCGTGTGTGTGCGGTTTTGTCAATTTTGTCCTCTGTTCCCACCGGCACACAATGGCCTACTCTTTCGAAAAGCAGAACAGGATTTAATGTGTGCACAAGATGTTCTGCATGTGTTTGCACACGGGGCCTTGGTTTATAGTCTCATCCGAAGGACTTTGACATCAAACCGTTCAAGGAATCAGAGTAAAAACCAGTCAAGATGGCTGTGCTGTGTTGTGGTGTGTGGCCCAAGGACTCTTCAGGGAGAGAAGTCAGGCAGTCAGTCAGTCAGACAGCCAGTCAGACAGCCAGTCAGTCAGTCAGACAGACAGACAGTCAGTCAGTCAGTCAGTCAGACAGTCAGTCAGTCAGCCAGCCAGTCAGTCAGCCAGACAGACAGACAGACAGACAGACAGACAGCCAGTCAGTCAGTCAGACAGACAGTCAGTCAGCCAGTCAGACAGCCAGTCAGTCAGCCAGCCAGTCAGTCAGACAGACAGTCAGTCAGCCAGCCAGTCAGTCAGCCAGCCAGTCAGTCAGCCAGCCTGTCAGCCAGTCAGTCAGTCAGTCAGCATGGCTGTGCTGTGTTGTGTCGCGTGGCAGGTGGCGTACTTTGGGGACAACATCTGCGCGGACTGCTTCCCTTCCAAGCACTTCGCGGGCTGGGCCACGGTGCTGATTCTGGAGGAGATGGACGCAGAGGGCTACGTGTGCAGCGACGACAGCCTGCCCGACCACCAGCAGCAGCAGCCCCCCCCCGGCTCCAAGAGGAGGAAAGTGCTGGAGGTGAGGAGGGGGGGGGCCCTCTGTCCGTCTGTCCGTCTGTCTGTCTGTCCGTCCATCTGTCTGTCCGTTTTTTGTTGTTTTTTTAATTTAAAAAAAAAATATTTTTTTTATCGAGGATAATGGAATAAGCACTTATGTGCTTTTTTACATCCAGTCCCCGTGTGTATGCGGTTTTTATAGATTTTGTCATCTGTTCCCACCGGCACACAATGGCCTGCTCTTTCGAAAAGCGGAACAGGATTTAACGTGTGCGCAAGATGTTCTGCATGCGTTCGCACACGGGGCCTCGGTTTATAGTCTCATCCGAAGGATAGTCTCGTCCGTCTGTCTGTCTTGTCTTGTCTGTCTGTCCGTCTGTCTTGTCTTGTCTGTCTGTCCGTCTGTCTTGTCTTGTCTGTCTGTCCTCCTCCTGATGTCTGTGTGCTGTGGTGGTCTTGTTTGACATAGTTTGATTATCGTGTTGTGTGGTGGTGTTGTGTGACACAGTTCACATTATCTGTTGGCTTTCTTTGATATATAGTTGACATGTGTGATTGTTATCGAGTGGGTGACTCAGTTTACGTGTTGCCTGTTGGTCTTGTTCGACACGGTTTGATTACCGTGTTGTGTGATGCAGGTCATGATTGTGTTTGTGCGTTATTTTCTGTTGTCTTTCTTTGATATAGTTCACGTGCTGTGTGTTGGTTATTCTGGTATGTGACACAGTTAATGTGTTGTCTGTCCGCGTGTGACTCGGTTAACATGTCTGTTGGCATTGCTAAATACAGGTACCGAGTTGTGTGTTATGTTGTTTCACACTGGTACAGTATTGGTTATCTGTTTGACACAACTTGTGTTGGTTATCTCTTTGATCAGGTAACATGTGTGTTATGTTGTTTCACACACTTCATGTTATGTGTTGTACATGTTTTGTTGCTGTGTCTATAGTTAGAGGAAGAAGTGAACATGTGGCTGTGTGTATAGATGTGTAAAACCAATAGCACTGACACAGAAGCCTGACCTGGCTGTGATGTGTGTGCATGTGTGTGTGATGTGTGTGTGTGTGCGCGTGTGTGATGTGTGTGCGTGTTTGTGTGTGTGATGTGCGTGTGTGATGTGTGTGTGTTGTGTGTGTGTGTTGTGTGTGTGATGTGTATGTGTGTGTGTTCATGTGTGTGTGTGTGTTCATGTGTGTGTATGTGTTCATGTGTGTGTTCATGTGTGTGTGTGCTGTACAGCACAGCTCTCTGGTGACGGCGGAGGAAATGGACTACTTGCTGACGGACTTGTGGGGTCCCTTCCTGGTGCACCAGAGTGAGGCCGGGGCGGGGCGTGGCCAGTGCACCTTCTGGGGAGAGGTCATCGTCAGATACGCCGACATCGCCGTGCCCAGTCTGGAGTACTTGGCCGGTAGGGTGGGCGTCAGTGTGCCTGGTGCGCTGTTTGCTTGTGTGATGGACGTTTGGGTTTTCCCACTTCCCTTGCTGGAAATCCGGTTTGTTTTGAAAACATCTCTCAAAACTGCAATAGTTACACCTCTACTCAAAAAGCATGACCTTGACCCTAACATTCTGAAGAATTATAGACCTGTTTCCAACCTACCTTTCATCTCTAAAGTCCTTGAAAAAGTAGTTCTAAAACAGCTCAATAACCACCTTCTCTCTCACAGTCTTCTTCCTGAGTTTCAGTCTGCCTATCGCGTCAACCATAGCACTGAAACTACCCTAGTCCATACCCTAAATACACTTCTACTTGCTTCTGACTCTGGGAAAATCTCCCTTCTCACTCTACTCGACCTCTCTGCAGCCTTCAACACTATTGACCATTCAATTCTTCTCTCCCGTCTTCATATCAACTATCACTTTTACGCAGATGACTCTCAGATTCAAAGTAGTGTTACACATGAAAATCTGCCTTCTCTCTTGACAAAGATGGCCTACTGCTTTCAAGATATCCAAAACTGGATGATACAAAACAAGTTACAGTTAAACGCAGATAAAACCGAAGCCATGCTTGTGGGAACCAAACACAAACTCTCTTCCATTACAACAACTTCAATAGAACTCGGCAATACATCGGTCCCTCTGTCCACTGCTGTGAAGTATCTAGGAGTTGTTATCGACAACACACTCTCTATGCAAAAATTCATCACCCAGACCTGCCAGTTGTGCTACTATCAATTATGGCGTATCAGTGCAATTCGAAAGTACCTGTCCACTGATGCAACATCCAAACTTGTTGCGTTTCTCATTCTCTCACGTCTGGACTATTGCAGTTCTCTTTTAGCTGGCCTGCCAGCAACATTTATCCACTCCCTTCAACGTATACAAAACTCTGCAGCTCGCCTAGTCCTCAGAAAGAAAACATCTGAACACATTACTCCTCTCTTGCAATCTCTCCACTGGTTGCCTGTGCCACAGAGAGTAAACTATAAGATCAGTACCCTCTGTTACAAATGTCTCCACCAAACAGCACCTTCCTACCTCTGTGAATGTCTTCACCTGTACACTCCTTCTCGTTCCCTCCGCTCTGCTGCAGATTCCTTGTGCTTACGAATACCTAGATTCAACCAGTCCACCGTTGGTCGTCACTCTTTCTCTATTTCTGGTCCATCCATCTGGAACAACCTTCCTCTCTCTCTTCGACAGAGGCCTACAAATGACACGTATAAATCCAGCCTCAAGACATATTTGTTTCAAACCTAACTTTTTCCCTCTTTCATCTCAAAACTGCCCCTGCCTTCAACAGCCCAAATCCCATTACCCTGCCAAAGCCTACAACCTGTGTGTGTGTGTGTGTACATTTGAATTTTGTTTAAGCTTTTGATAGTTATTGGCTGCATGACTTTGTAAGAATATGTTGAATGCAAGCGCTCTGATTTGTCTTTGCAAGAGATAGCGCTATACAAATTTCATTTATTATTATTATTATTATTAAAAGTACTGGATAGGTACTCACGTACATGATAACTATGTGAGAAAGGCATAAAAAGTACATGATGACGACATGAGAACTACATGACGACCACCTGATAACTGTATAATAACAACATAACTACTTGATATCTGCATGATAACTACGTGAAAACTACATGATGCTTACATGATAACTACATAATGGGTACATGATAACTGTAAGATAACTCCTTTTTTTTTAATGACAGCTTGGTAACTATATACTGGCAACATAATTATATGTTAACTACTCAATGGCTACGTGATAACTACATAATGGGTTCATGATGACTACATAATGACTACATGATAATAACATAATGGTTACATGACATTTACATAATGGCTACATGATAATTATGTAATGGCTACATAATCATTACATAATGACTACATGATAATAACATAATGGTTACATGACATTTACATAATGGCTACATGATAATTATTTAATGGCTACATGATCATTACATAATGACTACATGATAATAACATAATGGTTACATGACATTTACATAATGGCTACATGATAATTATGTAATGGCTACATAATCATTACATAATGACTACATGATAATAACATAATGGTTACATGACATTTACATAATGGCTACATGATCATTACATAATGGATACATGATCATTACATAATGGATACATGATAATTATATAATGGTTACATGATCATTATATAATGGATACATGATAATTATATGATGGCTACATGATGATAACATAATGGCTACATGATCATGACATATGGCTACATGATCATTACATAATGGCTACATGATCATGACATATGGCTACATGATCATTACATAATGGATACATGATAATTATATGGTGGCTACATGATGATAACATAATGGCTACATGATCATTACATAATGGCTACATGATCATGACATAATAATTACATAATGGCTATATGATAATTACATAATGGCTACATGGTAATTATGCGATGACTTCATGATAGTTACATAATGGCTACATGATAGGTTGGCAGTGACTACGTAATCACTACATAATAGCTACATGATGATCACTACATAACTGTAAGATAACTACATTATGGCTATATGATGGCTGACTTAAAGTGGTATAAATAATGAATAAATAAATGATAGCTATGTGATAACTGTGCAATGGCTAAATGATAACTACATGATGCCTACATGGTAACGGCTGAACTTTATGATGACTACATGATAATGTAACGATAACTACACGGTGACTACACGATAACTCCATAATGGCGACATGACGACGGTCTGTGTCAGGCGTTCCTTTGGACCACAGCTTTCAGTGCTTCACCAGTGAGGACACCAGCATCACCGGCTTTCATCCCGGACCTCCCAGCTCCCTCCTGCCCTGAGTGCTGCTGCTGCAGCGCACGTTAAACATCCCTGCTGCGATGGTGCTAGTGGTGGTGGTGGTGGCGGGGAGGGTCATTGTGGTTCTGAACATTTTGTGAAAAGTAATCACTTTTCCTTTGGAACAGTTGTAAATGCTAGAGTGATGATGTGTGACTATGTCCGTCACACGCACATGCATGCATGCATGCATACACAACACACACACATGCGCATACATGCACCACACACACAACACACACATGCATACACAACACACACACACACCTCGCCTCCACCCCCACCCCCACACACACACACATACACAACACGCACACACACACAAAACACACACACACACACACACACTGACATATCTACCTAAGCGTTTACAACTCTCAGTGTATCAGAATGTAGGCAGTTGTAACGGCATTGTTTTAAGTCATCTGTAATCAGTCTTCGGAATTGTTGTTTATCGGTGTGACGGGGAAAATGGAGTCAAAGATTATTCAGATTGAAAAAAATAGATTGTTTTGTTGTTTAACAATCATATCCTTCACTGTGTTGGTGTTTCTATAATAATGAAAACATGGGCTGTTGTTGTTGTTGTTCTTTAATCCATGATTATTATTTTGGATTATGTTATTTTTCCTTAATAAGGGAAACTTCATTCGTTTATCAATCTTGATTGATCATGTTTTGATTCTTTGATAATGAAAAAGTCAGTTCTTAAAATCATATCCTTGACTTCATTTTTTGGGGGGTGGGTGGGGGAGAGGGGGGGGGGGGGGGGGAGGTAGGTACTGGAAAAACATTCAGGGTTTTTTTATATAATCATTGTTGACTGCATTTTTCTGTGATAATGGAAGCTGCTATAAAACCTTAGACTGTTTCGTTTTTGTGTGATAATGGGGAAAAAAGCTGTTATGTAGGTGCTTGTTTTCTTGTTGTTATTCCTCTTCCTTCCAATCTTAACATGTATGCATGTACACAATGACAGTTTTTGATATATACACCCATTATATATATATATATCTATATAGATATATATATATATAGATATATGTCTCTGTGTGTGTGCGTGCGCACAAGCATTTCTTTGAAAATTATTTTCTGTAGACATTTGCTTTTTCCCCTGTCCTTTTTTTTTAATAATGAAGCATTTACTTTCACTTTCTCTCTCTGGTGTGTGTGTGAGAGAGAGAGAGAGCGAGAGATAATCTCTCTGCCTCTTTCTCTGTCTCTGGTTATCTTTAACTTTCTCTAAGAAATGTTACCTTACATTGCATTTATTTTATAGGAAGATACTTTACACTGTTATGTGTTCAAAGTTTCATGTGTGTGGTGTGGTGTGAGTGTGCAATAACAATAACAACAATAACAATAATTTTAATTCAGTTTTTGCAGGCCATATGGCCCATAGGAACAACAGTTAATCATATACTTTCATGTAAGGTGAACATCCTTACTTCTGATATCTAAACATTTAGTAAGAAATAATCCAACTTTAAACATCAAACTAGGTTTAGTGTTCATACAAAGAAGCTGCACTTTCATATTCGATGGAAATCTGTAATAATACAGAGGAATACATTTTCTTCGCAATACAGCATAATTTGGGCATACAAGTAAAAAGTGACAAACATCTTCAATTTGTTGGCCATCACACTGAGAGCAGAATGGATCAGTAATCGGTTTGCCATAACATGAAATTCCATTTAAAGGTAATCTGTTTGATCTCAGTAAACATATAGCTCTACGGTATTCTAAAGATTCTACTTCACATACATAATTTGCTCTACAAATAATCGGGTGATAATCTGGGTATAGTCAGGGTATGCTGATAGAGAGTCATGCCATTTTTGTTGGTACACATCTTGTATTTGTATTTGGAATTCTTTCATGAAGGATGAAGAATTACCACAATTCTGCATTGTCCAAACATAACCAAATCCGTGGGTGCATAAAATCTTTCTAACATGTGTTGTGCGTGTGTGTGTGTGTATACAGTATTATTTGTTTCTCTTTTTTATTGTTGTTTTTCTTCCAATTTGATACTGCAGCTTAGCTTGGAAAAAAAGTTAAAAGCAGAAAATGCATTTTAATCATGCCCCCAAAGCATAACATTATACAGAAGAATATATTAATTCTCATTGCAAGTTGGGTTAAGACAAATCATTTTACAGAATATATTATTCTCATTGCCACTTGGGTTTTTTGTGTTGGTGTTTGTGTGTGAGAGAGAAAGTTGAAGAAAAGTTGGTTTTTTCTGCATTAATTATTTTGTTTCTAGAGTAATTCTATACACACCTGCCCATGCACGTGCACACACACGCACACATTTTCTGCATGCACGCACACACACATTTTCTGCATACACACACACACACACACACACACACATGTTCTGCATGCACACACACACATTTTCTGCATGCACACACACTCACATTTTCTGCATGCACACACACACACATTTTCTGCATGCACACACACTCACATTTTCTGCATGCACACACACACACATTTTCTTAATGCACACACACACATTTTCTGCATGTACACACACACACATTTTCTGCATTCACACACACATTTTCTGCATGTACACACACACACATTTTCTTAATGCACACACACACATTTTCTGCATGTACACACACACACATTTTCTGCATGCACACACACATTTTCTGCATACACACACACATTTTCTGCATACACACACACTCACATTTTCTGCATTCACACACACATTTTCTGCACACACACACACACATTTTCTGCACGCACACACACACATTTTCTGCATGCACACACACACATTTTCTGCATGCAACACACACACACACACATTTTCTGCATGCACACACACACATTTTCTGCATGCACACACACACACACACACATTTTCTGCATACACACACACATTTTCTGCATACACACACACGTTTTCTGCATGTACACACACACTCACATTTTCTGCATGCACACACACACATTTTCTGCATGTACACACACACATTTTCTGCATGTACACACACACATTTTCTGCATGTACACACACAATTTTCTGCATGTACACACACACATTTTCTGCATGCACACACACCATTTTCTGCATACACACACACACATTTTCTGCATGCACACACACACATTTTCTGCATGCACACACACACATTTTCTGCATGCACACACACATTTTCTGCATGCACACACACATTTTCTGCATGCACACACACACACACATTTTCTGCATGCACACACACACATTTTCTGCATGCACACACACATTTTCTGCATGCACACACACACACACATTTTCTGCATGCACACACACACATTTTCTGCATGCACACACACATTTTCTGCATGCACACACACATTTTCTGCATGCACACACACACATTTTCTGCATGCACACACACATTTTCTGCATGCACACACACACATTTTCTGCATGCACACACACACATACACACACACAATTTTCTGCATACACACACGCACATTTTCTGCATGCACACACACAATTTTCTGCATACACACACACTACACACGATTGTGTGCATACTCTTGCAGATACGCACATAACACACTCACATACACACACACACATGATTGTGTGCATACTCATGCAGACACACACAGAACAGTTAGTTTAGTTATACCACTTTCAGTCACGGCAGATTTCTCTGCGTGAAATTCGGGCTGCTCTCCCCGGGGAGAGCGCGTCGCCACAAGAGCAGCACCCCCCAATTACTTTTTTTCTTTTTTCCTGTCTACAACTGTATTTGTTTCCCTATCACAGTGGCTTTTTTCTACAAATTTTGCCAGGACAACTCTCTTGTTACCGTGGGTTCTTTAACGTGCGCTAAATAATTATATGTAACACACGGGACCTCGGTTTATCGTCTCATCCAAAAGACTAGCACCCAGACACCACTCATGGTCTAATGGATGGGGGGAAATTTTCGGGTCCAAACTAGATTTGAACCACCGCACACTTCCGACCCGGATTTTCACTTTCTAGACAGGCGCGTTACCTCTAGACCAGCGATCCATATCCACAGAGCTAGCTGGCTGGATGTGGGTCTGTCTTCCCCTCATAGACCTAATAGACTGGCTGTCTGTCTGTCTGCTCCTCACAGAGCTGGCAGGACTTGCTGTGTATCTGTCTGTATTGCAATCTCTCTCTCTCTCTCTCTCTCTCTCTCTCTCTCTCTCTCTCTCTCTCTCTCTCTCTCTCTCTCTCTCTCTCTCTCTCTCTCTCTCTCTCTCTCACACACACACACACACACACACAGCTGGTAGGCTTTGCAGTCTATATCTCATAATCTGTCTCTCTCTCTCTCTCTCTCTCTCTCTCTCTCTCTCTCTCTCTCTCTCTCTCTCTTTCTCTCTCTCCCTCTCTCTCTCTCTCTCTCTCTCATATACATACATTCACACACACGCACATACATTCACACACACACACACACAGCCTGCAGGCCTTGCTATATGTGTGCCTGTCTGTCTGTCTGTCTATCTGCCTGTCTGTCTGTCTGCCAGTCTATCTGCCTGTCTGTCTGACGTGAGGCCTGTCAGCCGCTGTTTTGTAATATATCCATTTTATTTTTTTTATAAACATTTGCATGCAAACACACGTACCTGTATACACAAGCAATGATGCATCTGTATAGGTGGGGTCTGTTCATGCAAGAATGCACATCCGCCACGCATACAAGTAAGCACACACACACACACACACACACACACACACACATTGTAAATGCACAAAAATACCAACACTGATGCTATTTCTTAATCTTTTCTCCTTCCACTCCTTCCTCTCCCTTCTTTAACTCCCATTACACTTTCCACTTCCTTCGTCTAATATCACTTAGAGTGAACAGACGTTAAATTGAAGACAACAACAACACACACACACAGATGAGACTATAAACGGAGGTCCCGTGTGCGAACACCTGCAGAACATCTTGCGCGCATATTAAAACTTGTTCCTCTTTTCGAAAAAGTAGGCCATTGTGTGCCAATGAAAACGGATGACAATCCTTTCCTTGATCAACCCTTTACAAAACGAAATTTCTGTGATATCGAAAGGAGTGAAAAATGGCCAGCTATGGCTTTGATGGGATAATCCCGGTTGTTTTTTTAAATCAGGTTACCCTAAAATGATACAACTCTGAACAAATTTCTTTGATCTAATCTAAAGGCAGGGAAAGCTTCTAACGAATGGACAGTAAAAGGTAGAGGTGTCCCATAACCTATGTGGTCGTAGGGCAGTGAGGCATCAGAGACCTCAACTTCTCAAGGGGCCAGCATGTTGAGGGCGGTGCCCATCTCATCTCCCTCGCTTCTTTACCTTCCCTGACCCTAAAGAGGCAGGTACCCACTTACAGTTGGGGGACTGTACTGAAGCCAAGGCGCGCAAATGGTTACATATTCACTTGGTAACCACGCTCAATGCTGCTTAACCTTAGCTGGGGGAAAACAAGTGCTCTGACCACTGACCTATCCCGTCCCCATTATAAAGCCAGTGTATGAAAATAAGGAAAATATTAATGATCTTCGTAATTGTAGAGGAATTTTCAATATTGAGTTGTTTTGGAAAGTGCTTACAAGCTTGCTTAATGATAGAATTAATAGTGTATTCATGTAAAATGGAACTATAGGCAAGGAACAAGTAGGCCTAGGTTTCAGGGCTGGACATTCAGTAGTTGACCATAGTAATTCTTTTACGATCCATATCTTGCGCAGAAAGGTCTCTCCAAGTTCGAAGAGACACTTTCTCAGCAGCACGAGGAAAAGAGAACGAGAAGAAAGGCTGCAGACCAGGCAGACAGACCAGCCTCAGACTTCATCTGTGCCCTCTGCCATAGGCACTGTCTGTCATTCCCGTGTGGGACTGGCCAGCCACACCCGACACTGTACCAGAACTAACACCTAGAGCACAACTCCATAGTCTTCCGAGACTGAAGGCTTCCATATACCAGATATATCTTGATTGTTTTCTATTTGATGCAGAAGGAAATGCTACATATTTATTGAGTTTTTTGTTGTTGATTTTTTGTTACAGCCTTGGCTATATTGACCATGCTTTAAAAGGTAAAGGTATTCCCATAACCTATGAGGTCGTTATGGAGCAAGATGTCAGAGACCTCAGCTTCTCCAGGGACCAACATATTGGCGCCCATCTCCTCTCCCTCGCTGCTTTACTTCACCTGACCCTAAAGAGGACAGGTACCCATTTACAGCTGGGTGAACCGGGGGATGGTGTGACCGTTTGTGCGCCTTGGCTTCAGAATGTCCACCCAGCTGTAAATGGGTACCTACCTCTTTAGGGTCAGGGAAGGTAAAGCAGCGAATGAGAGGAGATGGGCGCCGCCCTCAATATGCTGGCCCCTGGAAAGTGAGGTCTCTGATGCCTCGCTCCCCTACGACCGCACACGTTATGGGACACTTTTACCGTAATTTTTTCTTTTTAACCGGGGGCCAAGGCGCGCAAACGGTCAACCATCCACTTGGTAACCACGCTCAATGCTGCTTAACCTTAGCATGGGGAAAGCGAGTGCTCTGACCCCTGAGTTATCCCGTTCCCCTGACCCTACTGTATCATGGCAAAACCCTGATCAATACAAATGTTATGGGAAAATATCAAAATGTTATCCAGGACATATACAAAAAGGCAAAGTTCTGTGTGTGCAGTTGAACCATGAACTGTCTGATTTTGTCCAATGTTGGAGTGGAGTGAGACAAATTGAAAACTTGTGGCCCTTTCTACTTGCAGTGTATCTAAATTATATGAAAGAATGTCTGTCTGGAATAACAAACGGTTTGACTTGTGTAAAAAAAAAAAAAGGTAATAAAATGTAGCCTACATGCTGATATCGTTGATCTTGATGAAATGGAAAATTGGCTGGTTTTTGTGTATGGGTTTTTCCGTGTTCCCAAACAGTTTTGTTTGGATGCTTTTGGGTTTTTTTAAAAACAAATAATTTACTCTCTCTCTCTCTCTCTCTCTCTCTCTCTCTCTCTCTCTCTCTCTCTCTCTCGCTCCTCTCTCTCTCTATGTCCCCTTTGTTTAATCCTTTGTTTTCTGCTAGCAGCTATCTTAATAAAGGCGGAGGGGGGACATCTCAAAGGTCAAATGATGTTCACTGTTCACTGGTCCCGTAACCCGCCAGGGTCGTAGGGGCGCTGCATGGTGGACGAACGGTGACCAGCTGGCTCCACTTAGCACGGTCGTGGGCGAGTGCCTGGGTGACACTGAAGTCCTCCCCTGTCCAATCACAGATGTCGTCGGCCCACTTTCTCCTCTGTCTGCCCCGTCTTCTCTTCCCCTGGACTGTTCCTTGCAGGATGGTCTTTGCAAGTCCTTCTGAGCGTGTTACGTGCCCATACCATCTGAGTTTCCTCTTTTTCGCCGTGGTCAGTAGGTCTTCATAGTCCCGCACCTGTTGAGTGATCATTCTGCGGACTTCATTGTTGGTGACATGGTCCTTGTATGAGATGTCAAGGAGCCTTCTGAGGCATCTCATTTCTACTGCTTGGATCCTCCTTTGTAGGTCTGCGTTCAGTGTCCATGCCTCACATGCGTCAATCATGCTTTACGCATGTCAAATGATGTGCAGCTCAGCAAATGCTTTGAATCTGTCTATAAGCATTCACAAAGGATAAGATATACATACACGTAAAAGACCCGTCAATTCATTACAACATGACATTGATGGATTGGGCTTTACAGTGGCACCTGCTAGAAACACTGTGCTTCAGATGTGGTGCAACACTTAGGGGATTTCCTGCACACAGTAATACCCCCATAGCCAAACCTACATAAACACGACACTTTAATCCTGCTAGTAGCTGGGTGAATGCGTGTGCATGTCATTAGCGCTGCCTCTGTGTGTGTGTTAGTGAGTGAGTGGGTCAGTGAGTGTATGTGTGTGTTTGACAATGACAATGACAAATTCTTTTATTTCGAGGATAATGAATAAGCACCCATGTGCTTTTTTACATCCAGTCCCCGCCCTTAAGGATATATATGATAATAAAATAAAATAAAGCCCATAGCAATACACTTACACAGCTTACGGAAAAAGTATCTACATAAAAATCCCCACAAAAATCACCGAAGAGAGAGAGAGGAAACAAAAAAAAACCAAAAAAGTAGCAACAAGTAAGAAAGAAAGCAGAACAGAAAACACAGAAACAACCGAAAAAAAGCAAGAACCAAGAGCAAAACAACACAGGGGGGTGCCAAAGGGCAAGCTTAAACAAAACAGCAAACACATAACAAACCCCACTAACTTTCCCCATCCTTCCACACAAAAATAAACCCCGTGTGTGTGTGTGTGTACGTGTGTGTGTGCGAGTGTGTGGATTCATAATGCGTCTGTCCCTCGTTGTGCTCTTATTTGGCTAGAACTAACTGTCAGACGAAGGCGGACAGACTTGGGTGGAGATGTTTGTGCTGCGAGGACAGAGAGGGGAAGACAGCAAGGAGACTTGTCATCGTCACCCTTTTTTGAAATGCTGGTGTGTGTATGTGTGCGTGGGGGGAGGAGCGCACAAGGTGTGTGTGTGTGTGTGTCTGTAAGTGAGTGTGTGTTTGTGTAAGTATGGGAGAGTGTGTGTGTGTGCGCGCACGCGCGCGCGTGTGTGTGTGTGTTTGTGTGTGTAAGTGACTCTGTGTGTGAGTATGTGTGTGTGCGTGTTAGTTCTTCAGTTTAACGTCCTTACACTATATAGTGATATCAGACGTGTGTGTGTAAAAGTACGTGTGTGTGAAAGTGTGTGTGTGTGCGTGCGTGCGTGTGTGTGTGTGCGTGCGTGCGTGTGTGTGCGTGCGTGGAGGGTGAGAAGAGGATCTGCCACAGCCCAAATAAAAGTCACAATCTGAAGTCAGACACATGGACAGACATGGGACATAAGTTATTCTCTCTCTCTCTCTCTCTCTCTCTCTCTCTCTCTCTCTCTCTCTCTCTCTCTCTCTCTCTCTCTCCATGATGTTGATGACCTCAGGTTGCTATACCCATTTTGTAAGCAAGCACAGAGGATGAAGTATATTTTGTGTTGTGCTGTGCAGTATTAGAGGGTGTTAGGCAGAACTACATCCCTGTTAAATATAGTAGACAGCCTAATTATTTATTTACACTCTGTTTACTCATGGCGTCATGTCATCCTGAGGTTGTGCGCTGCCTCACTTTATATTTGTGTAAAGCCTTTAGAAGAGGAGATAATTATATTATCTTAAGTCAGATTTTTGTAAATAACTTTTTTGTTATACAATAACTGTTGTTGCTGTTGTTGCTTCCCCCCCCCCCTCCCCCCACCAAAATACTAAGTAAATCGGCAACCCTCTTCATGTATGGGCCAATGGCTTTTATGTGAATAAATCATTCGAGTTCGAGTTCTCTCTCTCACTCACACACACACACACACACATACACACACATACACACATTTTGGACGATTTGTTTCTTTTTCTTTGAAAAATTTCTGTGCTTTTGTTGCTGCTTTTGTTGTAAATGTAATGTATGTAGTGTGACGTAATGTTACGTATTGTAACATAAATCCTGTGTACACACAGCTTCCACTGACACAACACCTGGGCATCTGTCCAGTTCAGTGTCACGTATGGAACACTGTCATGGATTTGTGAGATTTGTCTGCCGACGAGAAGAAAAACTGAATTCAAACCAAAACAGTCCCTCATAGAGATTCCGGGGCCTGCTAGTATAAACAGCATCCCCGCCTTCTGGAAATTCTGTGCTAGGAATCCCTCTCTTTGCTTCTGCTTTGTTCCTTTTCTTCCTGTCACCTCCTTCTTTTCTATGTTCTGCCTTCTTGATCAATCCCCTGCCTTTTCCCCCAGAAAGACTTAACCGATAAACAATAATTCTCTTCCACGCCGAAGAAGTCGAATACGCTGGACCTGACCTGTCGGGCGCTTTAACAGCGGCACAACGCATTTTCGCTCCAATGACAGACAACAGTAGTTGCTGTCTGAGCGTTCGACGAAGCTGAGACCGAAACATCAGGGCAGGTGATGCTCTGCAGCGTGGCTGTCCAATGACGCAGAGCAGGAAGCTGGGACAGCAAGCCAAGTCATAGGAAGCTGGGACAGCACGCCAAGTCATAGGAAGCTGGGACAGCAGCCTAAGTCATAGGAAGCAGGGACAGCACGCTGTTATAGGAAGCAGGGACAGCAGCTAAGTCATAGGAAGCTGGGACAGCACGCTGTTATAGGAAGCTGGGACAGCACGCTGTTATAGGAAGCTGGGACAGCAGCCTTAGTCATAGGAAGCTGGGACAGCAGCCTTAGTCATAGGAAGCTGGGACAGCAGCCTTAGTCATAGGAAGCTGGGACAGCACGCTAAGTCATAGGAAGCTGGGACAGCAGCCTTAGTCATAGGAAGCTGGGACAGCAGCCTTAGTCATAGGAAGCTGGGACAGCACGCTAAGTCATAGGAAGCTGGGACAGCAGCCTTAGTCATAGGAAGCTGGGACAGCAGCCTTAGTCATAGGAAGCTGGGACAGCAGCCTTAGTCATAGGAAGCTAGGCCTGGTGCACAGCGGCAGTGCTACACGTCGTCTTCCTCACGTGCATCGTCTTCATCACCATTCACCTTGGCAGCCGTCAGTCTCGGAGACTGGAGTTGAACTCTAGGTGTTCATTCTGGTACAGCGTGGGGTGTGGCTGGTCAGTCCGACACAGGAATGACAGTCTGATGCTGGTCTGTCTGCCTGGGCTGCAGCCTTTCTTCTCGTCCTCTTTGACCGTTCAAGGGCTGTTGCTTCCCAGTTGTTGTGGTCGATGTTCAGGGCTTTTTAGTCCCTCTTGCGCACGTCTTTGAATCGCAACTGTGAGTCTGCCTGTGGGACGTTTTCCCAGCTCAAGTTCTCCATATTGGAGTTCTTTAGGGATCCGTCCATCATCCATGCGCACAACATGGCCTAGACAACGCATGCGCCTCTGTTTCAGCAGCGTGCACATCCTGGTGCATCCAGCTCTTTCCAAGGCAGTGTTGTTTTGTCATCATTATCATCATCACTACTGCCAATGTTTTGCTGTGCCTTGTTTTTAGGAGAGGGAGAGGAGGTGGTCGCCACCCTCAATACGCCAGCCCCTGGAAAAGCTGAGGTTTCTGACATCTGGCTCCACAAAGACCGCATAGGTTATGAGACATCTGTACTTTTGTTTAACCTGTGATGAGATTGAAGACTTGTTTCTTACCTGTACGAGACCTGGCTTAAGTCCGTTGTTTGATATTTTTAGCTGAGAAAAAAGACAGCTGAGGTCGCTTAGTCAGTCACGCGAAGCTGTTCATTAACATGGCGGACATGTCTGCCGGATGCTCTGCCCCCAAGATGGAAAAGGGACGGAAATGACGTATTCAGATGAGATTTTATCAAAAGTAGGCTGTATGGTTTGGTTTTGTGGTTTGTTTTTTTGGCAGAAATAATGACAGCCTACGTACACTTGTTTTACTTTCTTTTAAGAGTTTGAAAAAAACAGTGTTTGTGTCCACTTTTGTCCCAATGGATGTGGCAGGGAGGGATGGATGAAGTCTGCCATGGCGCCAGTCTGACTTCACCTGCAGTTCATGCAAATCAGGGAAGAGAAGGGAAGATAAGGCAAGGTAAGGCAAAGTAGTGTTAGGTAAAGCAAGGCAAGGTAATGTAAGGCAAGGTAAGGTAAAGCAAGGCAAGGTAAAGTAAGGTAAGGTAAGGCAAGGTAAGGTAAGGTAAGGGTCTCTACTGCAGATCTCCTGCTTCTGCAACCAATCCAACAGTGACCTAAAATAACGATTTCGTCAATGAGCATGATTTCTCCCGCATGTGCTATATACGAAAGGCAGAAGGCACTGGCAGTTCTGCATCAATTTTGGCCTTGGCGATCATAAGTCTTCTACTTTTAATCCACCTGGCACCACTAGAACTCCAACCTGAGGCCCGCAACTTCAGAATCCCACCGTCTCAGAAGAGAAGGACAGGGCATCATCCTAAGACTCCGCACTGGGCACAACAGGCTAAATCTCCACATGTCTAGAAAACGGAAACTCGTTCCTTCTCCCCTGTGTGCCTTTGGTAAAGAAAACCAGACTGGCATGGCGAACATTTCATTCAAAGATGCACGCTATTCAGCGACCTGGGGAAGATGGTGTGGATGACAGAGATAACCCTGCAAACCAAACTGTACAGCCCACGAGAGGAGCTGGAAAGGACTTGCTATTATTTTGTCCAGACACATCTGACGGTGTAAAGCGAGCGAGAGATGAAAAGAAGAAGACTTCGGAGGCTTGTGTATACGAAACTCGCTGCATCAGTTGGTTATTCCACCATCATATGATAAAAAAAATAAACAAGAACAAGAGTGGCAGGATGGTTAAGATGTCCGCTTACCAGCAAGTAAACCGTGAGGTTCTGGATTCGATTCCCAGCCTCGCCCTTTCTTCCTTTTCAACAACAACAAAATCGAACTGAATGTGAAAGTCCTTTGGGTGAGACTGTAAACCGAGGTCCCGTGTGCGAATGCACGCAGAACATCTTGCACACTCCTTAAATACCTGTTCCGCCTTTTGAAAGAATAGACCATTGTGTGCCGGTAGGAACGCATGACAAAAACAAAAAAACCCAATCCGGCATGAACCAGGTGTCTTGTTTACACACCATCCCTGAAGTCGGAATGCGGCTACCTAAACAAGGGGGGGGGGGGGGGGGGGGGACGGCCGCATTCACAAAAATCTCACCATCTGTGAACCTCAGAGCTCTAGCCTAGGAAAGAAAACAAGAAACAAACAAAACAAAAAAAGAAACAAAGGGAAACCCCGACCCACAGAAGAGAAAACACAGAAACGACATTAAGTATTGCTGGACCCCATCTATCCTCCAACGTCTCCTTCGTCCAATCAGATCCATCATCTTGACAACACTGCACTGTGATTGGCTGAGGCAGGGATGACACCCCGCCCACTGTTCTCACACCAGGGCCCATACAAGCTAATATATATTCATGGTCTGATGTTACTGTCCCCCCTTGAGTCACTTGAGGAGGAAAGTTTCATGACGTAAACCTCACTGACTCCCTCTATTTCATGCAGACGTAGTACTCCTGCCTTTGTGCCTCTGTCACGGCCCATTACTCACAGGCGCCTGTCTCTTGTGTGTGTGTGAGTGGTTGTCAGAGGTCCTGAGACCTTTGTTGTGGGGCGTCTTCTCTATCTGTTGATGTTGTTGTTGTTGTTGATGCCAAAATATAAAGTTGGCTATATTGTGTGAAAGTGTGTTTAAGTTGATCTGCTGGTTGATATGGATACGGAAACGGTAAGCATTTTTTCAGTTTGTTTGTTTGTTTGTTTTGTTCGATTGTGTGTTCGTTTGCTTTCTTAACTATTTGGGCTTTGACTGTATGTAGTTTTTCTTCCTTTCTTATTTCCTTCCTTACTTCTGTGTGTCCTTCTTTTATTTCTTTTTTTCTCTCCTCTTTCTGTTCTTTGGAGAGGGGGTGCGTCTCTCTTTCTTTCTGCTTTTTTCCTCCTTTCTTTCTTTTCTGTCTGTGTGCCTTTCTTTGGATCAAATAGGGCTTATTCATTCAAAAATGAATGGAACAAATATGACGTGAAGAACATAATCAACATAGCAACAACAAGCTAGTAGCCTATATTGTGCTCAAGAACAACACCAATAATTATACACATATTATGCCTTTCTTTCTTCCTTGGCTAATGTGTTTTATGGATGAAAATGCAATGTCTGTAGTGTATTTGTTTTTGAATTATGTCTGATTTCTCTATTCTGTATCTGATGATCTCGTTGGCTGGCTCTGTCTGTCTGTTTGTCTGTCTGTCTGCCTGTCTGTCTCTTTTTTGTTCTGCATATTGCTGTAATTATCAGTCTAATTGTCACTCTGATCTATATCTCTATGTATTTGCCTGTCTTTCCGTGTGCTTCTGTGTGTATGTATCACACACACACACACACACACACACACACACACACACACACACACACCATTGTTTTTGTTCTTTATATATCGAGGATAATGGAATAAGCACTTATATTCTTTTTTTAAAATCCAGTCCCAGTGTGTGTGTGTGTGTGTATTAGATAGCCAGTTACATTGCTAGTACGTCTGTCAGCTACTTACTTCTTGCCGTGGCTGTGATTGCACAGGGCGGGGCCACAGCGGCCAAGGGGTCATGCGGCTCCCCTGTGATGAAGGCGGCAGTGCTGGGGAGTCTGCTGGCGGCCTCCGGTCTGCTGGGGACACTGGTCACCTTACACCTGGCCGGTCACCTGGGGGGGTCACAGGGGTCACAGGTAGTAGCTGCCACAGTGTGTGTGTGAGTGTGTGATAGAGAGAGAGGGTGTGTGTGTGAGAGATAGAGTGAGAGAGAGAGAGAGAGAGTGTGTGTGTGTTTGTGTGTGTGTGTGAGATAGAGAGAGAGAGTATTGTGTGTGTGTGTGTGTGTGTGTGAGATAGGGAGAGAGAGTTTGTGTGTGTGAGAGATGAGATTTGTGTTTGAGTTTGTATGTGTGTGTAGGTGTGTGTGAGAGAGAGAGAGAGAGAGAGAGAGAGAGAGAGAGAGAGAGAGAGAGAGAGAGAGAGAAGAGGGAGTTGGAAGGGGGAAGGGAGTGTTCGAGCACAAAACGGGAATTGAACCACAACACTCGTCGAACCTCTTTTTATGCAAGTGCATTAACCTCTTGACCATCGATCCACCTCTCTGTGTGTGTTTTGTTGTTGTTGTTTTGTGTGTGTGTGTTTTGTTGTTGTTTTGTGTGTGTGTGTGTTTTGTTGTTGTTGTGTTTTTTGTTGTTGTTGTTGTTGTTGTTGGTGTGTGTTTGTTGTTGTTTTGTGTGTGTGTGTTTTGTTGTTGTTGTGTGTGTGTTTTGAGGGGGGGGGGGTGGGGGGTGGCTGAGATGGAAAGGACGTGGATGTGTGTGAGGGGAAGGGTGTGTGCGGGGTCAGAGTGGACGTGTGGGTGAAGAGGTCAATGTGTATGGAGAGGGAGGGGAGTGGAGGACGGAAGGTACACTGTGATGGGGTGGGGGGGGGGGGGTGGGGGATGTGATGTCAGTATGATCTAGTGCTGTGATACTTAAGGTCCTCACAGGTATAGAGTTTGGAAGGAAGGGAGGGACGTGGGGATGGATGTGTTTGTGTGTGAGAGGGGGGGGGGGGGAGAGTGTGTGTGTGTATGAGTGTGTGTTTGTGCTCGGCATGTCTGGTGAATTAGGGTGGGGATTTTTACCATCTCCCAGTTCAACTTCAAGTGCAAACCTGCCAGTGCCTTAATTCCCTACGTGTGTATATATATACCCATGCAGAAGATCAAACATGCCCGTTAATCACCCCGTAATTCATGTCAGCGTGTAGTGGGTTACGGGAACAACACGAACATACCCAGCATGCATCCCCGAAGCCGGAACGCAGCTACCTTCATGGCGGGCAAAAAAGGTCGCATACGCCAAATCTCATTGTTGGTGAACCTCAGAGATCTCGCCGAGGAACGGAAAAAGAAGGAGGAGGAGAAGAATTGCTGAGAGACTGAGGAGGACGCACAGCTGTGGGAATTGCCCTAAGAGTCGGCAGGAGAGAGCGTTGCCATCATCTTTGCACTCAACAGCAAACTGGCAGTTCTGTTGTACAGATTTCTGATGATATCTTTTCCCTTTTTTTTTCGTTCCTCGGCTAGAGCTTCAAGGTTCACCGATGGTGAATTTTTTGAGTATGCAACGTTTTTGCCCACCATAAAGGTAGCCGCATTCCGACTTCAGGTATGTCTGCTGGGTTTGTGTTCGTGTTTCTGTGACCCACGTTCGCGAACGCTGACCTGAATGACTGCGTCTTTAACCTGCCTGTTTGATCTTCGCCGTGTATACACAAAGAAAAGAAAGGCACTGGCAGGACTGCGTTAGAAATTGACATGGGAGATTGTAAAAATCCCTAGTTTTCATTCCCCAGACGCTGCCGAGATTCGAACCCACGACTTCATGGACCCAATGAACTGGAATCGAACAGTCTTAACCATACGGCCATAGCGTCCTTCCATCTTTTCATATGGATGCAGTTATTGAAAATCGATATTTTTTAATGAAACAAATGTGATAAGAATTCCCACAGAGATCAACAGGAAATAACCCTGCATGTTTTTTTCTCCTTTGTCAAGACTCCATCTCCTCTTTATAGGAACTTCTCACATGATTTTGCTTCTATAATCTTTTTAAATAGTTATTTATAACTATATTCCCTGTATTCGGAATGTGGCTGCCTTAATGGAGACAGGATAGCCTCGTGGCTAGAACATTGCGCTTGCAATCTGACGACCCGGGTTCGATTCCCGTTCAAGGGGATATTTTTCTCTGGAGTTAACATCAGTGCAGACTCCACTCTCCCCAAAAGTCTTTCGGATGAGACTATAACCCGAGGCCCCGTGTGTGAACGCACGCAGAACATCTTGCGCACACGTTAAATCCTGTTCCGCTTTTCGAAAGAGTAGGCCATTGTGTGCCGGTGGGAACAGATGACAAAATTCACAAAACCGCATACACACGGGGACTGGATTAAATAAAAGCACATAAATGCTTATTCCATTATCCTCGATATAAAGAAGAATAAAATAAAATTTAGATATTAAAAAATGGGCAAAAGTAGGCGTATACACAAAAAAACATCGCCATTAATGTTGTCAACTCAAGACTCAAGACTCAAGAATACTTTAATGTCTCAACTCGATAAATTTTGAGTGGCACTTTAAAATAATTCCGAATATTTTACATAGATTAGAATACTCATATTTTAAAAGCCGTAACATCTACTACAACACGCATCCACCCATCCACACACACACACATCCACACACACATTCAACACACTAACACATCCATACAACACACGATAAACACATACTCACACACACACACACCACACCACCCA
>CM054145.1:62051924-62066924 GCA_028751875.1 Rapana venosa
ACAACACAAGTAAGACTCGTTTGCTCCTCGTTTTCTGGAGCAGTTCATGTCATCCAGAATACCGTCGCGCTGCCGTTAATCCGCTGACAAGTCAGGCCCAGCGCATCCGACTTCGGCATGGGGGAAAATTATTATATCTTAAGTTATTCTAAGGAAGAAAGACAATAGAATGGACCAAGAAGGTAAAAAAAAGAAGGAGGTGACAGGAAGAAAATGACCAAGGCAGAAAACTAAGACAGGGATAGAAAAGAGGGAATCCCTAGGACATAATTTCAGAATTGCACAGATGTGGTTCTTGGCAAAACTGAATTGTGCATGTGTGAAATGAAGAGACACAAGAAACAATGACAGTCTCTGGGAGGTCTGGACTGCTCCAGATAATGACGGGCAAATGAGTCAGTGTTTTGTTGCTTTTATGAATAATGAGGGACAAACAGTCAGTGTTTTGTTGCTTTTATGGATAATGAGGGGCAAACAGTCAGTGTTATGCTGCTTTTATGGATTGGTGTATTCCATTTTATTTATTTCCACCAGGGCGATGCTTAGGCTTAAACTGTCTACTGGCTGTGTGATGAGACCTAGTTTCCCGTATGTCCTTCTACAGGTCACACATAAGGGCTAGGTTCCGGGTCACGTAGTATCTTCTACAGAGTGCGAGAGAGAAAAAAACTATTTGCTGGTTTTCACAGATTTTTTAAGTATTAAAAAAATGCACTGTGTACTTGTTTTGGGGGGTGAGGTCATAGATTAACACCAGGTAGTAGTGAAAAAGTGGGAAATAATCATCAAATGAGGACTGTTTGTGTTCCTACAGTGTTGACCCCGCATATGTATATCGTGGTCAGGCAGCTAGCAGACGACAAAGGACTGAGGGGGTACAGTGTTTGGTGAAAAATAATAAAAAGTTCAAACCTACCAAATTTACTCAAATTGCTCTGAATTTCGAGTAAGGGGCTAGTCTTTCACAAAAATGGATTTCTATTTCTGTGGATGCCTTAGTACGTGCGGTACGAATGCAAGAGTTGCATATGAAAATAGAAGGAAAGCTGCCAAAATGTAACCCTGATGTGTAACCTTTGTGGTGGGCGGGGCTCTACACAACAACAACAACAAGAAGGGCTTGAAGTGACCTAGGCATGGTGGGTCTGCTGTCTGTGTCCAGAGGCCAGGGTCAGAAAAGACGTCCGCCGCTGAGGCCGTGGTCAGCGGCGCCAGCGCCATGAAAAAGGTCAGCCAGGTCACGCCGACACAGGACAACGGCGCGGGCAAGGTCATGGCCGCTGCTGCACTGGTCAGTTCTGAGGCTGCCGCTGCCGATGGTGCTGCTTCTACCGATACTGTCTGTCTTTGTCCGTCTTTGTCTGTCTTTGTCTTTGTTTGTCTTTGTCTGTCTTTGTTTGTCTTTGACTGTCTTTGTCCGTCTTTGTCCGTCTTTGTCCGTCTTTGTCTGTCTTTGTCAGTCTTTGTCTGTCTTTGTCCGTCTTTGTCAGCCTTTGGCTGTCTTTGTCCGTCTTTGTCTGTCTTTGTCCGTCTTTGTCAGTCTTTGTCTGTCTTTGTCAGTCTTTGTCTGTCTTTGTCAGTTTTTGTCTATGTGTTGTATGTAGCTGTTGTATGTCAGCCTCTGAGTAGTTGTGTCTGTGGTGTCTGTGTTAACGTGTATTCTTCATCTTCCCCCCGTGGGGATGCCGGGGAACTGTCAGTATAAGCAGCATCCCCACCTTCTGGAAATCCCACATGGGGTGACCCTAGGGGACGTTAAGCCCCAAATAACTTGGAAATTCTGTGCTAGATTTTCCCTCTTTTCTATCTCTCTCTTTGTTTTCTGCCTTGGTCATTTTTTTCCTGTCACTTCTTTCTTGTCTATGTTCTGCCTTCTTAGTCCATTTACCTGCCTCTAGTTTTTCCAGAAAGGCTTGAGGGATAACAATTATCTCCCATGCTGCAGTCGGATGCGCTGGGCCTGACTTGTCAGGCGCTTAACGGCACGACAACGCATGTTTGCTCATTTGACAGATCACAACAGCTGCTGTCTGAGCATTCAACGAAGAAGAAGTGTACACATCTGTCTGTCTGTCTGTCTCTGTGTAAATAAATGCCTTTATTTGTAGTCAGTGTTCTTCTCTCTCTCTCTCTCTCACTCTCTCTCTCTCTCTCTCTCTCTCTCTCCTCTCTCTCTCTCTCTCCTCTCTCTCTCTCTCTCTCTCTCTCTCTCTCTCTCTGCATTTATGTGAGTGCTTGATAAATGTGTGCATGTGTGTGTGTGTGTGTGTGTGTGTGTGTGTGTGTGTGTGTGTGTGTGTGTGTGTGTGTGTGTGTGTGTGTGTGTAGGGGGGGGTGTCTCTTTTGGAATTGAATTAAACTGATCTAAAATAATATGAACTGAATTAAATTGAAATGATCTCTCTTTTATTCTTTTTCTTCTACTTTTTTGTTAGAGTTGAAATGATCTCAAATAATGTGAACTGATTTGAACTGAAACGATCTCAAATAACGTTGAACTTACTCAAATAATATGCCCTGAATTGAGTTGAAACCATATGACATGGCAAACTGAACAGAGCTGAAACGATCTGAAAAAAATAATCTGAACCGAACAGAATTGAAACGATCTTTTAAAAAATAAAATAAAGAATAACATGAACTGAACTGACCACAACTGACCACCCCTACTCTGACCACTGTCACAGGCCAACTCGGACCTCGGCGGTGACATCTTGGCCGAGGCTTTCCAGGACGTGGCCGACACGGTCCAGGACCTGATGGACAAAGCCACTGACCTCTCCGACCCGCCCGCTGACCTGCCCGTCATGGACTCGGCAGACATGGCCGATGGTATGGGCGACCTCAGCGATTCCCTGGAAGCAGTGAGCGAAAGCATAAAGCCGGAGTTTGGAGATGCCGGGGAGAGCCTAGAGGACCTGAGCAGCAGCATCAGCAGCAGCAGCAGCAGCAGTAGCGGCGGCATCAGTGTGGAGATGGACGGGGAGGTGTCTGAGGCTGTGGATGGCTTGGGTGAACTGGGAGCGGGGTTTGTGGGCGACAGCTCGGATAGTCTGGAGGGATTCGGCGGGGATGCATCCTCTTCCTTAGAGGACAGCATGGGGGATCTGGGGGATCTTGGGGATGGTCTGGGCGCCGGCTTGTTGATGTCGTCTATGATCAACAACAACAACAACAACAACAACAGTAATCGCTCAGGGCAGAGAGGGCAGCGACAGCCTCAGAGGCAAAAGGACAACCCGTTTGGGGTTCTGCTTTTATCTGATGGCTTCGATTTGAAGAAGAGATGAATAAAAAGAAAAGGATTGTTGCAGTGTTGGTTGGAGAGTCTTGTGTGTGTTGTGTGGTGTGTGGTGTGTGTGTATGTTGGTGTGTGTGTGTGCGTGCGTGCGTGTGTGTTTGTGTGTGTATTGGGGGGGGGGGGGCGGGTGTTCCGCGTGCGTGTGTGTGTGTTTGTGGTGGGTGGGTGGGTGTGGGGTGTCGGGGTGTGGGTGTATGTGTGTGTCGGGATGGGAGGGGGGAGGGTTTATGTGTATTTCATTTATTTCATATATATCGCTTTAAGTCATGACAGATTTCTCTGCGTGAAATTCGGGCTGCTCTCCCTCCCCCTTCCCCGAGAGAGCGCGTCGCCACAAGAGCAGCGCCACCCTTTTTTCTTTTTTTCTTTTCTTGTCTGCAACTATATTTGTTTCCCTATCAGAGTGGCTTTTTTCTACAGAATTTTGCCAGGTACAAATCTCCTGCAGTGGGTTCATTTACATGCGCTAAATAACTTTGTGAAAACACGGGACCTCGGTTTATCGTCTCATCCGAAAAACTAGCACCCAGACCCACCACTCACGGTCTAAGGGATGGGGGGGGGGGGAGGGAAGTTTTGAGCCCAAACAGGGAACAAACCACCGCACACTTCCGACCCGGACTTTTGGCTGTCTAGGCAGGCGCGTTAGAACAGAGCTGTGCTTCAGCACACAGCGACTTGCCTTGTTTGTGACAGTCACCAGTGGCGAGTTCTTGCAGGAACACCAGTTGTTCTCATGGAGTGTGCAGCATGTAGGCTGAGCTCCTGTGTCCTCCAAACCTACACAGACATAACGCACTTTCCTGTAGCGATGCCTGAGGGGTCCTGTCAGTATAAATAACATCCCCATCTTCTGGAAATTCTGTGCTGTGAATTCCATCTTTTCTACCCCTCTCTTTGTTTCTGCTGCGTTCCTTCTCTTCCTGTCACTTCCTTCTTGTCTATTTTCTGCCTTCTTGGTCCAGTCTCCTTTCTTTTTATTAAAAAAAAAACTTTAAAAGGTATTCATTCTCTCCCACGCCGATTTCGGATGCGCTGGGCCTGACTTGTCAGGGGTTTAACGGCAGCGCAACACATTTTCGCTCATATGACAGACAATAATTGTTCCTGTCTGAGCGTTCGACAACAAAGATAAAGTACATGTACAGACAGACAGACAGGCACGCATGCATGAACACACAATCACGTACGCACACACTCTCATGCGCGCGCGCGCGCGCACTTAAGCAAACACTCACGCATGTATGCACACACACACACACAAACACATCAGAGAGGCAGACAGACAGGCAGCCAAACAGACAGACAGATAGACAAACAGACAGACAGTGTATGTGTGTGTGTGTGTGTTTGCACGCGCACGCGCACACACGCGAGCAATCATTAGTGCGTTCGTGCTTCAGTCGTTATGTGCCTGTTATTTTAATGGGGTTTTTTGTGTACTAATTGTGTGTGTGTGATTATATATATTGTATTATATATATTTAATATTATATATATATATATATATATATTATAATATATATATATAAATAATGATAACGAAAATTTATACTATATGTGTGTGTGTGGTGTGTGTGTGCGTGTGTGTGTGGTGTGTGTGTGTGTGTTGTGTGTGGTGTGTGTGTGTGTGCACATTGGACTTGATGGAACTATTACTTGTTACTGTTGTATGATTGTGTAAGAATGAGTTGAGTGTAAGCGCTTTGATTTGTCTCTGCAAGATATAGCGCTAAATAATTCCATTTATTATTATTATATATTATTATTATTTATACCACTACCCATATATATACTTGAAATATATATAATATTATATATATAATATATATAATATATATATATATCCGCAAGTAATAACAACAACCTGTAAGCGGAGTAACACGGAGAGAAAAGGCATGTGATATGCTATCATTGCAGGAAGGAGAGTGAATGATAGGGGCAGAAGGATGGGGGCTCAAGGCCTGACAGAACTCCTCATTTATCGGCCTTCCAACCGGTTGGACGGACAGAAATAGAAACACTAGCTTTTATGGGCGGTTGAGTGAGAAGATATAAAATGTCACTCTCCTCTCATTTCAACACACACGTACACATGCATGCACTGAGAACTACAGTTAGAGTGAGAAGATATAAAATGTCACTCTCCTCTCATTTCAACACACACATACACATGCATGCACTGAGAACTACAGTTAGAGTGAGAAGATATAAAATGTCACTCTCCTCTCATTTCAACACACACATACACATGCATGCACTGAGAACTACAGTTAGAGTGAGAAGATATAAAATGTCACTCTCCTCTCATTTCAACACACACATACACATGCATGCACTGAGAACTACAGTTAGAGTGAGAAGATATAAAATGTCACTCTCCTCTCATTTCAACACACACGTACACATGCATGCACTGAGAACTACAGTTAGAGTGAGAAGATATAAAATGTCACTCTCCTCTCATTTCAACACACACGTACACATGCATGCACTGAGAACTACAGTTAGAGTGAGAAGATATAAAATGTCACTCTCCTCTCATTTCAACACACACATACACTTGCATGCACTGAGAACTACAGTTAGAGTGAGAAGATATAAAATGTCACTCTCCTCTCATTTCAACACACACATACACTTGCATGCACTGAGAACTACAGTTAGAGTGAGAAGATATAAAATGTCACTCTCCTCTCATTTCAACACACACATACACATGCATGCACTGAGAACTACAGTTAGAGTGAGAAGATATAAAATGTCACTCTCCTCTCATTTCAACACACACATACACATGCATGCACTGAGAACTACAGTTAGAGTGAGAAGATATAAAATGTCACTCTCCTCTCATTTCAACACACACATACACATGCATGCACTGAGAACTACAGTTAGAGTGAGAAGATATAAAATGTCACCCTCCTCTCATTTCAACACACACTTACACTTGCATGCACTGAGAACTACAGTTAGAGTGAGAAGATATAAAATGTCACTCTCCTCTCATTTCAACACACACATACACATGCATGCACTGAGAACTACAGTTAGAGTGAGAAGATATAAAATGTCACTCTCCTCTCATTTCAACACACACACATACACATGCATGCACTGAGAACTACAGTTAGAGTGAGAAGATATAAAATGTCACTCTCCTCTCATTTCAACACACACATACACATGCATGCACTGAGAACTACAGTTAGAGTGAGAAGATATAAAATGTCACCCTCCTCTCATTTCAACACACACATACACATGCATGCACTGAGAACTACAGTTAGAGTGAGAAGATATAAAATGTCACCCTCCTCTCATTTCAACACACACATACACTTGCATGCACTGAGAACTACAGTTAGAGTGAGAAGATATAAAATGTCACTCTCCTCTCATTTCAACACACACATACACATGCATGCACTGAGAACTACAGTTAGAGTGAGAAGATATAAAATGTCACTCTCCTCTCATTTCAACACACACGTACACATGCATGCACTGAGAACTACAGTTAGAGTGAGAAGATATAAAATGTCACTCTCCTCTCATTTCAACACACACACATACACATGCATGCACTGAGAACTACAGTTAGAGTGAGAAGATATAAAATGTCACTCTCCTCTCATTTCAACACACACATACACATGCATGCACTGAGAACTACAGTTAGAGTGAGAAGATATAAAATGTCACCCTCCTCTCATTTCAACACACACATACACATGCATGCACTGAGAACTATAGTTAGAGTGAGAAGATATAAAATGTCACCCTCCTCTCATTTCAACACACACATACACATGCATGCACTGAGAACTACAGTTAGAGTGAGAAGATATAAAATGTCACCCTCCTCTCATTTCAACACACACATACACTTGCATGCACTGAGAACTACAGTTGGTGTGGCAGTGGTTCAGTGGGGCCTTCGTTTCTTTAGTTCTTTTTATTTTGTTTGGTTGGTTGGTTGGTGACAAATTTCTTTCAAACTGGGTTCCGATGTTTTAGATCCTCTTTTCTTTTGTGTCTGTGTCTTTTAGACGTGATTTAGTAATGAAAACAACAGCATTACTAATCCTGCATGACGGACGCTATAGCCGAGTGGTTAGGACCGTTTGACTTCAATCCTGTTGTTTCCTGAAGTCGTGGGTTCGAATCTAGGCGGTGATTGATGAATTAAGGGTGGGGAGTTTTACCATCTTCAAGATCAACTTCAAGTGCAGACCCGCCAGTGCCTTAATTCCCTTTGATTGATATATCATATATATTATTTTGTTTGTTATTAATATATATATTATTTTGTTTATTTATTTATATATATATATTCATTTCACCTTTACTTCATGTCAGTGTTCGATGGGTTATAAGAAACACGAACATACCCAGCATACATTCACCTTCATGGTAGGCACCACAAACAAAAAAGTTGCATACGCAAAACCTGACGATTGATGAACCTCGGAGCTCTAGCCGAGGAACGAAAAGCAAACCCTGTATGATGATACCAATAATCTCAAAGCGTCTCCTACCCTCTTCCGGGGGGAGAGCATATAAACACAACCACGCATTGACAGCAAGGAAAGTACATTGCAAAAGTACAGGTACTCCGATAGCAATTCAGACTGCTCACCTTGACGCTAAACATCAGTAACTTTTTGGAGGGAAAAGAGACAAGGAACAAAGACAAGATTCAGAAAGGAAAAGGTAAAATGGCTATGTGGGGTAGGAGGGGGGAGGGGTATAGAAGATAATCATACACTGTTGTCAAATAATTGTGACAGAGACTTATGCGTTGAGGGGTGTGGGATCTGATTTTTCATTTGCAAATTCGCGTGTGGCACAGCAAAGACGGTTGGTGACATGACAGACTTGCAAACAGTTGATGATGTGCGCTTTGATTAATTTGTCTTTGCGCTTTGGTTAATTTGTCTTTGCGCTTTGTCTTTGCGCTTTGGTTAATTTGTCTGCGCTTTGGTTAATTTGTCTTTGCGCTTTGATTAATTTGTCTTTGCGCTTTGATTTGTCTTTGCGCTTTGATTTGTCTTTGCGCTTTGATTTGTCTTTGCAAGATATAGCGCTATATAAGTTCCATTCATTATTATTATCATTATTATACAGAGTAGAGGGTTGTCTGGAATATAGAAGACTTTCAGAAATCGGGTTCCCTGGGCTTGTGGCTGTGGTTGGGGTGTTGGCCCAGTGTGTGGCCACTGACCATCTGCGAGTTGAGGGTTCCAACCCTGTTAGCCTGGGTCTGTTTTTGTTTTGTTTTGTTTTGTGTTGTTTTGTTTTGGTGTGTGTTTTGTGTGTGTGTGTGTGTGTGTGTGTTGGTTTTGTTTTGTTTTGTTTTGTTTTGTGTGTGTGTGTGTGTGTGTTGTGTTTTGTTGTGTTTTTCCTCAGCTAGAGCTCCGAGGATCACCAATGGTGAGATTTGTGTGTATGAGAGCGGTGCATTTTTGCCAACCTTTAAGGTAGCCACTTTCCGACTTCGGGGATAACGTTTAAACACGACACCAGTGTGTGTGTGCTTTTGTAAATGCTATCATCCATTCCTCCTGGCACACAATGACCTTATTCTTCCGAAAGGCAGAACTGGTTTTAACGTGTGAACAAGATGGTTTGTGAACGTGCGTGAGGTGACACACGGGACCTCGGTTTAAATTCTCATCCAAAGGACTTTTTCCCCAGTGGGAATGGAATGCCGGGGGCCTGTCAGTACAAAATAGCATCCCCAACTTCTAGAAATTCTGTGCCAGGAATTCCGTCTTTTCTATCCCTTTCTTTGTTTCTGCCTTCTTCATGTCACCTCCGTTTCTATTCTCTGCCTTCTTTGTCCATTCTTCTGCCTTTTTTCCAGAAAGGTTTAAAAGATAACAGTTCTCTCCCACACCGAAATCCGATGTGCTGGGTCTGATTTGTCAGGCGCTTAACGGCGGTGCAACGCATTTTCGCTCATACGACAGACTAGAGTTACTACTGTCTGAGTGTTGGACAAGGAAGAAGAAGAATCCAAAGGGGTTGACCTGGTTTGACTTGGGTCCTCCAGCCATCCTCTGCATACAGTCACCTGGCCCTCACTTTACCAGTGTGAGATGGGGATCACATCAGCTGGTGAAGACCGTTCCACTTCAATCCCATGGGTCCATGAAATCGTGGGTTCCAATCTCGGCAGCGTCTGGTGAATCAAGGGTGCGGAATTCTACGTTCTCCCAGGTCAGCTTCAAGTGCAGACATGCTAACGCGTTCATTTCCTTCGTGTATATACACATGAATAAGATGACATATGCACGTTAAAGATCCCGTCAGTCATGTCAGCGTTTTGGTGGGTTACGGAAACACGAACATACCCAGCATACATCCTTCCCTGAAGTTGAAATACGGCTACCCTCCTGGGGGGTAAAAACGGTCGCGTACGCAAAATCTCACCTTTGATGAACCTCGGAGTACTTAACGAAAAAAAAGAAAAGCATTTTGGACACACCCTTCACAGAGAAAGCTTCCTAATGTCTTAATCTCGCGGTGATGGGGTACGAGGTGTGTGTTGTGGGGGGGGGGGGGGGGGGGGGGGGGGGGGGGGGGGATAGCCTGGGGCAGTGGTTAGAGCGATGCGCATTGCGCTCGTGATCTGCTGACCCGGGTTTGAATCTCGTTCAAGAGGATTTTTCCTTTGGAGTTAACATCAGTGCAGACTCCAGTCCCCTTAAAAATCCTTCGGATGAGACTATAAGCCGAGGTCTCGTGTGCGAACGCACGCAGAACCTCTTGCGCACAATATTAAACCCGTTCCGCTTTTCGGAAGAGTATGCCATTTTGTGCCGGTCAGTCAGTCAGTCAGCCTGGCAGTGTCACACGTCAGTTTGAGACTATGTAGATGGCGGTGTCCTTCCCATCTTTTTTTATTTTTATTTATTCTTTTATTTATTTACCCATTTTTTAAATTTATTTATTCTTTTATTTTTTTTTTTCGAGTATAGTGGAATAAGCACTTGTGTGCTTTTTTACATTCAGTCCTCGAGTGTATGCAATTTTTGTAAATTGTGTCATCCGTTCCCACCGCCACACAATGGCCTACTCTTACAAAAAGCGGAACGGGTTTTAAATTGTGCGCAATATATTCTGCGTGCGTTCGCACACAGGACCTCAGTTTATAGTCTCATCCAAAGGATTTTTAGGGAGAGTGGAGTCAGCACTGATGTTAACTCCAGAGCAAAAATCCTCTTGAACAAGATTCGAACCCGGGTCAGCAGATCTGAGCTCACAACAGACATCACTGAACACCGCTGAAGCCACCCAGCAGCCATGCACAAGTAATGGCCTTTGGAGCTGCTTTTCCTTTTTTTTTTTAGTATCTCGGCTAAAGGGCTTCATTCATTATGGTTCTGTGTCTTTCTATGCCTATAATGTACAAGATAACTATTCCAGTAATAGACCAATAACGTACTGCTATTTGCAGCGGCAATAAAGACCATCCATCCACCGTACATACATACACACGTGAGTTGTTAATGAAGGAGAAGGAGACGGGGGTCTATTTCAGTCTCCACCCCCACCGCTAAACAGCCCATAGCGGACTGCAGCAGCAGTATCATCAGTCAGTGCACTAGTGCCTGTCTGTCTCCGGTGACTCTGGGCCCTTTTACGGCCTGATGCTAATGCTCGGCAGTTGTGAGCCTGTGCCCTGTGAAGTGTCGAGAATATTATCTCCCTTATTGTTCAGTATGAAAGCATTATTGGCCCATCTCTCTCTCTCTCTCTCTCTCTCTCTTCTCTCTCTCTCTCTCTCTCTCTCTCTCTCTCTCTCTCTCTCTCTTGTGCGCAGCCTCGCTTATATTTGTGTAAAGCCTTTAGAATAATAGATATCTTGGTATCTTAAATCTATTTTCGTAACTGATTGTTGTCGTTGAGGTTGTTTTGTTGTGATTGTTGTTGTTATACAATAACACTTTGTTGTTGCTGCTTTTCCTTTTTCCACTAAAATACTAAGCAGTTCAGCAACCCCCTTCATGGATGAGCCACTGGCCTTTTTGTGAATAAATCTTTCGAATTTGAGTTTGAGTTCTCTCTCTCTCTCTCGCTCGCTCGATAATATTTGCATCGTTTCAGCATAGGTGACAGCAAAGAAAGAAAACCAGATAGAAAGGTGGAGTATAAACAGATAACAAAAGAAAATTTGTAACACAGAGAAGGGAAAAGAAAACTATGAGACATCAATCGAAAAGAAAAACTAAAACACAGAACAAAAAAGTTATAGCACAGAAAAGAAAAAGTTCAATACAAAAAGGTAAAGAAAATGAAAGGCGAGAATACAGAAAAATATATATATATATATATATATATATATATATATATATATATATATATGTGTGTGTGTGTGTATGAGAAAATAGAGTGAGGAAAATCAAGTGCAGGTAACCAGTTACAACTTCATTCCCATCATAAAAATTATTTTTGTCCAAGATTCGAAAAAAAAGAAAAAAGTTTACTACAGGATAAAACTTTGAAGGCAGCATTTGGGGCATATTTGAGTAAGGACCATGCCTTTGGCCTGACCTGACTCGAGTTTCGGCTCCTGGTTGAGCACTCTTCGGAGGTCCCGGCACTATTTGAAACCTCACTCATCCTTTGTGGTAGGTAACAGCAAGACACCCTCCAGAATTTAGAAGTGTCTATTGCCCCCCTAACAATAAATAGATAATTTTGTGGCCTACCACAGCTGCCAGCAAAAGATGAAAAACAGAAAGAGAAGAAAACTATACGAAAATAATAGTGGTAAAAAAGAAATGCTTATGAAAATAAGTGGCTAACGAATCTGTGTGCCTTATGTTCTTTGGGGATCCTTTTGTCTACCAGAAGGATGCAATGGAGATCATACAGTCTGTATCCAGCCAATGGGTCTGTTTTTAGCTGGATAGCAATGTTAACCATAACATTGTCAGACACTTTTGAGTGTTGACACAGGCAGAAGAAGTTGAAGATAAATGGCCTTATATATATATATATAATATATATATATATATATATATATATATAATATATATATATATATGTGTGTGTGTGTGTGTGTGTGTGTGTGTGTGTGTGTGTGTGTGTGTGTGTGTCACACAGAAAATAAAATATATAACACAGAAAATGGGAAGACAGCGAAGAAAATGTAATTCTGGAAGCACATAAGCTCGGATAAGAAGCAATGTCCAATATCATCAACAACAAAATAATGATGAATTTCTTAAAAGAATAAGATCATTGCTAGCTCCATTTGGAACCAGAACAAAGTAACCAAGAAACAAGCGAACAAAACACAGCAAAAACCTAAACAGGCATCAAGGCCCAAATTATCTCAATGGGAATGGGCTCTCTGCACTTCATCATCAACTGCAAGCCAACTGCAAGCCAACTACAAGCCAACTGCAAGCCAGTTGCAAGTCTACTGCAAGTCACCTGCAAGCCAAAGGCAAGCCAGCTGCAAATCGACCCCAAGTCGACTGCAAGCCAGCTGCAAGCCTGCTGCAAGTCGACTGCAAGCCAACTGCAAGTCATGCCAAGCCCACATTTCCCTTCACAGGCTGAATGCTATGAATATTCATCAGGTAGACCCAGCAATCGTTAGATGCTGTTCATTACCTGAACAAAATGATAGCAATATTATCAACATCAACAATGGTCATAAAACAACCACCACAGTAACGACAATATCAACAGCTGACAACAACAGTATAAAATTACAACTACCGCAGTAACAACAGTATCAACAGCGATCAACAATATACAAATACAACTACCCCAGTAACAACAATATCAACTGCCAACATCAACAATATACATTTACAACTGCCACAGTAACGACATCAACAACCAATAACAACAAAATACAATTACAACTACTACAGTAATGACAATATCAGCAGCCAACAACAACAGACAAAATACAACTACCAGAGTAACGATAATATCAACAGCCAGCAACAACAATATACAATTACAACTACCACAGTAATGACAATGTCAACAACCAACAACAACCACAATATACAAATCCAACGTCAACACCAACAACATCATTATCTCTGGTTCATTGCCTATTATCATCACTGCACACGATGACGTCAGCTGAAGTTGTGCGCACATGGTAATAAGCCCTGGACCAAAGACTGTCCTGACTGCACGTGAGTCACAGACAGACCTGATCCACAAACAGGCCTGATCCACAAACAGACCTGATCCACACAAAGACCTAATCCACAAACAGACCACATCCACACACAGACCTGATCCACACACAGACCTGATCCACAAACAGACCTAATCCACAAACAGACCACATCCACACACAGACCTGATCCACACACAGACCTGATCCACAAACAGACCTGATCCACAAACAGACCTGATCCACACACAGACCACATCCACAGACAGACCTGATCCACAGACAGACTTCATTCACCTAGAGCTTTATCCCTGACAGGTTTTTGTTTCCTGCAAACAACCTTTGATCTTCTTCGCCAAACGCTCAGACAACAACTATTGTCTGTTATATCATCGAAAACGCCAGGTGCTGCACTTAAGCACCTGACAAGACAGGCCCATTAATCTCACTTGTGCATGGGTGAAACTGTCATCTTTTAAGTCTTTTCGGGGTGGTGGGGGTGGTGGAGGTAAAAGAATGGACCAAGAAGGCAGAAAGAGGTGGCAGGAAGAAAAGGAACAAGGCAGAAGCAAAGAGAGGGATAGCAAAAAGGGAATTCACAAGCATAGAATTTCCAGTAGGGGGTGATGCTATTAATACTGACAGGCCCCCAGCATCCCAAGGGAGGCAACGTTTGGTCTACTCAAGCTAAACATTGTGTTTAAGTGTAGTTCAGTTTACGTTAATTTTATTTTATAACCAGAACTATTTTTTGGTATGCTTTGGTTGGGTTGTTTTTTCCATTTTATATGAATTTCCATGTGAATGCTTCACATCTCTCATTTTACAGGCACCCCCTTCATCACTAACACCACCACCACCACCACCCACCCACCTGTTTCCCACCGCCAATCTAATCTACTGTTTCTGTTTCTGTTACGTTTGTGTCTTGTTTTCTGTTCTTTCCCTTTTAGAATTAGTTGTCAGTCTTTTTTCTTAAATACCATTCTCCAACCTGTACCTAGCATCTTGTACACACACACACAAATTTCCTTAGTAGGAGATACAACGTGCGTTCTGCGAATCCTCTACAGCATGATTGCAAACATTTGTCCACTTGCGTTAGATTCTGACTGACAAGGGTCTCCTTTTCCGAGGTGTCAGGGGGCGTCAGGTGGATGGATTGAAAACCGTGTGTCCACACAGTGTTGTGGTGTTGTGTTGCAGTGATGGACCTGAGATGAGAAGGCGATTGTCCACTCTTTCTTCAAGTGTGTGGTCAACTGAGGAAGTATGGACAATGTCTCTTTCTTGCAAACCTAATGGACACATCTGTAGAAACTGCCTTTGTTTTGTTTCGTTGATATAATTATACGCACTGTTAGTTTATCTGATTGTATGTTTTTGTCTGTGTATCTATCTATCTATCTATCTATCTATCTATCTATCTATCTATCTATCTATTTATCTATCTATCTATCTGTCTGTCTGTCTGTCTATCTAACTTCATACCTATCTATCTATATATCTGTCTCTCTGTATGCCTGTCTGTCTGTCT
>CM054145.1:62069424-62082006 GCA_028751875.1 Rapana venosa
AGGGGCCTCGGTTCATAGTCTTATCCGAAGGACTTTTGGGAGAGTGGGGTCAGTAGTAATGGTGTAAAGGTAAAGGAGTCCCATAACCTATAAGGTCGTAGGGGAGCGAGGCGTCAGAGACCTCACTTCTCTAGGGCCAGCATATTGAGGGCGGCGCCCATCTCCTCTCCCTCGCTGCTTTACCTTCCCTGACCCTAAAGAGGGCAGGTACCCATTTACAGCTGGGTGAACTGGGGGAACTGTACTGAAGCCAAGGTGCGCAAAAGGTCACCCATCCAACTGGTAACCACGCTCGACGCTGCTTAACTTGGCTGGGGGAAAGCGAGTGCTCCGACCACTGAGCTATCCGTCCGTGAGTAATGGTGACTCCAGGGTAAAATTCCCTAAAACAGGGGCCTCCTTGGTGGCTTGATCGGGACCATCAGATCAGGAGAGTAACTCCCTAAGCACTAAGCTATCCTGCCCCCCCTTCCCCCCTCCCCCCCCCAACACCACCCTGCCTTACAGTGGGTATACCAACTCTTTCTGTGTCAGTGTTGACAGTGATTGATAAAATACTTCTGTCAACATATTTGCAACAGTATATATTATACCCAATCTCTCTCTCTGTGCCAATGTTGATCGTCAATGATAAAATACTTCTATAGAAATATAGGCAACAGTATGTACCAAACTCTGCTTGTGTCAGTTCCTATTAAAAATCTATCCTACAGCGAGCTGTCAGGGTCAGAGTTCACGGTCACTGAAGTAAAGTGGTTCTATCAAACAGCTAAAAATAATAAGGTCAAACTGTCAGGGTCAGAGTTCACGGTCACTGAAGTAAAGTGGTTCTGTCAAACAGCTAAAAATAAAAAGGTCAAACAGTCAGAATCAGAGTTCACGGTCACTGAAGTAAAGTGGTTCTGTCCTACTAACTAAAAAGGTCAAACTGTCAGGTCAGTGTCAGTATTGACAGAAAGGCAGTCAGGGAGGAACTGTCAGCAGCATGATCAGCGAGGAGAATGCCATGTTGTGGACAGTGTGGGCTGTCCTGATCACGCTGACCATCTCCAGCACTGGGAGGACAGACACTGTCCACCTGACCACCACACCCCAGGCCTCCCCACCTGCAGAGCACGAAGGCACGGGAGACGCCAGCAGCCCCACACGGACAGCAGCACTGCAACGGGGAGGTGTGGTGACTGGAGGCGGGAGCACCCAGCAGCTCTGGGGTCACCCTGACACTGCCCTGACCACGCCGGCCAGTCAGCCAGGGCTGCACTCTGCTGGTGCCCACAACAACAGCAGCAGCAGGCACCTGTTCCACGACGTCACTTTCAACTTGTCCACCTGTGTGCAGCGAGGGCAGCTTCCTCCAATCCTCATTGAAGGGACTGGAGTATAAGTAGTATGTTCTTTCGAGCCAGAAGGCCCATAGAGCCGGAGCTTATCCCGGTTTCTGTAGCGTTAAGCGAACTGATGGTTTTTCACCACCCCTGTGACAGGACGCTAGTCTGTCGCCAGATACTTCCCCAGCAGAGCTGGTACCCACTTGTACACCTGGGTGGAGTGAGGAAAATAGGAGTAAAGTGTCTTTCCCAAGGACACAACACCGAGCCGAGCGGGGATCGAACCCGCGACCTCTGGATCACGAGTTGACCGCCTAAACCACTCGACCACGGTGCCTCCTAAGGGACTGGAGGTCACCTGCTTTTTCAGGCTAGGGACGACGACACTGAGTCTCATCCCCCGTGTGCGGTCACCCTGCAGGCTCCACTTGACAGCGCGCTCTGTTTCCAGATAAAGAAATGTCAGTTTGCGGAGTTCTGGCTGGAGGACTTCGTCAACACCACCACACAGGAGATCTTCCATTGGGAAGGCGTCACTGATTTGCTGTTGCCCTTTGACACAGTGTGCAGTGTGACCCATAGCGTTAGGGTCAAGGTGCAAACAGGGAAGGTCATGGGGGCGTGCGTTAGCACGTTCTTCCCACCTGGAACTGTCTTTGTATTTCTCTGCCATGAATCAGTCTGACCGAGCCTCTCTGGAACGTCGTCAGCTATCTCCAGCTTCTGGTGAGTAAGAAATCCTCATCCTCCTCCTCATCCGACAATAGTGTACGTTTCTTCTCGTTTCTATCCAATAGGTATCATTTGCAGATTGGAATAATATTCAATAGAGATGGCATGCAGATTGGAATATCAATTAGATATAACATGTACATTGGTTTGATGTAAAATAAATATGACATTAGATTGCAATGATATCAATATTTTATTTAGTCACTTCTGCTTCGTGGTTGTTGGAGGCTCAGACAGCTACTATTGTTGTCTGTCATGGTGGCTAAATGCATTGTGCTGCCATTAAGTGACTGATGAGTCAGTTCCCAGCGCATCCCGCAAACATTGAAGATCAAATGGTAACTACAGTTTACATTGAAGATCAAATGGTAACTCCAGGTTTTTTCAAATGATAACTACAATTCATATTAAAATTCGTTTATAAAGGTAACTACAATTTATATTGAATATCAAATGGTGACTGCACCTTTTTCAAATGGTAGCTACAATTGATATCAAATATCGACTACAATTTATATTGAATATGAAATTTTAATTATACTTTTTATTGCATATCAAATGGTAATTGTGATTTTTACTGCATATCAAATGGTAGTTGTAATTTTTTTTGAATTAAAATGGTAATTGTAACTTTTATTTTTTCAAATGGTAACTACAATTTGTGTTGCATATTAAATGGTAATTACAATTTCTGTTCAATATCAAATGATACTACGACCTTTTTCAAAAGGTAACTACAATTAGTATTGAATATCAAATGGTAGTTACAATTTTTATGTATACCAATTCGTAACTACATTTTTTAACGGTAACTACAAGTTGTATGGAATATCAAATGGTAATGACAATATTTATTGAAAATGAAATGATAATGACACAAATCTTTAATGAATGTTAATGGTAATGACAATATTTACTGAATATCAAAATGGTAATGACAATCTTTATTGAATATCAAAATGGTAATGACACAATATTTATTGAATATCAAAAGTGGAAAAACAAGCAATCTTTAATGTATATCAAATGTTAATACTGACAGTAAAGGCTGGTTACAGATATCACATATCAATTGTCAGTACTGAACCGCTGTTTACAGAGACCCTGTATCAACCATCAACACTGGATAATAAAGGTTGTACCCAAACAGCGTGACTAAGATGTTAACGCTGATGACTTTCTGCAGGCTACCTGCAGACACCCGGGTGGAATTGATCCCTGCACTACCCGCCACACATGAGGAGCTGCATGGTTCTCAGCCCTCCTGACCACCACCTCCTCTTCCTGGGCTTCCTCAGCCTGCAGCTCCATCCCCGCGACACGCTGACCCTCTTCCCAGGACGCTGCCACTTCAGTCCTCTACTGCCGTTCACGGATTTCTGGTCCAGACAACAGAAAGTGTTTCAAGGGCAGGAATTTCCCCAGAGCCTTCCTCTTCCCTGATGACTTTGCCACGAACCAGGAGAAGACAGACACTTCCCTCTCCTTTTACTTCTCCAGCCACCAGCTCTCCAGCTCTTCTGGTTTCAGGCTAAGGTACTCCTTCCACAGAACTGACCTGAAGCTCTGTACGTACACATCATCCGTCTGAGGAAGGTGGTCAGTGGAGGCCCTCAGAAGTGGCAAGGTGGAACTGCTCAGTGGCGGTGTGGCCCAGTCTTTCTGAGCACTTTCCCTGTGACCTGATGCCTCAGTGTGAGGAGTCTGAAGATGAAAGCCGGTGTCCCTACAGGTCTGAGAAATGTGGAGACCATAAGGTAAAACTGGATTTCAATCTTTGTGTTCAATCTACACGTGTCTTACATATAAAAGAACTGATTAAAGATGAAAAAATAACGAGTGCCATTTGAAAGTTTTCTAAAAATGTATCTAGATTACAGTTGTTGCCATTGTTTTCCTTTAATGAATGTTATGCAGAATTTCCTTGTCTTTAGAATCTGACATTTGTTTCTGTGTTGTTTGCTATTGCTCTTTTCACATAAGGATGAATATCGGTTGAACTTGAGTTCTTAGTCCAGGGTAAGAAAAGTATCCCTTGGGTGGGGGTTGAACCCGGATGGTCAGATCACAGGTGCACTGCGCAGCGCTCTAATCACTGCATCCAGGTATGGGGATAGAAGTTGACACCAAGGGACACGGTAAGGGGAAAGGGAGGGGGGAGGGGAGGGGGGAGATATTTGTGATTCTTCACCTTGGTCAACGTCCAGAACGTCCAGTGTCACGCTCTACTGTGGCGCCTTCCTGATGCCTGACCTCCCACACATCCCCTGTTGCAGGTAGGGGCAGGTGGGCGGTGCTACGTCTCTGTCACCAGCCCTCCCTGTGGCCAGCCTGGCGTGACACCAGCAGACAGTGCCGGCAGCATGGCGCCAGGCTGGTCAGTGTGCAGACCAGGCCGAAGTGGACTGACGTCACAAAACTTCTGAATTATTCTCTGACTCATTTGTCCATGTGGATTGGTCTGAAGGCCAGCCTCATGACCATCAGGCGCCCTTTTCTGGAAACCATGTAATGTTTGGTTACAGTGTGGTGTGTGTGTGTGTGTGTGTGTGTGTGGTGTGTGTTGTGGTGTGTGTGTGTGTGTGTGTGTGTGTGTGTGTGTGTGTGTGTACGTGTGCGAGGGAGAGGGGTGTTTATGGTGAGGGAGTCTTATTTCTCACAATTGTCTGAATGTGCTAATTGTTGCTTTGATTTTCAGCGAATCTCAGCCCTCGACGTTTCTTTCCATCATGAAGTGTCATGTTTCACCGCACACGAGTCATCTGAGCTGAGAGCACGAAGGGAGAGGAGGGGCCGGTGTGCTGTGGGAAGTCAGGGTTGAGGGCACTCTCACCATGGCAGCAGTCATCTTCAAAGCAGGAGGCCATTTTAATGCAGCACTTGGGCTACACCCACCAGTGACAAAGCATTTGATCCTGAACTAAGATCCTAGATGAACAGGCAGCAACACGTCATGCAGTACCAACCAGATATGATGCACTCAGACAAACAATAGTAACACGTCATGCAGTAACAACCAGATATGATGCACTCAGACAAACAACAGTAACACGTCATGCAGTACCAACCAGATATGATGCACTCAGACAAACAACAGTAACACGTCATGCAGTAACTACCGGATATGATGCACTCAGACAAACAACAGTAACACGTCATGCAGTAACAACCAGATATGATGCACTCAGACAAACAACAGTAACACGTCATGCAGTAACTACCGGATATGATGCACTCAGACAAACAACAGTAACACGTCATGCAGTAACAACCAGATATGATGCACTCAGACAAACAACAGTAACACGTCATGCAGTAACAACCAGATATGATGCACAGAGACAGACAGGCACCAACGTGTCATGCAGTAACTACCAGATATGATGCACAGAGACAGACAGGCAGCAACACGTCACGAAGTAACTACCAGATATGATGCACTCAGACAAACAACAGTAACACTTCGTGCAGTAACTACCAGATATGATGCACTCAGACAAACAACATTAACACGTCATGCAGTAACAACCAGATATGATGCACTCAGACAAACAACAGTAACACGTCATGCAGTAACAACCAGATATGATGCACTCAAACAACAGTAACACGTCATGCAGTAACTACCAGATATGATGCACTCAGACAAACAACAGTAACACGTCACGAAGTAACAACCAGATATGATGCACTCAAACAACAGTAACACGTCATGCAGTAACTACCAGATATGATGCACTCAAACAACAGTAACACGTCATGCAGTACCAACCAGATATGATGCACTCAGACAAACAACAGCAACACGTCATGCAGTACCAACCAGATATGATGCACTCAGACAAACAACAGCAACACGTCATGCAGTAACAACCAGATATGATGCAACACGTCACGAAGTAACTACCAGATATGATGCACTCAAACAACAGTAACACGTCATGCATTAACTACCAGATATGATGCACTCAGACAAACAACAGTAATACGTCATGCAGTAACTACCAGATATGATGCACTCAGACAGACAGGCAGTAACACGTCATGCAGTAACTACCTATACTGCCACAGTTACTGACGGCCCCAAGGGCACTCTGTCACCAGCACAAATGAAGGCTGCAGTGGTTGGAGACTTGTTGTCCCCCAGCCAAGTTAGGCACGTCGAGCGAGGTTACCAGTTGGATGGGTGACCGTTTGCGCGCCTTGGCGTCAGTACAGTCCCCCAGTTCACCCGGCTTTAAATGGGTATCTGCCCTTCTTTAGGGTCAGGGAAGATAAAGCAGCGAGGGAGAGGAGGTGGGCGCCGCCCTCAATATGCTGGCCCCTAGAGAAGTGAGGTCTCTGACGCCTCGCTCCCCTACGACCTTATAGGTTATGGGACTCCTTTACCTTTTTACTCACGTGTGGACACGTGTGCACGTGTGAGTGTGTGTGTGTGTGTGTGTGTGCAGGAGGAGGAGGAGGGCTGATGTGTCCATGTCGTTTATTTCTGCATGCGCGCATTCGTGTTGCACACCTTACCCTGCCCTTTGCTCGCGTGTCTTCAGGTATAGGAACACCTGCAGGTGGGAGAGTGGTTCCGTCAACTACTTCTCGCCGCTGAGACTTCCGCAGGACAGAGAGCAGGCGTGTGGTTACTGGACGAAACGCGCATCATCAGCATTCACTGCGGTTCGTTCTAGCAGATGTTTGGCCCCGTTCTATGACAATGCCTACCTGCGCGAGTACACCCCTCCACCAGTCCCCATTCTCAGGCCTCTCCCCCTGCCTGCTCCAAAGCACGTCGACTCCTCACCAGCCCGCCTCGTCACGTGTCCCGACCAAGCACCTCACGCAGGAGACGTTCGCCTGTGACCTTGAGAGCGCCTGCTGGAAGGGGGACAACTCGGTGAAGGAGATGATGGGGACAAGCTGTGAGTATGCTGGCGGGCAGAGGCAGCCGTACTTTGCCTGCAGAGGTCCGGGGGGGGGGGGGTGGGGTGGGGGGTTCTCCTGACCGCCACTTTGTGCCTTACAGCGTGGTGTGTGACTTTCGCCCTGACTGCGCGAGGGGCGGGGACGAGGGTGTCTGTGTGCACCCTCCTCCCTGTAGGGGGGCCCAGTTCAGCTGTGGGGAGGGACAGGTGGGTGGTGAGTGACTTCTGGCTGGCTGGCTGGCTGGCTGGCTGGTTGGCTGGCTGGCTGGTTGGTTGGTTGGTTGGCTGGTTGGTTGGTTGGTTGGTTGGCTGGTTGGTTGGTTGGCTGGTTGGTTGGTTGGCTGGTTGGTTGGCTGGTTGGCTGGTTGGCTGGCTGGCTGGTTGGTTGGTGCAGCCCTGTTGTTTAGCATGGCTGGGATACGTTACGTAAGACACACCCAGCCCCTGCAGCAAACCTAACAACCTCTCAACACACACAGGCACTAGACTGAGACAGCAAACTGACAAGATGTCGCCCAGATTTGAATGTTCGCGAATTTTCCCCCCTGGTCCTCCGCTAGATCACTGAGGTTCACCAATGGCCAGATTTATGCATATAGGTATATTTGGTTGGAGGTGGGGTTTTTTGTTTGTTTTGGTTTGGGTTTGGGGGGAGTTTTTTTTCTTTTTCTTTTTTTTCGGGGGTGGGGGGTGGGGTGGGGGGAATGCCCCACCTTGAAAGTAGCCACTTTCCGACTTCAGGGATGCATGCTGGGTATGGTCGTGTTTCTGTAACCCGCTCAACACTGACATAGATTAGGGGATCTTTAACGTGCATAATTTGATCTTCTGCATGTGTCTTTACACAAATGGTACTATGTCACTGGCAGGTCTACACATGAAGTTGACCTGGAAGATCGTCAAAATCCCTACGTTTGCTTTGCCAGAAACCGCCGAGATTTGAACCCAGAACTTCATGAACCTGTGGGATTGGCGTGAAACAGTCCTGACCACTGGGTAACGGCGTTCCTTAATACTCATCAATAACACTGCTGACTTTAAAACAACAAACAAAGAGGAAATAAAGACAAGGTTATTTCAAGTTGCCTGTCTTAATAAAAGCGACAACGATAGTCAAATGGTAAGACTGGAAATGACGATATATTATACACGTACTATAGCAAACTTCTTCAGAAACCATGCTCAAAGCACTTTACAATGGTACTTTCCACTCTCCAGCTTTCCTAGCCACACTCACTTCCATCACAGCAAGATTGTCTTACTGTGAATATGTACAGCAAGAGTTCTGTGGAGAAATAAAACGTGTATGTGTGTGTGTGTGTGTGTTTGTGTATGTATGTATGTATGTATGTATGTATGTATGTATGTACGTATGTATGTATGTATGTGTATATGTAAATGTAAATGTATATATATATATATATATATATATATATATACATTTATGTATATGTGTGTGTGTGTGTGTGTGTGTGTGTGTGTGTGTGTGTGTGTGTGTGTGTGTGTGTGTGTGTGTGTGTGTGTGTGTGTGTGTGTGTGTGTGTGTGTGTGTGGTTTGCACATGATCTAGTAATTGATGTATCAAAAACAGCAACGCTAGGCTAGTACATCCACTTGTGTATCAGACATCAAAACAACAATCAAACGAAACATGGTATTGCTGGAGTATGGACTATTGATGTACTTTTAGTTTTCTTTCGAGGATAAGGGAATAAGCCCTCGTGTGCTTTTTTGCAACTAGTCCCCATGAGTATGCAGTTTTGTAGTCATCTGTGCCATGCCTAGCGATAGTTTGGTGATAGTGCATTCCCTTTTCCCCAATCCCTGTCTGCCTCAGTGTGTGGACCTCAGTAAGCTGTGTGACGGCTTCCCTGACTGCCTGACAAACGAGGATGAAGCGCAATGCTCTCCCTCTCTAAACACACACGAAGACTGGGAATTCATCATGTCTGCTGCACAAAGCCCCATCACCACCACCACCACCACCACCACCACCACCAGCAGCAGAAGCAGCAGCAGCAGCAGCCCCGGTGGCCTGAGCATCGTGAACTTTGACAGACCTGGGGGTTCACCCTGACTGCTGTTGCTGCTGCAGCAGAGGACAGCGCTGGCTGTCCTGCCAGCCATTTTCTGTGCCCTGGGGAAAACCTCTGCCTGCCCGTCTACCTCAGGTGCTTTCATTTTTTATTTTATTTTTTTATTCTTTTATTTCGAGGGTGATGGAATAAGCACCCATGTGCTTTTTTTTTTTTTACATCTAGTCCCCGTGTGTTTTGGGGCAGTTTTGCCCCTTTTTGTCACCCGTTCCCCCCGGAAACCAAAAATGGCCACTTTACGAAAAGGGGAAAAAAGGGTTTTTTAACGTGGGGCAAAAATTTTTGTGCGTGCTTTCTTTCCCTTTTACGGGGCCTTTTGGTTCTTTTGTCTCATCGGGAAGGATTTGGTTTGTTTTATTCTTTTATATCGAGGATAATGGAAAAAGCGCTTATGTGTTTTTTTTAAATTTCCAGTCCCCGTGTGTATGGGGTTTTTTGTAAATTTTGGGTCATCTTTTCCCACGGCAACAAGGGCCCTTACTTTTTCAAAAAGCGGAACAGGTTTTTAAGGGTTGGGCGCAAGATTTTTTTGGGGTGCTTTGGAAATCGGGCCCTTTGGGGTTTCTGGGTCTCAATTGGGAAGGATTTTTGGGGAGAGGGGGGAGTCTGCACTGAGGGTTAACCCGGGGAAAAAAATTAATCCCCTTGAAGGGGAATCAAACCCGGGGTCGTAAAATTTGCGAGCGCAGTGTTCAAACCCACGGGGGCTATCCCTTTCCGGGAAATTTTTGTGGAAGAGTAGGTCGGCACTGATTTTAAAACCCCAAAAGGGGTAAAAAAAAAAATCCTCTTGAACGGGTTTTGAAACCCCGGTCAGCAGATCACGAGCGCGATTTTCACACGGGGTATAACCCCCAGGCTACCCGTTCCCCGGGTTTTAACGGGTCCCGACTGCCGGGGGGACCAGGATGAAGGGGGTTTCGGGGGGGTTCAGCTGTGGGGGGGCTTTGGGGCCCCCCTGGTTCCCGGGGCCCCGGGTTTGGGGGGGCCCCCGGGCCCGCACCCCCCCCCCACCTTTTGTGGCGGAAACCCCCCCGTGCCCGAGCGGGGCGACGAGCTCCTGTGTGGCCTCCCCCGCCCCACCCCCGCCTTGTTCCCGGGTTTGGCCCCTTTACCTTTCAAAACCGGGACCTTTGACCTGACCTCTCTTCCCCAGCGGGGTTTTCCCGGGGGTGGGGGCCCGCGGCCTGGGTTTCAGGGGGGCGTGCTCCCACCCGATGTGGTTCACCTGGGGGCCCGCAGGCAGCTGTGTGGGGTTTGGGGGAAGTCCCACCCCCTTTCCCCCCCAACTGGCCCGCCTGGACTTGGGGTGACAAAATGGCGCCTACCTCAACTTCAAACCACTTTGTGGGATCATCATTTGCGAAGGTTTTTTGGGCTGGCGGGGAACCCACCCAAAGGAAAAGTCTTTTTTCACCTGCCCGAGAACGCATCAGCTCCCGTCTCTTCTGGAAAAGAAATTTCCCGGGGTTTCCCCCCGCGTTTTTTGTCAACCGAGCTTTCTGTAGACCCCAATTTCCAAAGCTGTGGTTTTTGGATTGTCTGAAAGCAGGTTCGTCTCTTCAGGGGGCAGGCTTGTTTCCCTTTCCCTTTAAAGCCCTTTGTCTGAAGAACTGCCCCCCGTCTGACTTTACAACCCCAAATTTATGCAAACCCTGAGGCAGCTTTCAGTTCCTGTCAGCTAACGACTTAACTGTGTGTTTGCTTTTTTGCCCAAGAAATTTTTTGGTGAGTGCTGGGCCCCGCTGATTTAACCTTTTGTCCCGTGCGATTTGTCAAATGGGTCTTTTCCGTGCCCCCCAAAACCCCGTTTGCTGTGTCGCCTTTTTGGGCAACCTGGGGAGTTTCGTTTTTACCCCCTGTTTCTCTTCGTCTTTAGAGGGGTGAAAAATTGGCTTTTTGGGGTGTTGGTCCCCAAAACCCGTGCGTGTTTTGGAAATGGTTTTTGGGCGTTTTACCTTGCCTGGGGGGCGTGGCTGGGCCCGAGTGTATGCCGGGAGCTATGTGTTTGGGGGAGGGACACTGGAAGGGCCCGACGGCCGTGTCATGGCGGGAGTTTTATCGTTTGTCTTCGGAGGTTTTCGGCCCTTTCCCCATCTGTCATCCCCCTTGGATCGCTTCCTCGTCCTTCGCTTTCCCTTTTAGCCAGGTCCGCTTCAGGGCGACGTCCAGCCCCGGGGTGATTTTGTCGTGGTCTTTTACCTTGGGAGTGGCCCGGGGTACCGTTTTTTTCCTCCCCCTGACGTCACAGTGGCGTTTTACCGCCGGAAAGGGGATTGCATACGGCTGCCTGTGGAAACCCGGGGTGCTTTTAGGGGCCGGGGTTTCTCCTTCAGGGTCATGATCGTCTGCAACCCCGGTCCCTTTTCTGCTTTATTGCTGTGGGCCCCGCTCCTAAATTTTATGGTCCGTCCCGTGCAAAAGCTTTTTCCCGCCAGGCCACAGAGGCTAGAACAAGGTCAGTGACGTGACCAAGTCCAAGGAAGCGGTCATCGCCCGACGCCTGCTGTCCATCGCCATGTCCGACTTTCTGTGCTGGTTTCCCATCGGCCTGTGTGGGGTGCTGGCAGCTGTGGGGGTGACCGTTCCTGGCGAAGTCAACGTCTTCTTGGCCATCTTGGTTCTGCCGCTCAACTCGGCCATCAACCCCTTCCTCTACACGCTCAACTCGGCCCTCAACCCCTTCCTCTACACGCTCAACGCGGCCCTCAACCCCTTCCTCTACACGCTCAACTCGGCCCTCAACCCCTTCCTCTACACGCTCAACGCGGCCCTCAACCCCTTCCTCTACACGCTCAACTCGGCCCTCAACCCCTTCCTCTACACGCTCAACGCGGCTCTCAACCCCTTCCTCTACACGCTCAACGCGGCCCTCAACCCCTTCCTCTACACGCTCAGCCTCACCCTGGAGAAGAGGCGCAGGGCACGGGAGCTGCGTCTGCACAGGCTCCTGGTCTCCCACCTCAGCAAGCACTGTGTCAGCCTGCAGCCTGTGACAGGGGGCTAGTCCTTCCTGCCCTCTGTGCCAACGGAGCCTCCTGCCCGGGTACCACTAGTTCACAAACGTTTTTGCTCGCAGCTTCTTAATTTTTGCTGCATTTTAATTTTTATTTTAATTCTTTTATACCGAGGATAATGGAATAAGCAGTTATGTGCTTTTTTACATCCAGTCCCGGGTGTTTGCGGTTTTGTAAATTGTCATCTGTTCCCACCGGCACACAATGGCCTACTCTTACGTGGAATTGCTTTTGTCTGTTTTAAACTAAGCTTCCCAGACAAATACTGTCAATATTCTATTCATATCTCTCTCTCTCGCTCTCTCTTCTCTACTCTATCTCTCTTCTCTCTCTCTCTCATCTTCTCTCTCGATCTACTCTCTCTCTCTCCTCTCTCTCTCTCTCGCTCTCACACACACACAACACACACACACACACACACACACACACTCACTCACACACACACACACACACACACACACACACCACACACACACACACAACCCACACAACC
>CM054145.1:62082506-62130006 GCA_028751875.1 Rapana venosa
AAAAATTGTAAGAGTGATCGATCCCCAAAACAGGTGACAGCCACAGTTTAGAGGTCAAATAACCATAGCGAGGCTGGTTTCAGTACGATGCTTTTTATTTTACTTTTTTGTGTACATAGTGATAGGTGAGATGTTGGATACTGATCACTACAATCACAGAGATTTTACTATTTCCGTTTCAACAGCTGGTATCGATCTCCAAGACACAAGCTAACTCACTCTATATGAAGAAAACTGGGCAGTTGTATCACCGGGAGTTGTGGCGCGCTCCTGTAATCCAGCTACTTGGAGGTTTGAGATGGGAACGGTTTGAGGGCAGGGGCCCTGTCAGCAGGCGTGCCATGTCGATCGGGTGTCCGCACTAAGCCCGGCATCAATATGGACTCCCAGGGGGAGCTCTGGGTGCCCAGGTTGACTAAGGAGAGCCGCACTGGCCCAGGCTGGAAATCAGAGCAGGCAAAAGGCTCCGTGTCCAGCAGTAGTGGGATCGCACCCGTGAATGGGACACTGTTGCCAGCCTGTCCAATACAGTCGAACCACATCTCTTTTTTTTCTTTTTTTTTTAAACTGATTAACACTCACCTGTTTCTACTTTTACCACTCTTTTCCCTACTTACCTCCATACATCTCTAAAAACATATTTTCCAGTCCCATGTTTCAACAACAAAAACCAAGCAATAAATAAATACATAAATCAGTGGAGCAATAAACTATCCCACCAATTAAAAAAACAATTTTTTACCTTCTTTTTTTTGTCTTCCTCTCTGCTTTCTGGGTTTTTTATTTGTCCAACTTTCATTTTTCTTTTAGGTTATTTTCACAGATATATAAACCCCCCCTGTCATTCTATATTTCTTCCATCTTCTCTTTTTTCTGTCCTTTGTTCCGTTTTTTGTTGGATTTGGGTTTGTTGTTGGGGGGTGGCGTGTTTGTTTGGGTGGGGGAGGGGGGGGGGGGCATTTTCGGTTGTTGTTTATCTTTTTTGGGGGGCTACGTTTTTTTCTTCACTTTTTCCCCTACCTCTTCTCCCCTTTCGTTTCTATACAAAACTTCTTCTGAGCTCCTGTATGCATTTGCACATTTTTATATACATGGGTATATCCATTTTTGCAGCATCATTGATTTTTTTCAGGTAGGTGTGGGTATTGTGTGAGAGAGAGACAGAGACAAAGACAGATATATTTATATATATATGATTTGTAGCACTCTGTGTTCACTTAGATTTTTAGTTATCGTGTGTGTGTGTGTGTGTGTGTATTAGTGGTGTGTGTGTGTGTGTGTGTGTGTGTGTGTGTGTGTGTGTGTGTTTGTTTTGGTTTTTAGACAACAAACAGACTGAAAAATAGCAGTCTGGCAAAATGAAAGTGTCCGTTTCAAGCCTGAAGGCTGTTTTACAAGACAGTCAATTGTGTGCATAAATTAGTTGTTATTTTTTTCAGCCACCTCAGTTCTTAATTACACTCTACAACAGGAGAGCGAGAAAATGAAAGTAAGACTACTGAAGCCTTTCGCCCCTTCCTCCCCCCCCCCTATCCCCCCCCCCTCTCTCTCTCTCTCTCCCTCCCTCTCTCTCTCTCTCTTCATCTTCTTTGTCTGTCTGTTGTCTGTCTGTCTGTCTGTCTCTCTCTCTCTCACTCACTCTCTTTCTCTTCTCTCTGTCTCTCTCTTCTCTTCGTCTCGTCTCTCTCTCTCTCTCTCTCTTCTCCCTCTTTCTCCATCTCTCTCTCTCTCTCTCTCTCTTCTCTTTCCTCTCTATCTCCCCCTCTCTCTCTACCTCTCCCTCTCTATCTCTCTCTCTCCCTCTCTCTCTCCCCCCCCCTCCTCTCTCTTTTCCCTTATCTCTCTCTATCTCCCTCTCTCTCTCTACATCTCCATCTCTTTCTCTCTCTACATCTCCTCCCTCTCTCTCTCTCTCTCTCTCCTCTCTCTCCTCTCTCTCTCTCCCTCTCTTCTCTCTCTCCCTCTCTCTCTCTCTCTCCTCTCTCTCCCCTTTCTCTCTCTACTCTCTCTCTCTCTCTCTCCCTTTTTCTCTCTCTCTCTCCTCTCTCTCTCTCTCTCCCTCTCTCTCTCTCTCCCCTCTCTCCCCCCCCCCTCTCTCTCTCTCTCTCTCTCTCTCTCCCCCTCTCTCTCTCTCTCTCTCTCCTCTCTCTTCTCTTCTCTCTCTCTTCCTCTCTCTCTCTCTCTCTCTCCTTCTCTCTCTCTTCCCTTCTTCCCCTCACTCTCTATCACTCTCTTGTCTCTCTCTTTTCTCTCTTACTCTCTCTGTCTCTCTCTCTCTCTTCTCTCTGCATCTTCTCTCTCTCTCTCCCCCCCTCTCTCTCTCTCTCTCTCATCTCTCCCTCTCTCTTCCTCTCCCTCTTTCTCTCTCTCTGCTTCTCTCTCTCTGTCTCTCTCTCTCTCTTGTCTCTCTCTCTCTCTCTCTCCCCCCCTTCTCTCTCTCTTCTCTCTCTCTTTTCTCCCTCTCCTCTCCCTCTCCCTTCTCTCTCTCTCCTCCTCTCTCTCTCTTTTCTCTCCTTCTCTCTCTTTTCCTCTTTCTTCTCCTCTCCATCTTGTATGTCTGTCTTGTGTTGCTGTCTGTCGTCTTTTTTTTCTCTCTCCCTTTCTTTCCTTTTCTTCCTTTCTCTTCCTCTCTTCTTTTTGTTATCTCTTAAACTAAGGACTGGGAATAACTGTCATGAAAGAGGGATCATGAAAGGGGGATCTGTTCTATATTTATTAATGCTAAAAACACCCACAGTGCCTGTACAATATCTGTTTGGCACCCACTCCTTCACTCTCAGGTGCTGCGTTGCGCGAAGTCGCCCCTGTTGCGTGTGCTATGCATGCGTGTGTGTGTGCGTGCGTGTTGCTGCGTCGTGTGCGCGAGCTCTATGCGTGTGCGTATGCGTGCGTGTGTTGTGCGTGTCGTGTGTGCAGTGCGCGTGGTGTGCTCGTATGCGTGCGTGTGTGTGTGCGTGCGTGCGTGCGTGTCATTTTTTTGTTGTGTGCGTTTGTGTGTGTTGGCGTGCGTGTGTTGTGTGCGTGCGTGTGTGCGTGCGTGCGTTGTGCGCGAGCGTGTGTGCGTGTGCGTATGCGTGCGATGTGTGTGTGTGCGTGCATGTTTGTGTGTGTGCGTGCGTGTGTCCGTGCGATGCGTGTGCGCGGGAGTGTGTGCGTGTGCGTATGTTGCGTGTGTGTGTGCGTGCGTGTGTGTGGTGCGTGCGTGTGTGTGTGCGTGTGTGTGTGCATGCGTGTGTGCGTGCGTATGTGCGCGTGTGTGTGTGCACGCGAGTGTGCACAAGTTTTTGCAGAATGCAAGAAAGACAATGAATATAAGCCAAAAAACAAAACCAAAACAAAACAAACGAACGAAAGAGAAAACTATGCACTGAATCAGAAAATCTCCACACCCTCTTTATCTTACAACAGATGGTGATGTGTGACCTCTATCACTATCAGCTGAGGTCACAAAGACAAGTAGCAACTGACAGTCTAAGAATCAGAAAGTTATTTACTCAAATATCACTGAATCAGTTAATCGTATTTTTTTTAAATGTATAAACTGTTTTGCAAAAAAACAGTGTCGATTTTAGGACTGACTGCTGTATTACCAGACAGTAAAAATATACATAAATTAGTTGTTATTTTATCAGCTTTTATTTTTAATCTGTATCTATTTGAAACTATAAAAAAATACATGCATTATGTTTTGTTAAGTCAGGTTTAAAAGGAATATGTCTCTAGCTTTGTACTGCTACTGTAAAAAGACATTGTGAAGATGCCAATCGATCTCCACACAGGTGACAGTGACAGTTCAGAGGTCAAATAACCATAGTGAGGCTGGTTTCAGTAAAATGCTTTAAAAAAAAAATCTTTGTACGTATGTGAAAAGGAAAGGCTGTATACTGATAACTACGATCATGGAGATTTTACTTTTTCCATTTCAACAGCTGGTATCGATCTTCCCAGACACAAGCTAACTCACTCTATATGAAGAAAACTGGGCAGTTGTATCACCGGGAGTTGTGGCGCGCTCCTGTAATCCAGCTACTTGGAGGTTTGAGATGGGAACGGTTTGAGGGCAGGGGCCCTGTCAGCAGGCGTGCCATGTCGATCGGGTGTCCGCACTAAGCCCGGCATCAATATGGACTCCCAGGGGGAGCTCTGGGTGCCCAGGTTGACTAAGGAGAGCCGCACTGGCCCAGGCTGGAAATCAGAGCAGGCAAAAGGCTCCGTGTCCAGCAGTAGTGGGATCGCACCTGTGAATGGGACACTGTTGCCAGCCTGTCCAATACAGTCGGACCACATCTTTTTTTTTGTTTTTTTGTTTTTGACAACCACATTTTTTGGGGGGTTAAATTTTTCAGCCACATCTCTTTTCTCTTGTTCTTTTAGTGGACCATATCTCTTTTGTTTTATTTTTGTTGTTGTTGTTGTAGAAGACTGCTCAACAGTCATATTACACCTATTTTTACTTTTGACCACCCCTCCTTTCTTAGCGCAAAACATGTCTTTTTTTTCCTTTTTCATGTTTCAACAATACACAAAACAAAAAAACTAATAAACAATCCCCCCCCCCCCCCCCACACACACACAGCCCCATCCCCACCCCCCACCCCCAAAATGCAGTTTTTATTTCACCTTCTTTTATATAACGTGTCACTATAAACCGAGGCGCCGTGTGCGAACGCATGCACAACATCTTGTGCACACGTTTAATCCTGTTCTGCTGTTCGAAAGAGTAGGCCATTGTGTGCCGGTGGGAACACATGACAAAATTTAAAAAACCACATACAGCCTACACGCATAATTTTTTTTTATAATTCATCTGAGCGCTTTGATTTGTTTCTTTACAACATTCAGCGCTAAATAAATTCCATACATTATTATTATTTATTTATTATTATTATTATTAGTAGTAGTAGTAGTAGTAGTAGTATATAGTTATTTATATTCTATTATTATATAATTATGTGTGTGACTGTCTATATTACAATGAAATACGCTAAGTTTTTGTGAATAGCCATATGTGTGTGAACGATTTCAATACAAGCCCTTTGATTTGTTGCCATCACAAAATTCACTGCCCTAAAAAATTCCATATATTATAACTCAATTCGATTCCATTCAATTCAATTCAAAAACTTTATTATCTCAGAGCCAGAGCAATTCTAGCGGAATACAAGCCATGCATACAAACAATAAACATGTAAACATAATATCAGGGGAAAATAACACAAGACAGTATCCGAACATCAGCACACACCCATCACAATATTAAAAGTACCCACAAATCACCAATACATCAGCCAGTCATAAACTCACGCAAAATCACAAACACTCATGTGCGCACCAGTATGCTCATGCATCCGCACACACTGACACACAACTCGTGTGTGCACGCCCGCGCGCGCGCACACACACACACACACCACACAACAGCCACACAACACATCCTCACATCATCATCATCATCCACTCATCATCATTAGGAGGGGGGGGGGGGGGGGGGGGAGAGCACTAGTGGTTTGAACATTGCGCTCCGCAATCTGACGACCCGGGTTCGAATCCAGTCAAGGGATATTTTCCTGGATTTAACATCAGTGCAGACTTCACTCTCCCAACAAGTCCTTCAGATGAGACTGATAAACAAGGCCGTGGTGCGAAGCACGTAGAATCTTGCACGCCTTAATCCTGTTCGCTTTTCGAAAGATAGGCCATATGTGCCGGACCTAGTCCTTCTTGAGTTCCCTGGCTTAGAAGAAGAAGAAGAAGACAGTGAATTTATAGCGCTGTTCTTATAAAATCGATCCATAAACTTGCATTCACGCCCTACACAGGACAAAACAAATACAGTTAGCAAATTCAAATGTAACAACAATGGGATCCTTTCTTGTGGGGGATGTAAAAACAACAGTGATGATCCATCAGCGGTTCCAAGGCTCGCCAAGGAAGGAAAAAAAAAAGGGGGGGGGGGGGGGGGGGTGTTCTGGTGAGTGTGCACGTGGTTGAGGTGACAGGACAAAAAGGAAAAAACAAAACAAAAAAACCCAATTTTTGCAATAGAGCAGTAGCTGTTGTTTTAACTCTACTAAAGAAGAGAGAAAACCACATCTTTTTCCCCCTGTCCATAGCTGGGTTTTTTTAACTTAGTTTGCAGCAGCGCAGCTAATAATAAAAAAATCATCATCATAATGTGATTGTGATGATGATGATGATAATAAAATAAAAATAAAAAAAAATTTTTAAAGGTTAAAAGTTATTTAGTGAGGGGAGGGGGAGGGCAGGGATCTGTTTTTGTTTATTTTGTTTTTTTAAAAACTGATTTTTATCAGCATGTAGAGAAAGGGGGGGGGGGGGTTTCCTGAAGGGATAGGTTTTGGTTTTTGTTTTTGTTTTGTGATTGTGTTTTCCTCATGTCCAACCTCTCTAAATCGGCCTTTCTTTTTTTTTTCTTTTTTTCTTTTGATTTCCTTTTTACCAACAGTTAGGGAAAGAAGGAAAAAAATCCTCTTTCCCCAAACCCCTACCATGACACCCCTCCTTTCCCCTGTAAACCCAAAGATTTGTACCCCTCGTTTTCCTTACAGTTTGTTGGGGAGGGGGGGGGGGGTATAACCCCAACATAAACTCTTTCACTCCCCCTCCTCCTCCCCTCTTTCCTGCTACCTCTCCCATCGAACTTAAAAATAACTGTCACCCTAAAGGAGGGATGGGAAAAGGGGGGGGGGGGGGGCACAGAGTGTGTGGGGCAAGTGGATTGTGGTGTGGTGTGGTTGTGTGTGTGGTGTTTGTGGTGGTGTGGTGTGTGTGCGTGCGGGGTGTGTGTGTGTGTCGTGGTGCATGCGTACTCCCCTATAAGTGCATAGGGGCGAATGCAAGCGTGCCACTTTGCACAAAACCAAGGGAAAAAAAAATTTTTTTAAAAAAGCCTTAAAAAAAACAAACAAACAAAACGAAAAATCAGCAAGGGTCAGAAATCCCCCACAGTCTTTAGTTACTCAATGGGGAATAGGGGCACAAAATTTATACGTAGGCCCTTATTTTATTTCTATCAGCTGAAGTCACACAGAAAAGGGGAAAAAGTGGGATGATAAGAAGCGTTGTTTGTCAAAATTTTATTGAAGAGGTTTTTCCCTATAAAAAAACCTTATGGTTTTTTTTCCCCCAACGGGACGCAACTTTGAGGTCAAAAAACCTTTTAGCGAGGTGGTTTTAGTAGAGTTTTTTTTTTTATAACTTTAGTATGTGGGGAAAAGGAGATTTGGATACTGTAACTACGTCATGGAGATTTTATTTTTCCTTTCAACAGGGGTATCGTTCCAAGAACAAGAAATCCCAAATATGAACAAAACGGCGTTGTATCCCCGGGGTTGTGGCGCGTCCTGTAATCCAGTATTGGAGGTTTGAGATGGGAACGGTTTGGGGGCGGGGCCCTGTAGCAGGCGTGCCATGTCGATCGGGGGCCCCGCACAAAAGCCCGGCATCTTTTGGCCCCCGGGGGGTTGGGTCCCCAGGTTGATAAGGAGACCCGCACGGGCCCCAGGCGGAAATCAGAGCAGGCAAAAGGCTCCGTGTCCAGCAGTAGTGGGATGCCCCTGGAATGGGAACTGTTCCCAGCCTGTCCCATACAGTCCAAAAACTCTCTTTTTTTCCTTTTTTTTTTGTAAACCCCAATCTTTTTTTTTAAAAAATTTTCAAAACATTCTTTTTTTTTTTTTAAACCTTCTCTTTTTTTGTTTGGGGGGCTCAAAGTTTATTAACCTTTTTCTTTTAGACTCCTTTTTACCGAACTGTTTTTTTGTTCCTTTTTGATTTTAAATAAACAACCCAAAAAACCAAAAAACCCCCCCCCCCCCACACACACACCCCCCCCCCCCCCCCCCCCCCCCCCTTTTTTTTTATTTTTAAAAATTTTTTTAAATTTTTTATTTTATTTATTTAATTGATGATGCTAAATTTGAAATAAAGTTTTTAAACCATTGTTGTGCCTTCAAAACAAAAATTTTTTTTCCATCCGATTAATCCCTAAAAAAAAAACTTATAAACAACGTTTCTTAAAATTCAAAAAATTTTCAAAAAATTTGGATTTCAACCAACATAAAAACAAAAAAAAAATTTTGGGGGGGAAAAAAACAAAACCAGTTCAAAATCAGAAACCCCCAAAAAAAAGTCCCCAAAACCCTATGCCCTCATTCCGCCCTACAAACACCGGTTGGGGCCCGGAACCCCCAAAACCCCACCACAACAACTTTTTTCCCCCCCGGGGGCCCCCCCCAAAAAATTTTTTTTTTTTGGGGGGGGGGGGGGGGGGGGGGGGGGTAGAGGGAGAGGGGGGAGAGAAGGGGGATGTTTGGGGGGGTTTTTTGGGGGCAAAGGGTTTCCCCCCCCCCCCAGAAAGGAAAAAAGGGGTGGGAGGGGAAATTTTAGAAAGGTTTTGAAAGGTGGGGGGGGGGGAAGACCCCTTGGGGGTTTGGGAAGGGGAAAAAGGGGGGGTATTTTAAACCCCCGAAAAGGTTTTTAAAAAAAGGAAAAAATTGTTTTCCCGGGGGGGGGGGGAATTTTTTTGGGGATGAAAAAAAAAAAAATGAAAGGGGTTTTTAGGAAGGGAAAAAAAAGGGGGGGGGGGGGGGGGGGGGGTGCAGTGGGGGGGGGGGGGAAGGTAGGGAAAAGGAAAAAAAAAAAAAATGGGAGTTTTTTTTTTTAAAAAAAAAAAGGGGGGGGGGGGGGAAAGGAGGGGGGGGACATTGGGGGGGAAAGGGGGAAAAAAAAATTTTTAAAAATTTAAAAATTTTTAAAAAAAAAATTTTTTTGGAAAAAGGGAGGGGGGAGGGGGGGGGGGGTTTTTTTGAGGGGGGGAAAAAGGTGGGAAAGGGGGGGGGGGGGGGGATTTGGGGGGGGGGGGGGGGGGGTTTTTTGGGGGGGGTTTTAGAAAGTGGTTCTTTTTTTTTTTTGATTTTTTTTTTAAAAACTTGTGGAGGGTTTTTAAAAGAATTTTTGGGGTTGAAAGGGGGGGGGGGGGGGGGGGGGGGGGGGGGAAAAAAAAACCCCAAATTTTTTTTTTTTTGGAGAAAAAACGTTTTGAAAAAAAAAATGGATTGTTTTTTTTTTAAAAAATTTGGGGGGGTCTTTAAAAAGGGGGGATGGGGGGGGGGGGGGGGGGGGGGGGGGGTGGGGGAGGGAGGGGGGGGGGGGGGGAAGGGGGGGTGAGGGGGGGGGGGGGGGGGGGAAGGTGAACCGAAAAAAAGGAAATTTAAAAAAAAAGAAAAAAAAAAAAAAAAAGGGGGGGGGTTTTGGGGGGGGGGGGGGGGAAAAAAAAATTTTTAAAAAAAAGGGGAAAAAGGAAAAATTAAAAGGGAAAAAATTTATGTGGGGAAAGGGGGGGAAAAAAAGAAAAGAAGGGGGAGGTTTGGGGTTTGGGGGGGGGGGGGGGGAAAGAAAAAGGGGGGACGGGAGGGATAAAAGGGGGAGAAAGAGTTTTTTTTTTTTAAAAACAGGGAGGGATAGATTTGAATGGGGGGTTTTTTTTTTTAAAATGGGGGGAAGAAAAAAAAAAAAAAAAGGGGGGGGAAAAGGTTTGCCCCTCCTCTTTTAATCGGTTTCTTTTTTCTTTTCTTCTTTCTGACTTTCCTTTTTGACACAACAGCTTGATGGAAGAAGAAAGAAAAACCTTACATTCCCAACCCCCTACCATGACACCCCTCCTCTTCCCTGTCCAATCAAGATTTGTAGCCCTCTGTTTTCACTTATAGCTTGTTGGGGAGGGGGGGGGGGGGGGGTTAAAACACCAACATTCAACTCTTTAACTCCACCCTCCTCCCTACCCTCTCCTCTTCCTGCTCATGTCTCTGGATGTAAAAAAGCTATTGTTATGCTTATTCTATAACCCTCTATAAATAAAATGTGTTCATTGTTCATTGTTCATTCAAAGACACTTAAGAAGTAATTGTCTCCCTAAAGGAGGGATGAATGAAAAGGGGGTGGGGGGTTGGAATGGAGGGAGCAGCGGGAAAAGGGGGCCACAGACTGTGTGCGTGCATGCGTGCTGCATAGGAGTGCATGACAGCGCGTGCAAGCGTGCACACATTTGTACAAAACACAAAAGAAAAAGACAATAAAATAAAAGCAAAAACAAACAAACAAACAAACAAAACGAAAAATCATGCAAGGGGTCAGAAAATCCCCACACAGTCTTTATGTTACTACAAATGGGGAATAGTGGCACATCATTATTACAGTAGTGACCTAGTATTATATCTATCAGCTGAGGTCACACAGACAAGCGGAAAAAATTCTTGAAAAAGCAAGTGTCTCTAGTTTTGTACTGTTGCTGTGAAAAGGCATTGTGAAGATTCCAATCGATCACCAAACAGGTGACAGCGACAGTTCAGAGGTCAAATAACCATAGGTAAGCTGGTTTTAGCACAATGATGTTTTTTTTACTTTATTTTTTATTATTTACATGAAAGATGAGACCACGGATACTGATAACTATGATCATAGAGATTTTACTTTTTCCGTTTCAACAGCTGGTATCGATCTCCCAGACACAAGCTAACTCACTCTATATGAAGAAAACTGGGCAGTTGTATCACCGGGAGTTGTGGCGCGCTCCTGTAATCCAGCTACTTGGAGGTTTGAGATGGGAACGGTTTGAGGGCAGGGGCCCTGTCAGCAGGCGTGCCATGTCGATCGGGTGTCCGCACTAAGCCCGGCATCAATATGGACTCCCAGGGGGAGCTCTGGGTGCCCAGGTTGACTAAGGAGAGCCGCACTGGCCCAGGCTGGAAATCAGAGCAGGCAAAAGGCTCCGTGTCCAGCAGTAGTGGGATCGCACCTGTGAATGGGACACTGTTGCCAGCCTGTCCAATACAGTCCAACCACATCTCTTTTTTTTTTTTTCAACCACATCTCTTTTTTTCTTGTTCTTTTAGTGGACCATATATTTTTGGTTGTTGTTGTTGGTGTTGAAGACTGCTCAACAGTCATATATATTATTACACCTATGTTTACGTTTGAAGAGCCTCCTTTTTTTAGCGCAAAACATGTCTTTTTTTTCCTTTTCCATGTTTCAACAATAAAAAAAACAAAAAAACCTAATAAACCATCTCCCCCCCCCACACACACACACACACAGCCCCACACCCCACCCCCTCACCCCAAAATGCAGTTTTTGCCTCACCTTCTTATATATAATAGTTATTTATATTCTATTATTATATATGTGTGTGTGACTGTCTATATCTAAGTTTTTGTGAACACTCACATGTGTGTGAACGATTTCAATGCAAGCCCTTTGATGTGTTGCCATCACAAGATTCAGTGATCTAAAAAATTCCATATATTATAATTCAATTCTATTCTATTCAATTCAATTCAAAAACTTTATTATCTCAGACAGAGCAATTCTGGCCCATTACAAGCCATACATAAAAACAGTAAACATGTAAACATAATCTATCTATCTATCTGTCCCGTAGTCTGACGACCGTGGGGGCACCCTCAAAGACTCAGCAACCAGTTCCCTCCATTCCTCTCTCTGTTCTGCCTTTCTCAGGGTTTTGTTGAGTTCTAGGCCTGTCCATTCACTGATGTTATCCTCCCAGCTCTTCCTTGGTCTGCCTCTTCTTCTTCCTCCTTGGACAGTGCCTTGCAATACTGTCTTTGTAATTCCTTGGGATCTTGTGACATGCCCATACCACTTAAGTTTACGCTTTTTCACGATCGTTAGAAGGTTCTCATAGGGTCCAATGGTTTGCTGGATTCTGTTATGCACGCTTTCGTTGCTTATGTGGTCTTTGTAGGAGATGCCAAGGAGTCTCCGAAAGCATCTCATCTCCACTGCCTGTACTCTTCTCTCCAAATCTGCAGTCAGGGTCCATGATTCACAGGCATACAGAAATATGGATATGACAAGGAAAGCGCATTAGTCTGATCTTGGAGATAAGTGAGATATTCTTGTCTCTCCAGATGGTGTTTATTTTTGGGACAAAGCTGTTATTGTCTGTGCAGTCCTGCATACTACTTCTGGCTTGGATCCCTGGTCGGATACAATGGCTCTCAGGTACTTGAAGCTTTGAACTGTTTCCAGCTTCTGGTCATTAACCCTGATATCAGTGCTAATGCCGATGGTGTTATTAGTCATCAGTTTGGTCTTCTCTGCACTGATTTCCATGCCGTATGTTTTGGAGGCCTTATCCAAGTGTTCTGTTAGGCTGGCAAGCTCTTTTTCTGATCCTGCTATTCCATCAATGTCATCTGCGAAGCGGAGGTTTGTGATCGTTCTGCCACCAATGCTGACTGATCCTTCATGATGTTCCAATGCATCAGCCATGATTCTCTTAAGGAAGATGTTGAAAAGAGTGGGTGAGAGTAGACAGCCCTGCCTTACTCCAACTGTTGTTCGAAACCATTCTCCAATGTTGTTGTTGTAGTACACTGCACTGGTGGCCTCGCTGTACAGCTGTTTGATGACTTGATCAGGTTTGCATTGATGCTGTACAAATTCATGGTTGCCCACAAAGCTGCATGCCACACCCTGTCAAATGCCTTCTTAAAATCGATAAATACGTGGTAAAGGTCTTGTTGATGTTGAAGGTACGCTCACATGGTATTCTGAGGTTGAATATCTGTTCTGTTGTGCTGCCCCCCAGCTCTGAAACCTGCTTGTTCCTCAGCAATGATGGACTCTGCTTGTGGCTTCAGTCTATTCAATATTATCTGCAGCATGACCTTGCTTGGGTGACTTTATGAGGCTGATTGTGCGGTAATTATGGCATTGTTGTAGATTTCCTTTTTTGGGGGAGGGTGATGATGAGTGACTGCGTCCATGGTGTTGGCCATTTTCCTGTCTGCCAGATCTTGTTGCAGATTCTTAGTAGGGCGCTGATCATGGCTTCCCCTCCAGCTTGGACCAACTCAGCTGGAATGTTGTCAGCCCCCGCTGACTTCCCTTTTTTAGCGATCTGACTGCTGTTTCCACTTCTTCTCGGAGGATAGGGTGATGTCTGTGTCTTTGCTTTCGGGTACATTAAGGACTTCTGGATCTCCTGCGGTTCTATAGTTATACAGGTCGGAGCAGTATTCTGTCCATCTGTTCAGAATTCCTGGTCGTCAGTGAGACACTTCCCATTTTTGTCTTGGATTGTTAAACCTTTTCTCTGTTTCGTGCTAGTCAGGTCTTTCACCAGCTGATATGCTTTCTTGCTATTGTTTTTCTTGATGTTCTCTTCAATGTCTTGGCACTGTTCACCGATCCATTTTCTCTTTTGCCTCCCTCATGGACTTCCTGATTCTTTTGTTTACTGCCCTATCTTGTTCTGCTCTTTCTTTTGTTTCATTTTTCTTTTTCTTCAACTCTCTACGCTTGTCGCATAGTTGTAGGATGTTAGGTGTGACCCATGGTTTTTTTGACTGGTCGGCGTTTGCCAAGAAGCTCGTTTGCTGTTTCAGTCACCGCTGTATTGAAACTATTCGTCAGTGTATCTATGTCTGAGTCTATCACAGTGAGTGCTGCAAACTTTCCACCTATCCTTGCTTGAAAAATTTCTAATACCTCTGGGTCCTTCAGCTTCTCGAGGTCAAATTTGATCCTGATGTTGTTCCGCTTGTGGATTTTCTTTTTGACGTAGTCGGAAAGTCATCATCACAAGATCATGATCACTCCCTATGTCTGCTCCTGGAAAACTTCGTGTCTGTGCGATGTTAACGCTAGACTGAAACCGTCTTTTCACCCTGATGTAATCTATTTGGTTGTGGTGTTCTCCATTTGGCTATGCCATGTCCATTTTCTGGATTTCTTATGTGGGGCCAAGTGTATTCACTAGCTGGAGGTGGTTGTTACTGGCAAATTCCAGGAGTCTCAAGCCTCTTTCATTTGATTGGTTATTACAATGTGGCCCACAAACGCCCTCCCAGTCTTTCCATGCATCTTCTCCTACCTTGGCGTTCCAGTCGCCTTGCACAACGAGGATGTCTTTCTTGGGTGTTTGATTCAGAACCTCTTGTAGCTGGTCATAAAATTCTGTGTGGTCAGGTCAGAGACTCCCTCTGCTACTGGTAACCATGTAACCCAGTACCACCTGCCACATGTGGGGAGTAAACCCAACCAAAAAATCCGACCTGGAGAGGGATGGGCTCCGCCAGGTTTGATTTGCCCAAGATACACCAATGACAAAGACAGCCAGAATCTCCATACCGGATCGGTCGTCGCCCGGGTTACCAAGGACCGCGCCTTCTGTTGCTCATCAGGACAGATGTCGAAAGTATGCTACTGATGTAAAACGCAGCAAAAATTCGTGCCAGAAAACAACACCATCATTGGCACATGGAATGTACGGACACTAAGAGCTGAGGAAAGTGGAAGAATGACACATGAGATGTCCAGATATCAATGGCACATCCTTGGGCTTGCGAAGTCAGGTGGAAAAACATGGGAGAAACAACGGACCCAGGAAGACACAAATTATACTACAGTGGAAAACAGGATAAACATGAACACGGCGTGGGGTTTCTCGTTCACAAAGACACCGTGAACACCGTCATGAGCTGTCAGCCTGTGTCCAGCAGACTTATTACCATCCGCCTGAGAGCAACCCCCTTTAACATAACTATAGTACAGGCATACGCCCCTACATCAGACTGCACAGATGAAGCCGTAGAAGAATTTTATGACCAGCTACAAGAGGTAAACATAATATCAGGGGAAAATACCACAACACAGTATCCGAACATCAGCACACACCCATCACAATATAAAAAGCACCCACAAATCAGCAATACTCCAGCCAGTCATAAACTCACACAAATAAAATCACAAACACTCATGTGCACACCAGTGTGCTCATGCATCCGCACACACTGAACACAGCTCGTGTGTGCGCCCCCCCACACACATATACATATGTATATATTATATTATATAATTATATATATATATATATATATATTATATTATATATATTATATATATATATATATATATTATATAATAATTATATAATAATATATATAATCATCATCATCGTCGACGTCATCGTCGTCATCGTTTCTGCTTTCTTTTTCTCTGTTTCTTCTCTTTTTCTTTTCAATTTTGACTTTAGTGGTTACGCCATTTCCCCGACACTTACGCTCCCCTACAACTGCCCAAATTCCTGTCATGTTTCATGCCTTTATTTGTTGTTGATTGTGTCCTTTGTTCAGGGTATGCTGTTCCATCTTTTTCGTTTTGTTTTGTTTTGTTTTTGCTTTGTTTGTGTGTAGGTAATCTTCGTTTCTTTCTCTCTATTGCGTTCGACAAAGAACAAGATATCCAAATATCATGCTTTTTTGAGGGTGGGCCATCTGAACACAGAACATACAGAAGAGAAGAAGAAAAAAGTCAACAACATAATTATACACAGATCTAGTGGACCACCTGAGAACACTGCTCGTGACAATAATCCACTTACACTTCAGGAAGTGAAATATGCAAATCTGTCGATTTCTGATAGGAAAACGTGTGTTGCAGCCCATACCGTTTCCAATGGCAACGTGATGAAGCATTGACCACAGAACAGAAGATTCAATCAATACCTGCCAAACTGAAATGCGGAGTCCCACAGGGATCAGTTCTATGCCCTGTTCTGTTCACTCTTTACACTGCCCCACTGTCACATATAATAAAACGTCATCAAATCAACCATCATTTTTACGCAGATGACTCTCAGATTCAAAGCAGTGTTACTCCTGAAAATCTGCCTTCTCTCCCAGCAAATATGGCCCACTGCTTTGAAGATATTCAAAATTGGATGTCACAGAACAAATTACAGCTAAATGCAGATAAAAACCGAAGCCATGCTTGTAGAGACCAAACACAAACTCTCTTCCATTACAACAGCTTCAATAGAACTTGGCAATGCATCAGTCCCTCTATCCACTGCTGTGAAGTACCTAGGTGTTGTTATCGACAACACACTCTCTATGCAAAAATTAATCACCCAGACCTGTCAGTCGTGCTACTATCAGTTACGAGTATTAGTGCAATTCACCGATGCAACAGCCAAACTTGTCACTTCTCTCATTCTTTCACGTCTGGACTTTGCAATTCTCTTTTGTCTGGTCTGCCAGCATCATTATCCATCCTTCAACGTATACAAAACTTTCCGCAGCTCGACTAGTTCTCACAAAGAAAAAATCGGAGCACATTACCCCCTCTTGCGATCTCTCCTAGCTGCCTGTGCCACAGAGAGTAGATATAAGATCAATACCCTCTGTTACAAATGTCTCCCAAAAAATGCACCTCCTACCTCTGTGAATGTCTTAACCTGTACACTCCTTCACGTTCCCTCCGCTCTGCTGCAGATACCTTGTGCCTACGAATACCTAGATTCAACCAATCTACTGTTGGCCGCCGCTCTTTCTCTATTTCGGGTCCATCGACCTGGAATGAGCTCCCTCTCTCTCTTCGCCAGAAGCCTAGCTATGACACTTTTAAATCAAGCCTCAAGACATATTTATTTCAAACCTAAGATTCCCCCCCAACCCTGTCTCATATCAGAACTATCCCACCCTTCACTAACCCATGTCCTATCACCCTGCTAAAGTATATGACCTGTGTGTGTGTGTGTGCTTTTGAAAAACATTTGACTATTGCAATTTTATTTCATAGATTTGGTGTGCAGCGTACCATGTTTATAATATCTGTTTGAACTATTGATTATTTGTCATTGGTTGTATGACTGTGTAAGATTAGGTCGAATGCATGGACTTTGGTTTGTCTTTGCAAGATATAGCGCTATATAAGTTCCATTTATTATTATTATTATTATTATTATTATTATTATTATTACCTTTTGTTTCGCTCTTAGACCACAGCTCCGACGTTCACCAATGATGACATTTTGCGTATACGACCGTTTTTGCCCACCATGAAGGTAGCCGCATTCTACCATCAGGGGGATGCATGCTGGGTATGTTTCTGTTTCAGTAAACTCATGATCGGCGTCAAAATGGGTCAATGACGTCATAACACCCTGTGGTTGGTGGATGAGAACTGGAACTGTGACACATCACTGAAGTGACTGAGCCAGAGAGGTGCAGGGCCTTTTCTGGCTGGTGGCCCGCATGGATGACTGCATGACTGTGCTCTGGTGACTTAAGGTGTGACAGAACTAACTCTCTCTCTCTCTCTCTCTCTCTCTCTCTCTCTCTCTCTCTCATTTGCCACCTAAATATAAACCACGCATTTAATAAAATCGAAGATATATCAACACTTATCACTAACAAAGGCAATCCATTTCACATATAGGGCATCTGAGTCGAGACTTTCAGATAATATTGGACACTTATTTTTATATTCCGGGGTATAAACCTTGTAAAGATCAACAAAAACCCAAACAAACAGGAACCCAATCTATAATTATTAGTGGCCCATAATTTTCAGGTTTTCTCAATTAGAACGTTATATGTAGAACCCTATGGATTGAGGTTTTTAAAAAAAGGGCCCCCAACCTTTTTAATTTGGGGATTTCTTACGAACCCAAAACAGAAAAAAAAAAACGGATAGAAAAATTGGACTCCATTTAAAAACGTCCTTTTTTAATAAGGGGAAATAATATTTGTTTTTTTTTCAAGATTCAGCGCATAAAAATTCCATTTTTTATTACATTCTTTTTCTCTTTTCTTCTTCTTTTTTTTCTTCTTTTTATTATTTTTATTTTATTATTATTATTTTTATTATTATACGACTAGCAAAAGTAATTAATCAAGGGCCCCCAATTAATAAGTTCATAAAACCCTTCCCACCAACTGTTAATTCACCAGGAGAGTACCAAAGTCAAGCCAATAATTGCCCATTCTATTTTTCAAACCCCTAAAAATATTGCCGAAAGTCTTCCCCTTTAAAAACTGACCCTACCCAGTTGTACTTGTGGTCAAAAATACGAAAAAAAACCCCCCAAAACCTGGCCACAAAACTATAAATATTTTCCCTTTGTAATTTGATGAAAATCTGCCCCTTTTAGATTTAAGTAACTCTTTCTTTCGGAAACATTCGCTACGATCCAGACTTAGCCATAAAATTTTTTGGAAAAAAAAAACTTGACTGCTTTTACAACAAACACCCCCCAAAAAAAAATTTTAGGATAAAATATTTTCCAAAAACCCACCTTGGCTCATAAGAAACTAAAAGAAGCATGCTATCTTACGACTTTTTAAAAAACAAAATATTATGAAAGTAAAAAAATAAGAAATCCCATAAACTCACAAAAACAGCGAGAAAAAAAGTTTTTTCCCAGATTTACTTTTCAAAAAAAAAATCAAAGATGTGTCCAGCCATAAATAAAATAACTAACAATCAAGCTTTTTCCAAAATAAATATAGTAAAGCCCTTTTACTGCAAAAAGCTTAACAATTTTTTCATTAATGTCTCTATAATATTATTAGAAATGGTAAATAAACCCAATAAAACTCAATGAACTAAAAAAAATACTTGAAGAAAGCAACCCCTTTCAAATTTCCCAATTCCATTTAGTCTTTTTTTGAGGCCCCTTGGTTATCTAACTACTCAAACAATAAAGAACACTGGTTTGAGGGAATAGACGCACAATATTGAAGCTATCAGCCCCAGTTATCACAGCACTCTAACATTATTTAACCTTTTTTTCTTAAAAAAAACCTTTCCCCCAATGCCTTAAAAACAGCTAAAGTAATCCCATTACAAATTGGTGACACTTCAGAACTTCAAACTATAGCCCCAATTTTCCTATATCTATCCTTTAAAAACTTGGAAAAACATAAAACAAACATTTAGTCTGTCATTTAATATACCAACCAAAATTCACTCTAATCAGCTGCATTTGACAAATCATCAGTCTTTTAGGTATGATTAGTCTATAGAAACTGGATACAAACATTAATGAAAAAAAAATTTTGTGGAGAATATGTGTGTCTCAAAAAAGCTTTTAACAATTGGCAACCCCTGTCATAAAAAAACTAACCGTACCATTTTCTACCAATTCCTTAGAACTCCCTGTTTCCCTATCTAAAAACAGGCAACAGTGTGTTAAATAGGTACAGTACATAAATTTGGAGTCCCACAAGGATCCATATGGACCTTTATTTTTTCATTTTATAAACGACCCCCTCTCCACATAAAATCCAATATAACTATTTCCTTTTGACAAACTTTTATCGGGCCACAATAGTCAGGTCGGAGCACTCGCTTTCCCCCCACCAAAGTTAAGCACCCTCGAGCGGGGTTTCCCAGTTGGATGGGTGACCGTTTGCGCCCCCTTGGCTTCAGTAGTTTCCCCCAGTTCCCCCCAAAGCTGTAAAGGGGGTACCTGCCCTCTTTAGGGTCAGGAAAGGTAAAGCAGCAGGGAGAGGAGATGGGGCCACCCAAATTGGGGCCCCTAAAAGTAGGTCTCTGACCTCGCCCCCACGACCTTATAGGTAGGGGGACTCCTTTACCTTTACCTTTTACAAAAACCCTTAACTTCTAGCAAACGCTTAAAAAAAAGGTTGATCGCTTTTTGAAGGGCTGAACTAAACCAAGTCTATACCCCCAAAAAAAACAAAATGCATGCTTATTACCACAGACAAAAGCGTCAAAACTTTAAAACCCTAAATTACCCAATAGAATTTAAAAAAGGAAATAATGGCAACCCATCACCCAAAATTCTAGGGGGAACAAATTTGGGGAAAAACCATTGGTTTACCTCATATCTAAATAGCAAAAAATATGTCCCCAAAGGTATCCAACTTCCTAAAATCAAGCACTTTCTTGATTTTATTAAGGGAAACTATTTTTCCAATCTTTTATACAAACATAGATTGCTTTACCCTTTGGGGTTCTTTTTGGCAAAAAACTTGAAACTGTTACGAGTTTTATAAAGTGCTCAAACTGGTCCTTTTAAAAAAAGACAACCTTATTAGAAGCTGACTTTTCAGTTAAATATTTTTCCCCTTTTCGCAAAAAAATTTAAAAAATAACAGGGGGGGCATGGTTCAAATTTTGAGGGAAAGTTTATTACTTAAAAGACAAATCCCCCTAAACCCAAACAGAAAAACTTAAAAACCAGTGTCCCAATAATAATAAAATAATAATAATAATAAAAATATGGGAAATTTTTGGCGCTGAATCTTGTAAAAAAAACCAAAAAAAAAACAAGACTTGATCAAATCATTTTCAGGCAGCAACTCTCTTAAACATAAAAAATCACAAAATTTTTAAAATTTCAAATCCCCTGACGCACACACACCACGCACGCACCACCCGCACGCACCCCACACACACACACACCACCACACGGAGAAAAAAATTTAAAGGGGAAAAAATGCGTTAAAAAATTTGGGACAATATGTGGGGGAAAATTTCAGGGAGGAAAAAAGTGTGTTTTGAGGCTGGATTTGAAGGTATCAAATGAAGGCTTTTGGCGAAGTGAAAAAGGAGGCATTCCAGGTGGGTGGACCAGAAAAAAGAGAAGGGGCGACGGCCAACAGGGTTTTTTTGAATTGGGGGTTCGAAAGCACAAAGTATCTGCGGCTTCGAAGGGAAAAGGGATGGGGTGTAAGGGAAACATTACAGAGATAAGAGGGGGCAGATTTGTGGAGAAATTTTAAAAGGTATTGATTTTATATCGTCTTTGTGAGACAGGCAGCCAGTGAAAAATCGCAGAAGAGGAGTGATTGTTCAGATTTTTTTTTCTTAGGACCAGGGCGACTGCCCGAGTTTTGTATGCTTTTTAAAGATGGATAGATGAGGGTAGGCCCGCCAAAAAAAGAAACTTCAAACGTGAAAGAAAGGGGAGAGTGACAAGTTAGAAGTTGCATCAGGGAAGACACTTGCGAATGCGTTATGCGCCCTAATTGATAGTAGCGGGCTGGGGTCTGGTAAGAAATTTTTTTGAGATGTTTGTCAAAACACTCCCAAATACTTCACGAGTTTTACAAAGGAACTGACGTATTGCCGAATTCCCACAGAGGAAAGTTTATGTTGGGTCCCTATGAGCATGGCTTCGGTTTTATCGGCATTAAGTTGTAACTTGTTCTGAGTCATCCAGTTTTGAATGTCTTGAAGGCAGTAGGACATATTTTTCAGGAGGGAAGGCAAGTTTTCAACAGTATCACTGCACTGAAGCTGATAATCATCGGCATAGAAATGATGATCAATATGGTGGTGTTATTATAAGTGAGAGTGGAGCAGTGTAGAGAGTAAAGAGAACAGGGCCAGAACTGATCCCTGCGGGACTCCACATTCCATTTTGACAGGTTTTGATTGAATTTTGTTTACAATAACTTTCTGGAACCGGTCTGTGAGGTATGAAGTAAACCAGGTGAGGGCTGTGCCGTTAATACCAAACGTATTTTGGAGACGAGAAAGAAGAATTGAGTGATCTATGGTATCAAAGGCTGCAGATAAGTCAAGAAGAGTGAGGAGGGAGATTTTTCCTGCATCAGAAGCAAGTAGAAGTGTATCTAAAGTGTGGTCTAGGGTGGTTTCGGTGCTGTGGTTGGGGCGATAGGCGGATTGAAAAGTGGGAAGGATATCATTGGAATGAAGGTGACTGTTGAGCTGTTTGAGAACAACTTTTTCTAGTACTTTAGAGACAAAGGGTAAGTTTGAGACAGGCCTATAATTCTTCAGAATGTTGGGATCGAGGTCGTGCTTTTTCAGTAGAGGTGTGACTATTGCAGTTTTAAGAGCTGATGGAAATTTCCTGACAGAAGAGATGAGTTTACTATTTTAGTGATAATAGGTACAAGTTGTGGAAGGCATTGTGAGAAAACAGGAGCAGGTATGGGATCAAGGTCGCATGATTTTATAGTCATTTCCTTCAGAATTGTCATGATTTCTTTTTCACTTGTGGGATGGAAGGAAAAGAGAGGAGTGCCAGTGAACTGGGGATCAGGTGGCGCATGCTGGAATTGAGTCTGATCCAGTCTGGAGCGTATGTTTCGAACTTTGTCTGAAAAGAAGGCAGAAAATATGGATGGAAGTTCAGACAGGCTGTGGGTGTTAGGCAGAGGAGTTGTTTTTGCAAATCCAAGGAGATTTGAGGTGAGGGAAAAAAGAGATTTAATGGATGTAGCACAGAGAACTTGGGAAGAGTAGTAGTCTGTCTTTGCTGAATGGATTAAGAGTTTGACTTTATTTAATTGTTTTCGGAAAAGCTGTTTATTGATTTCGGTTTTTGACTTCCGCCACTGCCGTTCTAGTTGCCGGCGTTTGCGCTCCGCTATCAAGATGTCTTGGGTATACCATGGCGCACAGGGTCTGTCAGGGACGAGCTGGTCAGTAGGAGGTGCATGCTCATCAAGCAGTTGGCGGAGAATAGTGTTATAGTGATCAGAGAGGTCAGTGTGGTCAGAGGTTTGTGAAAATCCCAAGAATAGACTTATTCAAGTCTAGATTACTTTACTCAGGCCCTATGCTGTGGAACTCCCTTCCTGATTCAGTTAAACAACATCAATCAATAACAATCTACAAAACTCAATTATTCAACTCACTTGATACATCAACAATAACAAATCGCAGTCCATAGCCTTAAAAACGAAGTTGTATATCCACCCTTACCTATCTGCCCTTTCCCTTGGCCTTTCTGTCCGTCTGTCCATTGTCCTCTCTCTCTCTCTCTCTCTCTCTCTCTCTCCCTCTCTCTTTCTCTCTGAAGCATTAGCAAAAGAAATTAACAATGGGTCACACTTTTGGAATGAGCTAAGAAAAATGGTTGTACAAACAAGAAAAAAGTAGTAAATAATATTAGTACAGATGAGTGGTTTAGACATTTCAAAACTGTTTTCCAAGGTAATAATGAAGAACTTGAAAGGGATGACGGTATTGAACTTGAGCCTTCAGAGAAATAGATAATACATTGAATACAGAAATATTAGAAGTAGAAGTTGCTCAGGCAATAGGTAAACTTAAAAAGGGTAAAGTAGTGGATAGATGACATTTTAGCTGAAATGTTACAGACTGGTGGTATAATATTGTAATGTTTCTAACAAATTATTTTAATGTTATTTTTGAGAGGTATTTACCCAGAGGGAAAGGTCAAAACCATAATTATACCTTCAAAAAAAAAGGAACCCAAATTTTTTTAGATAATACGGGTACTCTCTTAATATTATACCCAAATGTATATTTCAATACTTAATCACGATATACACTTGGTTAGAGAGCAACAACTAATTTCAGAATGTCAAGCAGGATTTCGAAGAAAATATTAACAGTTGATAAAATTTTTACATTATATCATTATTAACCCAAATAAAAAAAAAGGGAAGAAAACTCTATGTTGCTTTTGTAGATTTCAAAAAAGCCTTTGATTCTGTTGAAAACAAATCATGCAGTGCATTCGATCAAGGTGTACAGGGAAAAATTTTTTCGCACTCAAGTATTACAGGTCTTTTAAAAAACTCGTTCGAGAAAATTTTTGAATTACCGAAATGTTTGTTTGTCCCATTGGGAAAGGCAAGGCTGTGTTCTTACCCCGACACTTTTTTTCACTTTTTAAAAAACCTTAGCAGATAAAATTAACGAAAGGGGTAAACAGGGGTACTTTTTTTCCGATTTTTGGGAATTATTCATCTTGTTATTTTGCGGGTGATGTGGCATTGATGTCAACAACACCGGTGGTCTTCAGAATCATTTAAAATGTTGTAAAACTTGTGAAAAGATAAAAGATGAAAACATAGATAAAAAAAAAATTTAGGGGATTTAGAAAAGGGGGGCTTTTTGGGTAAACATGAAAAAATTGGTTATAATTATGATGGTAAATGCTTAGAGGTAGTAACAATTATTCTTTTTAGGGTTCGGGTTCACACTATACAGTGCGAAAACGGTACACAGATTAGTAACAAAAGGAAAAAGGAAGTTAGCAAATAGGTTTTTCGGAAATATAAAAGATGACAGTAAATTTTTTTTTTACTTTTTTGTTTTTTAAAAAATCACCCAAATATTGTTTTGGCTGAATTTTGGGGAAAATAAACATTAGAAATAAAAAAGCCCATAGGCATGAAAAAAGGTTTTTAGGTGTCCCAACCAAAACACCAAACAAAATAATATGGAGATTGTGAGTATCCTCTCTATGAAAATTTAACAGCCTGTATAAGATATTGGTTTTAATTTACTAAAATGAATAAGAACGGTTACCTATAAGGCGTACAAATGCTGTAGCGGGGCTAGAAAATTTCCCGGAAACTTTGGGGGTTTCGAAAAAAAGGAATCTTTGCTTAAGGATTTAACTTGTTTGGTTGCAGCGGAGTTGGGGATGTGAAAAATTTCAAAGATATTTAAACAGAGGCTCATCGATATGTTTATTCAGAATGGTCGGGAAAACTAAAAGGATCGAGATAGTAAAACCTATAGATATTTAAGACTAATTGAAAAGAAAGTAATTTTAGATAGGGAAAAAATTATTGTTTTGTGTTCCCCCACGCGTTGGGGTTTAATGTACCCCCACTTAATAAATGTATCGTTTATGGAACTATTCATATAAATTTGTCCTTTTGAAAAAAACGATGGGAAAAAAAAACCCTTTTGTGTTATTTGTGTATTTTTAAAGTTTTAAGGGTAAAATTTAAAAAAGAGTCAAAAAAATTTCCTCTGCACATGTTACTTGGGCCATACCTACCCCGTATATGTTTCATGCAAAAAAGGCGGAAGAAAAATTTTAAGTCTAAAGGTAACCCATCCATAGTACTCTTTTAAAAAACCCCTTAAACATTTTCACCTTTGTTTATAGCGTATTATCAAAAATTCGTGCATAACTTTACCATGATTTTTTTTATCTCCCCCCTTTTATCTAATGTCTTGAAAAACATTTAGTATATGTGAAATGAAACGTGTTGACAATATCCTTAAAATTTGCCGTAGTAGGTAGGATTATAAGATTTTCAGGTAACCAATGTTGTAGAAAATAGATAGGTCTGCTAAATAGAAATTTTCTATTTTTTTCTCTTAAATTTTTATTGTGGCCTAAGGCCCAAAGTGCAATTAAAAACATTTCAAGGGTTTTAGAGAGATTTTTCCTCTTCTCTCTCAAACTTTTTTTTGAAAAATGCTACGATTTGATAATTTAAAATGGATGATTTTTCTTAGATAGCATTTCTCTCTATGATTGGGTTATGGTGCTTTAAAGGTTTTTTAATCATGTAAATTTTTTTCTTATTCATCATAAATTGTTAGAATCATCTTTTGTATGAATCGGTATGTTATTTGTGTGATTTTTTCTTAACATCTTTAAAACATATTGTTTTTGCATTTGCTTTTCCGTGTATGAATGAAAACATGTTCCTCCCAAGCCAACAATGTATTGTGGCCAAGGCCCAAAGTACTTAAAATTTCAGAGTTTAGAGTTAGGTTCTCACCCTTTTTTAAAATTTTTATGTTGTGTAAGTGATGTTTCCAAAGTTTGGGGCTTTTTTTTTTTTCTTTTTTAAATTACATATAGTTTAAGAAATATTAAATTTTTAACAATAATATGTGCTAATATGTACGAGTTAATCAAAAAGAGTGTTGATGGGGAGGTTTTTTCTGATTGCGAATTATATTTAGTATTTGGGGGTGGGGTTTTTTTTGTTTTTTTTACAAACAAAAAGCTTTTCTTTTAAAACACACACACACACACACACAACAAAGACACAACTCCCTCTCTCTCTTCCCCCTCTCTTCCTCACCCCTCCCCCCCTCTCTCTCTCTCTCTCTCTCTCTCTCTCTCTCTCTTCCCTTTCTTCAAAGTGTAGTTCATTTTATCATTAAATTTCTTTTTTTTTTCTTTTTGTATGAGTGTTGGGGTTTTGGGTTATTTTATTATCAGAATTTAAATTGTGGAGTATAAACAAAAAGAATTTGTGGTGATCCTTTGGGTGCTTTAGAATTATATATTTTGATTTTCCGAAAAACCCCACACACTCTCCTCTCCTCTCTCTCCCTTCTCTTCTTCTCTCTCTGACCCTTTTGATTTGGCTTTTTTTTTTTCTTTTTTCTTCCTTGTTTTTTATTTTTTTTATTGTGGGAGTGATGGGTATTTCATTATCAGACATATAATTTGTAGAGTATCATCAAAAAAAAGTGTTGATGGTGATGTGTACTTTTTGAGAATATAATTTATTTTATTTGAATACCCCTCTTCTTCTCTCCTCTCTTCTCCTCCTCTCTCTCATCCTCTGTATTGTGGCCCAAGGCCAAAGTGAATTAAGCATTTCCTCTTCTCTCTCTTTTCTCTCTCTCTCTCTCTCTCTCTCTCTCTTTCCTTTTTTTTGATTTTATATATTAAGTTGTTGTGTACCTGATGCAGGGACATATTCAACTTTATATTTCCCTATTATTTTCTTGTTGGCTGTACTTGATTCCAGTGAATTCCTATTTAATATCTTATTGGGACATGAAAAAAATATGGTTTTCCCTTTTACAAAAAGAAGGTGTTCATTTTTATGACTTTTAAGTTTGGCTTTTTTGGCTGTTGTCTCTCTCCCCTTTTGTTGTTGTTGTTTTGTTGGTGGTGGTGGTTTTTTGTTGTTTTTTGTTTTGGTTTGTTTGGGGGTTTGGGGTTTTTTGTGGGGGTTCTTGTGTTTTTTGGTTTTTTTCTTTTGTTTGTTGTTATTTTTGTTTTGTTTTGTTGGGGTTTTTTGGGTGGTGGGAGTTTTCTTTTGTTTGTTTTTTGTTTGTCTGTTTGTTTGTTTTTTAAGTTTTTTCCTTTTGTTTCTACTGTTTGAGAGTATGACTATTGGGTTCATTATTAAGATGTATCCCTACCGGCGGGGACTCATTGTAAAGAAGCACAGAGTACTTATTCATTATCCTGGTAATAAAAGAATGTTTGTATCTCTTACTTACAATGTGTAGATGTTCATTTTATGACTTTATTGGGGAGGGGGTCCTCTTTATTGTGTGATTGTATGGGTATTGGGCTTACTTTATCAAAATGACATTCAATTTGTATGAGTATAATCAAAAAAGTGTTGATGGGGATGTGTGCTGTCTTGAGAATTATATACTTAGTATTATCCCTGAGACACACACACACACACACACACACACACACACACACACATTCTCTCTCTCAATGACTGTATAGGTTTGGATTTTGTCTTTTCTTTTCTTTCTTGTTTTTATTGTGTGAGGTGTATGGGTATTCATTTTATTTCATTATCATAACATATAATTTGAAGGAGTATAATCAAAATGAGTGTTGATGGTGATAATGTACTGTTTTGAGAATTATATATTTAATATTATCTCCTAAATACACCTCCTCTCTCTCTCTCTCTCTCTCTCTCTCTCCTCTCTCTCTCTCTCTCTCTCTCTCTCTCTCTCTCTCCTTTTATTGTTTTGCTTATAGTTTTAGTGGTTGTGTATCCTGATGAAGGACATATTCATACTTTATATTTTCAATATTTTATTGGGATTGTCGGCTGTACTTTTAATGAATGCCTTATTTCAATATCTTATTGTTACAAGCAACAACTATATGTACCATTTTACAATGTGTGGATATTTATTTTTATGACTTTATAAGTTTGTTTGTTTGGGTTTTTCTTTCTTTTTTCCTTGGGTTTTTTTCTTGTTTGTTTGTTTTTCTCTTTTCCTTTTTTTTTTCACCCCGTAGATTTTTGTTTTGAATTTTTTTTGGGGGGGGGGTCTTTTTGTCGGGTCTATTTTTTTGGAGGGGGGGGGTTTGTTTTAGGGGGTTCTTTAATTTGTTTAGTCTGTTTTGTTGTTGTTTGTTTTGTTTTTGTGTTTTCAAAGGGTTGTTTCCCTTTGTTCTACTGTGTGAGAGTATGAGTATTGGGTTATTATTAAGATGTATCCCTACGGGCGGGGACTGGATGTAAAACGAGTGCTTATTCATTATCCTCGAAATAAAAAGAATTTGTCATTGTCTCTCTCTCTTTCACAAAACTTTAATGAACGTGCATGACAGTTGAACGCAGTACATATGTTAGCATAGATAGATAGATAGATAGATAGATAGATAGATAGATAGATACATAGATACATAGATACATAGATGCATAGATAGATAGATAGATAGATAGATAGATAGATAGATAGATAGATAGATAGATAGATAGATAGATAGATAGATAGATAGACAGACGGATAGGACAGACAGACATAGAGAGAGAGCAGACAGAGACAGAGAGAGACACAGAGAGAGAGAGACAGAGACAGAGAGACAGAGACAGACAGAGACAGAGAGAGAGGGGTTTAACTCAAGGACTGTCGACTACTCCGCCCACTCCGCCTTGCCTGCTGATCCCCTCTCTATCAGGGAAACAGCTTTTGGCAAATGCTGTGGAGAAACAGACAAGAAAGTGAAGGAAGGAGCTTTGACACGCCAGGACAACTAGTTCAGGCCAAACCTAGTCGTACAGTATGTCCTTGTTAACATGCATGTATCAAAACATTTGATACTTTCAAATCCAGCCTCAAATCGCACTTATTTTCTACCTGAGATCTTCCCCTGTTATCTGTTCCTACTTTTCAATAGCTACCTTCACCTCCACCTAGGCGTGTTGAGCTGTATGTGTGTGTATAAATTTGATATCTGTTAATCCTGATATTTGTGGACGGCTGCATGGGTGTGAATAATTTGAATGCAAGCGCTTTTATTTGTTTACTTTACAAGATTTCAGCGCTATATAAATTCCATACATTATTATTATTATTATTATTATCATCATCATCATCCTTATTATTATTATTATTATTATTATTGTTGTTGTTGTTGTTGTTGTTGTTGTTGTTGTTGTTGTTGTTGTTGTTGTTGTTGTTGTTGTTGTTGTTATTAAAGCATGGGAAGACATGAGGGGGAAAACAAACACTCAGCCAAACAAAAACCAAACAAAAACCACACTAAGCACACACAATACCTTTTTTTTTTAAAAACAACAACACCAATATAATTATAAAAGCCCATACATGCTACACACTGATATAAAATCATGCTTATGCTTTAACTCCTCACACACACACACACACACACACACACACACACACACACACACACACACACACACACACGAAGAGAGAAGAGAGAGAGAGAGAGAGAGAGAGAGAGAGAGAGAGAGAGAGAGAGAGAGAGAGAGAGAGAGAGAGAGAGAGAGAGAGGAGAGAGAGAGAGAGAGAGAGATATTTGTTCGATTTTCTAAAAAAAAATCATGTCACAAGGTTTTGGGTCAAAAGCGAAATCTGTCTTACGTTTGGCAGTTTAGTCAGGAATGATTCTGTAGCTCTTGCTCTGACCAGAGAATAACACAAATGATAGGAATATAATCATTATGTTTCAGAACTCAAGGCAAGTTGATTTTTCTTCTTTTTTTTTCTTTTTTTTTTTGGGGGGGGGGATAATAGTGATGGCACAGCTACTGATGTACTCTTCAGGCACTTCACGAAGTGATTTGATTTTTTGGAGAGAAAAAAAGTTTGTAATTTATCAGTGACAGACACCATAGCCGAGTGGTCAAGACCGTTCCACTTCAATCCCGTGGGTCCGTGAAGTCGTTCAAGAGGATTTCTCTTCTGGGTTAACATTAGTGCCGACTCCACCCTCCAACCCCCCCACCCCCACCCAAAAAAAACAACTTCAGATGTGACTATAAACCAAGGTCCCGTGTGCGAACGCACGCAGGACATCTTGCGCACGTGTTTAAAACCCGTTCCGCTTTTCGGAAGAGTAGGCCGTTGTGTGCAGAAGAGAACGGATGACAAACTTTACAAAACTGCATACACATGGGGACTGGATGTATAAAAAAAAAAGCACAGGAATGCTTATTCCATTATCCTCGAAATAAAAGAATAAAATAAGATAAATAAGATAAAATAAAAAGGGAGGAGATAGAGGAAGGAGGAAGAGAGTGGAGTTGACGGTGGTGATAGACAGCCAGTTCATCTGGGAACAGCGGCTGCAGTCACTGCTGGACTGTCTGCCTCTTGAACTCTGCAAGAGTTTGGTCTGAGACAACATTGCATGCTGTCATACAATCGTCAATGTTTCAGCAAGAGTTTGATCTGAGTCAACATTGCATGCTGTCATACCATCGTCAATGTTTCAGCAAGAGTTTAGTCTGAGACAACATTGCATGCTGTCATACCATCGTCAATGTTTCAGCAAGAGTTTAGTCTGAGACAACATTGCATGCTGTCATACCATCGTCAATGTTTCAGCAAGAGTTTAGTCTGAGACAACATTGCATGCTGTCATACCATCATCAATGTTTCAGCAAGAGTTTGGTCTGAGACAACATTGCATGCTGTCATACCATCGTCAATGTTTCAGCAAGAGTTTAGTCTGAGACAACATTGCATGCTGTCATACCATCGTCAATGTTTCATCAAGAGTTTAGTCTGAGACAACATTGCATGCTGTCATACCATCGTCAATGCTTTAGCAAGAGTTTGGTCTGAGACAACATTGCATGCTGTCATACCATCGTCAATGTTTCAGCAAGAGTTTGGTCTGAGACAACATTGCATGCTTTCATACCATCGTCAATGTTTCAGCAAGAGTTTGGTGTGAGACAACATGGCATGCTTTCATACAATCGTCAATGTTTTAGCAAGTGTTTGGTCTGAGACAACATTGCTGTCATACCATCGTCAATGTTTTAGCACGAGTTTGGTCTGAGACAACATGGCATGCTGTCACAACATCGTCAGTGTTTTAGCAAGAGTTTGGTCTGAAACAACATGGCATGCTGTCATACCATCGTCAATGTTTTAGCACGAGTTTGGTCTGAGACAACATGGCATGCTGTCATAGCATCGTCAATGTTTTAGCAAGAGTTTGGTCTGAGACAACATTGCTGTAATAACATCGTCAATGTGTTAGCAAGAGTTTGGTCTGAGACAACATTGCTGTAATAACATCGTCAATGTGTTAGCAAGAGTTTGGTGTGAGACAACATGACATGCTGTCACAACATCGTCAATGTGTTAGCAAGAGTTTGGTCTAAGACAACATGACATGCTGTAATAACATCGTCAATGTTTTAGCAAGAGTTTGGTGTGAGACAACATGACATGCTGTCACAACATCGTCAATGTTCCCTGTTGACAAGAAACGGTATCATGCAGGCGTTTGGTCTGTCCATTCAATTCCTGTTTGTGTCCAAAACTTTTTCCCCATCCAGTGAGTGGTGGTCTGGGTGCTATTCTGTCGGATAAGACGATAAACCCGAGGTCCCGTGTGCAACACGCATTTAGTGCACATAACAGAACCAAGGGGACCGAGAGAGTTGTTCCTAGCAACATTCTGTAAAAACAAAAACCCAATCAGATAGGGAACCAAATACACATGCAAGAAAGGGAAAAGAAAAAAATAATGGGTGGCGCTGCTCTTGTGGCGACGCGCTCTCCCCAATGAGGGGAGAGCAGCTACCCGAATTTCACGCAGAGAAATCTGCCGTGACTGAAATCGGTATACAAATACAAACCTGTCTGGGGTAGGCCTGAGGCTAAGGGTAGCAGCGTTAAGTTAAAGAGCTAGCAGAGGGTCCGCAGAGCAAAGGCTGGGGGTTTAGGGATTAGGGTGCTGCAGTGGAGAGAGAAGAGAAGAGAGGAGAGGAGAGAGAGAGAGTGAGCGGAGTTGGCAAGCTGCATGACGCTAAGTCTCGTTATCCACACCGCAGTGCCGCCTTGATCACCTCAACGATGATTGGGCGTGACGGGGCGGAAAAGCAGGGGAGATCAGTGGGCCCAGAAGCGGATAATCCTCGATTACTGTCGCAGGGGATCGCGGCGGCGATTGTCGCCCGTGAAGGCATGCTGAAAGGTCAACCCTGCCACCAGATTGTGCTGGCTTCCGTCCGGGCCCATGTCGCCTCCCTGACTGGTCTTTTCTTCAGGTCTGCTGGACATGTGGGGTCACACAGAGAGAAGGGCTGACCTGACAGGTGTACCTGCAGTCTGGGCACAAGGCTGACTGCAGTCTGGACACAAGGTTGACTGCAGTCTAGTCTGGACACAAGGTTGACTGCAGTCTAGTCTGGACACAAGGTTGACTGCAGTCTAGTCTGGACACAAGGTTGACTGCAGTCTAGTCTGGACACAAGGTTGACTGCAGTCTGGACACAAGGTTGACTGCAGTCTGGACACAAGGCCGACTGCAGTCTGGACACAAGGTTGACTGCAGTCTAGTCTGGACACAAGGTTGACTGCAGTCTGGACACAAGGTTGACTGCAGTCTGGACACAAGGCCGACTGCAGTCTGGACACAAGGTTGACTGCAGTCTAGTCTGGACACAAGGTTGACTGCAGTCTAGTCTGGACACAAGGTTGACTGCAGTCTGGACACAAGGTTGACTGCAGTCTTGTCTGGACACAAGGTTGACTGCAGTCTGGTCTGGACACAAGGTTGACTGCAGTCTAGTCTGGACACAAGGTTGACTGCAGTCTGGACACAGAGAATGGTTGATCTTGAAGGTTTACTGCAGTCTGGACAAACTGGCTGTTACTTTGTATTCTGTTTCACTGTGGGCCACTAACAACGCACAACACATTCCTTTCTATTAAATTTGGACAGTCCTCCTCATGGAATGCTCATTTGCTACACAAGAGCAGCACCAACCAGTTTGTCTCTGTTGCCTTGAGTTCTTTTCACCCGTCACCGTCACCGATCCCTCAGATTCCGAATCCTTTGGGGCGCCTTCGAAGCTTTGTCAACCACCTTTCTCCAGTCCTCTCGTCTCTCAGCCGCCCTCAGGGTGTCTCTCAGCTCCATGTCTGTCCACTCTCGAATGTTGTCCTCCCATCTCTTCCTCTGTGTGCCTCTTCTTCTTCCTCCCCTCACTGTGCCTTGTAGGATTGTTTTAGCAGACCAGGGGAGCCCTGCATGACCAAACCACTTCGTTTCTTTTGTCGGGACGAGTTTTTTTGAAGGTCATATATGGCCCAAAATTTCTTGGGGGATGCTCTCTTATTTCTTCTTCGGATGTGGTCTTTGTCGAATGCCAAAGGTCTTCGGAACACCTAATTTCTACACCCTTTATTCTTCTCTCTAAGCCCGCCATGAGGGTCCAGTTCACATACATATAAGAAGACGACTGACCAGGAGGCATCAGTCTGTTTTTTGGAACTGATGGCGATTTTTTTTGCTCCTATGGGTTTGGCTTGGTCATTGGGGCTGTGGTTGGGCGTCTTGCATATTTCTGTTTTTGATCCCCCCTCGTCCGATAGACCCAGATTTTTTGAATCTTGAACATTTTAAAGGGTTCTGGTTTTTGATTTTGATTTCTGTGTGAAGTTGCTCTTTGTCATCACTTTTTTTTTCCCCCCGCTGTTTTTCCAAAAACCAAATTTTGTTGATTTTTTTTTCTATGCGGTTTACTAACCCTGTTGGTTCTTGCTCGTGGCCCAGTAATCCGCAAATCACAGCAAAGGGGCAAGCTTGTGATTGTTCGCCCTCCAGTACTCACTGTCCCTTTATGTTCTTCTAGTGCTTTTTCCATGATTCTCAAGAAATAGATTGAAAAGAGTAGGGAAGAGCAGGCAGCCCTGGCGCACACCGACCGTCGTCCGAAACCAATCACCTATGTTGTGAAACACTGCACTTGCATTCTCATATAGGCTATGTACGACTTTGATTGGGTTGGCATTGATGTTGTAGAGGTTCATAGTTGCCCACAGTGCAGCGTGCCAAACTCTGTCGAATGCTTTCTTAAAATCGATAAAGACATGGTAGAGGTCCTGTTGATGTTGGAGATATTTTTCCATTATCAGTCTTATGTTGAAGATCTGCTCTGTTGTACTGCGTCCAGGTCTGAAACCAGCTTGTTCTTCTGCGATGATTCTTTCACCTGTGGTTTAAAGCTGTTCAGTAAGATCTTCAGCATCATTTTGCTTGGTGACTGATGAGACTAATGGTGCGGTACTTCTGTCATTGTTGAATGGACAGGGGGTTGCCTTTTTTAAAAAGGTGTTTTATTATAAGGGACTGTGTCCACGCTTTTGGCCATACTCCAGTCTGCCAGATCTTGTTGCAGATTCAATGAGTATGTCTATACATGGATCACCTCCTGCTTGCACCATTTCAGCTGGGACATTATAAACACCTGCTGATTTTCCCGTTTTTAGAGATGAGACTGCTTTTACAACTTCCTCTCTCAGAAAAACTACATGAGGGTTTCAGATGACGGTGGGACATTCAGCACTTCAGAAATCTCCAGTTGCTCTATGCGATAAACTACTCACAATATTCCGTCCACCTGTTCATTTGTCTTCCTCTTCTGTCAAGCATTTTCCCCGATTTATCGGGTATGGTGGAGGTTCTTGATGATTTTGTTGCAGTTATGTCTTTTACCAGTTGATGGGCCTTCTTACGTCATTTCTTTCCATGCTGGTTTCTGTCTCCTCACATTTCTCCTCTAACCATTTTTCCATAGCATCTTTCATTCCTTTCTTCACACCTTTTTGTGCTTCTTTATACCTTTCCTTGCCCTTCTGCACCTCTGCTTCTAACTCTTCAGTTCTCTGCGCTTATCACAAAGCTCTAGGACTTCCTCGGAAACCCATGGTTTCTGTATTATCCTCTTTCTTCCAAGAAGCTCTTTTCCTGATTCATTGAAGGAGTCATTGAATGTGTTGATCATACTTTCCATTTCGATGTCTTCTCCCAGTGCCAAGAGGGGTGCAAATTTCCCGCCATTGTTTGCTTGGAATGATTCTAATCTATTTGGGTCCTTCAGCTTATCTAGAATGAACTTCATTCGGAAGCTTCCCTGTTTTCTGTTCTTCTTTAAGCGTACTGCGAATGTCATCATTACTACCTCATGGTCGCTGCTGTCTGCACCTGGAAAGCTTCTGGTTTTGGCAATGTTTACGCTTGTCTGGAAACGGCGTTGTACCAAGATATAATCTATCTGGTTGTGGTATTCTCCCCCTGGGCTGTGCCATGTCCATCTCCTAGACGCTTTGTGTGCTCCAAAGGTGTTTGTGAGTTTAAGATCATTGCACCTGGCAAATTCTAATAGTCTCTGTCGTTGGTGCTGTTGTTACAATATCGCCCGCAAGTGCAAGTTCTTTTACGTGCGCTAAATGTTACATTCCACAAGGGACCTTGGTTCATCATTTCATCTAAAATACTAGCATCCGGACTATCTCTCATGGTCTGATGGACGGGGGAAAAGTTTGGCTTCGGGTCACTGACGAACTACTCTCCGTTCATTCTGCCATTCTTTTCTTCCTCAATATTGCAAAGCCTATTAGAAAGAAGAAGCGCATTACCCGTCGCAACCTCAAGGCCATAGATATTCAAAATTTTCTTTCCCAAGCTGCTGACCGTCTATCACAAATCCCTGACCATACTGACCCTTCTAAACACTACAATACCGTTCTCAGCCAACTTCTTGGTGATCATGCACCTCCTACTGACCATTTCCTGCCTGATAGGCATAGGGGACGGGATAGCTCAGTGGTCGGAGCACTCGCTTTCCCCCAGCCAAGTTAAGCAGCGTCGAGTGTGGTTACCAGTTGGATGGTGACCGTTAACCGCCTTGGCTTCAGTACAGTTCCCCAGTTCAACCCAGCTGTAAATGTACCTGCCTCTAGGTCAGAAGGTAAAGCACGAGGAGAGATGGCGCCCCCCTCAATATGCTGCTAGAATGGAGTCTCGAACGCCTCGCTCCCTACGACTTATAGTCATGGACTCCTTACCTTTACTACTGAGCCTGTGCCCCTGGGACCCATAATCTGTCGCAACGCAACGCCTCAGCTACAGCGGCATGGCAAAAACAATTGCTATCAACAGCTTCTTCGTAACAATCAACAAAGTCAACCTTAATCCATTCAGCAAAATATATACTCTTCTAGTCTTGATCGACGTCTTTGAATCTTCTTCTCACTCCACTCTCTATCTGCTGAAGGTTAGCCCTCTGCCTTCTATCTACAACCACTCTGAACTTCCTTCTATATTTTCTGCTTTCTTTTCTGACAGAAGTCCGTAACATTTGCTCTAGCTTGGATCAGACTCCTTTCCAGCCAGCAATTTCTTACCCCAATTTTCTGGCCCTCCTCTCCTTTCTTTCATCCAGCAAGCGAGAAAGAAATCGCGACAGTTCTGAAAGAAATGACAATAAAATCATGTGACCTTGATCCTATACCTGCTTCTCTTTTCACTCAGTGCCTTCCACAGCTTATACCCACTATCACAAAAACAGTAAACTTATCACTTCTTTCAGGAATTTTTCCAGAAGCTCTCAAAACTGCAATAGTTACACCTATACTCAAAAAGCACGACCTCGATCCTAACACTCTGAAGAATTATAGACCTGTATCCAACCTACCGTTCATCTCTAAAGTCCTTGGAAAAGTTGTTCTGATACAACTCTACAGCCATCTTCATTCCAATAATCTCCTTCCCCCTTTTCAGTCTGCCTATCGCGCCAACTACAGCACCGAAACCACCCTAGTCCACACATTAAACACGCTTCTACATGCGTCTGACTCAGGAAAAATCTCCCTTCTCACTCTTCTCGACTTCTCTGCAGTCTTCGACACTATAGGTCACTTAATTCTTCTCTCCCGTCTCCAAAAAACTTTTGGTATTTAAGGCACAGCCCTCACCTGGTTCAGTTCATACCTTACAGATCGATTTCACACAGTTGCAGTAAACAAGATTCAATCAACACCTGCAAAACTGGAATGTGGAGTCCCACAGGGATCAGTTCTCGGCCCTGTTCTTTTGACTCTCCACACTGCTCCTCTTTTACACATAATAAATCGTCATCAGATCAACCATCATTTTTATGCAGATGACTCTCAAATTCTTAGCAGTGATACTCCTGAAAATCTGCCTTCTCTCTTGATTAATATGTCCTACAGTCCACCGTTGGCCGCTGCTCTTTCTCTGTCTCTGGTCCATCGATCTGGAATGACCTCCCTCTCTCCCTTCGCCAAAAGCCTTCTTATAACGCTTTTAAATCCGGCCTAAGACACATTTATTTCAAACCTAAGATTCTTCCCTCTTGTTCCATTTCATGTTTGTCCCTGCCCTCAACAGCCAAAACCCCATCACCCTGCCGGATCATGTGTGTGCGTGAGTGTGTGTGTGTGTGTGTGTGTGTGTGTGTGTGTGTGTGTGTGTGTGTGTGTGTGTGTGTGTGTGTGTGTGTGTGTGTGTGTGTGTATGTGTGTGTGTTGTGTGTGTGTGCGTGCATGCGTGCGAGCGTGTATGTATACATTTGAATTTGTAAAAAAAACAAAAAAACTATTAATTGTAACTGGCTGCATGTGAATGAGTAGGATGAATGAAAGAGCTTTGATTTGTTTTTTGCAAGATATAGCGCTATATAAATTCCATTTAGTAGTAGTAGTAGTAGTAGTAGTAGTAGTAGTAGTAGTAGTAGTAGTAGTAGTAGTAGTAGTAGTAGTAGTAGTAGTAGCAGTAGTAGTAGTAGTAGTAGTAGTAGTAGTAGTAGTAGTAGTAGTAATGTTATTATTATTATTATCATTAGTATTATTATTATTATTATTACTATTATTATTATTTTATTGTTTTTAGAATAGCTCAGTGGTCGCAGCACTCGCTTTCCCCCAGCCAAGGTTAAGCAGCATCGAGCGTGGTTACCTGTTGGATGGGTGACCGTTTGCGCGCCTTGGCTTTAGTACAGTCCCCCAATTCACCCAGCTGTAAATGGGTACCCGCCTCTTTAGGGTCAGGGAATGTAAAGCAGCGAGGGAGAGGAGATGGGCGCCGCCCTCAATATGCTGGCCCCTGGAGAAGTGAGGTCTCTGATGCCTCACTCCTCTACGATCTGATAGGTTATGGGACACCTGTACCTTACTCTATCAACCCCTTACGGTTTATGTACTTACATCACATTTAACTTAACCTTCGATGTTATGGCTTAATGATTAATCAAAGAACTAATTTGATTAATTACATTATATTACATTACACTGTTGTGCATTGCATTGTGTTTGCTGTGTTTATATTGTAGCAAATTCCGTTTTATTTATTGATATAACTTTTAAGTTACGGCAGATTTCTCTGCGTGAAACTCGGGCTGCTCTCCCTGGGCAGAGCGCGTCGCCACAAGAGCAGCGCCATCCATTTTTTTTTCTTTTCCTATCTGCAACTGTATTTGTTTCCCTATTAGAGTGGCTTTTTTTCTACAGAAAATTTGCCAGATACAACTCTCTTGTTGCCTTGGGTTCTTTTACGTGCGCTAAATAATTATGTGTAACACACGGGACTTCGGTTTATCGTCTCATCCGAAAGACTAGCGACCAGACCACCACTCATGATCTAATGGATGGGGGAAAAGTTTCGGGCCCAAACGGGATTCGATCCATCGCTCACTTCCGATCCGGGCTTTTTGCTTTCTAGACAGGTGCGTTACCTCTAGACCACCGATCCACTGTTTTTTGTATTGTTTGGTTTTGTATGGTACGCCACTTCCAGTTCCTGCAGATCTCTGTCAAGTCAAGTCAAAATTTTATATCCAGATGGTACATTGAATAAGAAATGCATTTGCTTTTCTTCATCAAAACATCTATCTAAGAACAAATTTCTTAATGATTATACTAAAATACTACAATATTACATCATTTACCATTAAATTAAACCAGTAAAAAAAGGAAAATCGATAAGGTAATACATTGAAAATACAAATTACCACATATACACGCACACACATACTCATACACACCTGCGTGCGTGCGCGCTCACGTCCACACACACATTTAAATAAAGAATGTTTTAAGAATTAAAAAAAAAAGAAAATCATAAAACGTCAGGACAAACAAATTACTTCACCTACTGTTTCATCCATTCTTACACGTTTATACTTTAGATAATAAAAAGGTACAGGAACAAAACGTTAGAAAATACTAGGCATTCGTTGCGTCATTACTGACAATATTGCCTTCAATGACCTCCCTCCTCTCCTCCTCCACCCAGCAAACGTGTGCTTTTTATGCGCTCATACTCTTCAAATAGCGCTTTTTAAAAATAATATATTCACACAATAACTATCAAACAAGCAAGATAAGTCAAATAAGACAATAATAATGAATATTATAATAGAGATGCAATAATAACAACAATCACCCAACACCATGAGACAACAATATAACAAATAATCCCCATCACCATGAGACAAGAACATAACGATGATAACAGAAAAGCATTGGAAAGGATGGGGGGTGGGGGAGGAGTATCTCTGCGCGAGGTGTGTGGATGAACTAACAGACATTGCTGTCCATCTTCCGCAGAACGCCATCGCTGCAGGCCCGCGGGTCCATCAGGTCGCGGGTTTGAATCTCGGCAGCCTCTGGTGAATTAAAGGGGATAGGGGGGGGGTTAGGATCTCTCCCATCAACTTAAAGCGCAGACCTGCCAATGCCTTAATTTTCGTCATGTATATACACACGCACAGAAGATCAAATATGTACGTTGCAGATCCCGTAATTCACTCAGCGTGCGATGGGTTACGGAAACACGAAGATACCCAGCATACATCCCCGAAGTCGAAATACTGCTACCTTCATGGTGGGCAAAAACGGTCGCTTACGCAAAATCTCAGCGTTGGTAAATCTCGGAGCTCTAGCCGAGGAATGAAAGACTGTGCTGATAGTGCCCCCTCTCCCTCATCCCCTGATGACGTGTCGGGCAGAAAGGCCTCATCACTGCAGAGTTAAACGTTCAAATCCCCGAAGAATTCTTAGCAAACTGTTTTCTGAAATGCTGTGTCAAAGATAACCCTTTTGGATATCCCGGGGAACATGGTGGTGTTGTTGTGGTTATATTGACGTCCCATCAGATTCCAATGCACAGTCTTGTCTGGTGCTGATATATTTAGACCGTTGCTAGGGGAGACGCCAGCCACACGACAACAGCACGCATCAGCCCATACTACAGTGTTGTTATTATTGGTGTAATATACACGGCCAACACAACGTTGATCAACAGCGGCAAAGTCACTTTCCACGCCGAAAGCGCCTTGAGGGATTCGAACCTACCGCCTTTCCCCTTACGACACCTATCCAGCCAGCACAGGGGGGCAGTACAGAGCTCTGGAGGGATTACAGATCAAACCCCAGTGTCGCTCCACTGGGCACCAGCGCTCCGACTGGTCAGCGATGGAATTACAGCAGCAACAACAGCAGGAGGAGGAGGGTGGTGGTGGTGGTGGTGGTGGTGGTTAATACGCAAAATACGTTTTGACCCGCGGCAATGCATGGCAGGGCGGATTGGCAGCATTAACCTTTAGCAGGCAACTGATCTCCCAGCGGCTTGAGCCCAATTGTTGGCCATAGAACCGCCGAGCTGACAATCTGCTAGCTCGCCTGCGACTGTAGGGTAGGTGGAGCACCCATCTAGAGCCAGTCGGCTGGAAACTGTCACAGCTGCTTCCACCCCTAAATCACCGTTACGACCCCCACTCCGGCCCGGGTACTTGCAATTAAAGGCCACTTGACCGCATTAGTTGCATGGAGAGAGGCAAACACAGGGATGAGGAGGATTGTCGTCAAGTGTCGCTGATTACAATTATTGCACTTCTCTCGATGACAATTATTACGTTTCCAATTGTCATTGCTACTCCGGCCAGTTCCTGAAATCCAGGCAGGCGGTTTGAAACATTTTGGAGAAAAGTGAAGTCGTTTGGAACCTCGTCATAATGTGGCTTGTTGTCCCCTTTAAGTCGAACCGTTGCTGCTCTTGTTCATTCTTTAGTGTTGTATAGATATCTTTGTTCTTTTCTGTTCACACTGAAGTCAGGGCCATTGTACGAGATACGGTGACTCAGAGAATAAGTAGAAGAATCTTGGGTTGTTGTTGTTTTTGCTTCTCTGTTGCTAAGTGCTTGTGTCAGGAACAAACAGGGGGGGGGGGGGTTGCTTTGTTTCGCTGTTTCCGTAAGAAAAATTATCTTTATTAGAAGATTTGGGGTGTAACTATGGAATGAAGGGACAATAATCTTTTTTGTATATTTAATCACATTCTTCTTTTCTGAAGAGTACGTTTAGCCTAACAGTTCCTCTCTCTCTCTCTCTCTTGTTTTTTTTGTTTTTTTTTGAGAGCATGGTGTAAAAAAGCCCTGAGCTTATCCATTTACTCTCAATAAAAAGTTCGAGTTCGAGTTCTCTCCTCTCTCTCTCTCTCTCTCTCTCTCTCTCTCTCTCTCTCTCTCTCTCTCTCTCTCTCTCTATTGCTTCGTGCTTTCGCTCGATGTCTCCGCTTTTCTCCTTCCTATGAATTCTGACCCCACCCCACCCCTTTTCTTTTCTTTTTTTTTTGGGGGGGGGGAGGGGGGGTCTCTTGTTTGAGGGGATTTCGGGTGGGGGGAGGGGGGGTTTGGTTTTGTTGGGGGGGTTTTCTGTCTTTATTTTGCCCATTTGTTTGTTAGTTGATAATGTTGTTTGAAATCTGAATTTCTTTTGTTGATATCATTTTAGTTTAGTTTTGTAATACCTGTTTAAAGTTGTGAATTCATGATAGAGGTAATTAATACCTGTTAAAAGTTGTTAATTTATGATAGAGGCAATTAATACCTGTTAAAAGTTGTTAATTTATGATAGAGGCAATTAATACCTGTTAAAAGTTGTGAATTCATGATGAAGGTAATTAGTAAGACACGTCTCTCTCTCTCTCTCTCTCTCTCTCTCTCTCTCTCTCTCTCTCTCTCTCTCTCTCTCTCTCTCTCTCTCTCAGCAGACTAATTCCTTCTTTTACATTCTGTCATATAAATATACTCAAATTTAAAGTATATTCTTCTCTCAGCATGTAGCTGATCGGTGTGTGTTTGTGTGTGTGTGTGTGTGTGTGTGTGTGTGTGTGTGTGTGTGTGTGTGTGTGTGTGTGTGTGTGTGTGTGTTGTGTGTGTGTGTGGTGTGTGTGCGTGCTTGTGTGTGTATATATTTGCTTAGGTTTGTTTTTCTTGTTTGTTGCTTACATATTTCTTCTTTTTCTATTATTGTCATGTTGTTTGTTTTCTTTCTCAAAGTCAAAGTCAAAGTCGTCTCTGTGTGTGCGTGTCTGTGTGTGTGCGTGTCTGTGTGTGTGCGTGTCTGTGTGTGTGCGTGTGTATCTGTGTGTGCGTGTCTGTGTGTGTGTGTGTTTTGGGGTTCTTTTTCTATAATTGTCATGTTGTTTGTTTGTCTTTGTCTGTGTGTGTGTGCTTGTCTGTGTGTGTGTGCGTATCTGTGTGTGCGTGTCTGTGTGTGCGTGTCTGTGTGTATGCATTTCTATGTGTGTGTGTGTGTGTGTGTGTGTATCTGTGTGTGCGTGTCTGTGTGTGTGTGTGTTTTGGGGTTCTTTTTCTATAATTGTCATGTTTTTTGTTTTTCTTTGTCTGTGTGTGTGTGTGTGTGTGTGTGGTGTGTGTGTGTGTGTGTGTGTGTGTGTGTGTGTGTGTGTGTGGTGTGTGTGTTGGGGTTCTTTTTCTATAATTGTCATGTTGTTTGTTTTTCTTTGTCTGTGCGTGTGTGCGTGTCTGTGTGTGTGTATCTGAGTGTGCGTATGTTTTGGGGTTCTTTGTCTATCACGGTGTTATCCCTGATAAGGTTGAGGGCTAGTTGCAAAACGCAGTGCTTATTCATTATCCTCGAAATAAACACATTTTTATTTGTTCAGATTTGTGCGAATGTTTGCATATCATTATGTATGTATGTGTGCGCATATACCAGTGTTGCAGCGTGCGAGCGTGTGTGCAAGTATATGTGGGTGAATGGTAAAATGGACGATCGAACGAACAAACGAACGAACGAACGAGTAAATGAATGAATGAATATTTATTTTCAGGGGTTAAAGGTAACCATTTAGATACTTTTTTTCACCCAGCCTTGCCCAGATCAAGGACAACAATAATACAATCAAGTGATGAGATATGGAAAAGAAATAGGAAGACAGGAAAGCTACAAAAACACCCACATCACTGTACTCACCCCCTGTTGATTTTAAACAAGCAGTTAGCATGATGCCTAGTGAAATACAAGCATTAATGCAGAATAAATACACACAGGTGGATCGGTGGTCTAGAGGTAACGCACCTCCCTAGAAAGCAAAAAGTCCGCGTCGAACGTGTGTGGTGGTTCGATCCCCTTTTGGGCCAGAAACTTTTCCCAGACTATGAGTGGTGGCCTGGGTGCTAGTCTTTCGGATGAGACAATAAACCGAGGTCCCGTGTGACGTGTAACACATAATTATTTAGCGCACGTAAAAGAACCTACGGCAACAAGAGTTGTTCCTGGCAAAATATATGTAGAAAAAACACTCTGATAGGGAAGAAAATACAGTTGCAGACAGGAACAGAAAAAAATAATGGGTGGCGCTGCTGTTGTGGCGACGCGCTCTGCCCGGGGAGAGCAGCCCGAATTTCACGCAGAGAAATCTGCCATGACTTTAAGTGGTATCGATAAAATAAATAAATAAACATATACAACAAAGAAAACGCTTCTTAATTGACTCAAGCATCAATATTAAGAAAGATATATGGAGTATAATTACTTAAACGAGAGCAGACAGACAGACAGACAGGCAGAGACACAGACAGACAGAAACACAGACACACAGAGAGACAGACAGACAGAAACACAGACACACAGAGAGACAGACAGGCAGAAACACGGACACACAGACAGACAGAAACACAGACACACAGAGAGACAGACAGACAGAGAGTTTGTTTCACCTGACAACACAATAGAAGCAGGAGCAACTCAACATGGAGACAACCTCATAAACAGATTATCATCTGTCTCCCTACTTGTCCACACAAATCCCATCCCATCCCCTCCCTTACCCTACTCCCACCACCCGCCACCCCAACCACCGCCACCCACCCCCACACCACCACCACCCCACCCCCACCGCACCCCCACCCGCCACCCCCTACAGCCTTATTGACGGCGGCCCTGTCAGTCAAGCGCCACCCCGCTGTCTGTGGCTCTCATGCAAGGGGCCAGTGTTTGGTGCCTGACTCCACCCCTTTCACACCCTGCCACCCGCCTCCTTCAGCGGGTACTTCCTTCCACCCGTATGTCGTGAGAACTTCATTCCCCCCAAAAAGGGTGGACTGGCAAATACAAGCTGTAAGCGTTTTGTTTGTGACGGGGGTTTCACAGTTAACCTTGAAGGGGGTGGTGGTGGTTGCTTTTTTTGTGGTTGACTCCAGGTTTGGGAAGTGGACGGTTTTTTTCATGGTAGTTGACAACAGTTGGGTTTGTTTCGGGGTTTTTCTACCACCCAGTGATCGTATTTTAGATGGTGGTGATAATAAATATTATGTTTGAACGATGTTATGAAAAAGTCGAGGAGGGGCCTACTAGCATACACTGGCATCTATTAGGAAATGATCTTGCTTGAACTTAAACCGAGGGATAGCAACTTGGGCCTCTGATAGTTTAAATTCTCTGTCAGTCTTTCCATTTTTGTGGCTGACTTACATTAATTTAGCTAGAGCTTTTCCATGGTTGAACTAAACTGGACTGAAATAACTGACTGAGAAAGCCTGGGCATTATCACATTCTGCCCCTGCTCAAACACTGAAAAGACCAACCTCTTCTTCCTTGTCGTCGTCGAACGCTCAGACAGCAACTAATTGTTGCCTGTTATATGAGCGAAGATTTAGGTAGAAGAGTCAAGGAAACAGTTTTGAAGTTACCATCTGAATATTTTCTCCTTTTTTTCCAAACATGAGCAACGTTTAGTGAAACAACCCTCCCTATACACTCTGTTGACGACCCTGTCCATATCCTCCCACCACGCCACTCCAGCGTCCGTCCATCCGTCCATCGTTGTCCTGTCACCCTCTTCCCCCAGCATGTCTTCGGCCATGCCTCGCCCCAACTCTCACCTCTCCTACCCGTCTTCCGAGGACGACGACAACAGCAACCACACCAAGGACGCCATCGACATCATGGGGCTGGACAGTGATGACCAGGACAAGGCCTCCGACCTGATGACCAGCAGGGACAGCTACGGCTTCGGCCACTTCAGGTCCTCCGTGCATCCGCAGCAGGTGTCGTCGTCGTCGTCGTCGTCGTCATCGCCGTTGGATCATCATCTGTCGGGCGGCGGTCACCGGCTGTCGGGGTGCAGTGAGGGCAGTGAGGAGGGGGTGTTCGTGCAGTCGGGGAGACAGGAGCTGGCCCCCGAGACACTGACCCTGTCCCCCTGCCCTTCTGCTGCTGCTGCTGGTGAGTGGAGTGGGGCAGGGTGGGGGTGACGATGGGGGGGGGGGAGAGGGGTGGTTGATTGATTGGTTGGTTGGTTGGTTGGTTGGTTGGTTGGTTGGTTGGTTGGTTGGTTGGTCGGTTATTTGGTCGATCAATCGACTGATAATTTAGTTGATGGATTGACAGATTGGTTGGTTGGTTTGCTGGTTAGTTGGTCGATTGATCCACTGATCATTTTGTGGACTGGTTACAGGATTGGTAGGCTGGTTGATTGATCAGTTGTTTTATCTATTCGTTAACTTACTGCTTGGTTGCTGGCTTTTTTTTTTTGTTTGAGTGAAAGAGAGAAAGGCGGAGAAGAACACATCGAGACTTAGTGATAACAGAAAGACAAGATGAGACAGAGGTCGACATTGGAGAAAAACATCCAGATTTATCAGGGTAGTGGTGTCAAAGAGACAGACAGACAGACAGACAGAAACAGAAAAGACAGAGATTGTGTGTGTATACGCCAAGCGTATGTACGAGTGCCTCCATATGCTTGTGCACTTTCCACACACACACACACACACACACACACTCACTCACTCACACGCATTGAATACAGGACTGGCGATCAACGAAAATGTTCTATAGAGGTAGCAGCCCAGAGTTAAAAGACAAGCATATCCTGGTTTACATGATAAGAAACAGCTATGACGTCGTTTACAGAATAAGACACAGAGTGATGTTATTTACAGATTAATTAAGATGCAACGTGATATCATTCACTGGGTAAGAGACAGCGTGACGTTGTTTACAGATTAATTAAGATGCAACCTGATATCATTCACTGAGTAAGAGACAGTGTGATGTTCTTTACAGAGTAAAACACAGCGTGACGTTGTTTACTGAGTAAGACACAGCCTGACGTTGTTCACAGAATAAGAGACAACACGTCATTATTTACGGGGTAAAAACATCATGACGTTTACATCGTAAGAGACGAGTGACATCATACATTCACAGCGTGAAAAATATCATGACCCTGTTTACAGAGAAAGAGATAGCGTGACGCTGTTTACAGAGAAAGAGAAAGCCCGACATTATTCATAGAGTAAGAGACAGTAAGACGTTGTTTACAGAGTAAGAGACGTGATATTATTCACAGGGTAAAAGACAGCGTGACGTTCGTTACAGAATAAGAAACATCATGACGTCGTTTACGGAGTAAGAGACAACGTGACATTATTCACAGAGTACGAGACATCATGACGTTGTTTACAAAGAAACAGCATGACGTTGTTTACAAAGAAACAGCATGACGTTGTTTACAAAGAAACAGCATGACGTTGTTTACAAAGAAACAGCATGACGTTGTTTACAGAGTGGTAGAGGTCACAGTGTAGAACACAGCGCACACAGCAAAGCCTATTGCATTGTCCCTGATACCTGAAAGGAAAAAAAAAGGTGGCGCTGCTCTTGTGGCGACGCGCTCTCCCCGGGGAGAGCAGCCCGAATTTCACGCAGAGAAATCTCGTGACTTAAAGTGGTATAAAATAAAAATAAAATAAATAAATAAAAGCAGAACCCATCACGTGGTTTCTGACACCTGATGCTTGTTGTGTATGTAGTCTGACAATATTTCTCAACATTTCTATTCACCAGCTGTAATAGGACAGTAGTTAGCGCCTTGGGTTACGGACTGGAAGGTCGCGGGTTCGAATCCCATAACAATCAAAGGGATTTTTCGGACTCCGAATGGCTCCTACCCAGAGTGAGTGTACTGTGGGCTCAGTGGGAAGACTGGGACCACACAGTCGAGCTTCATCCACTTAACGGATGCGAGTTTGAGAGTGCTGTTCAAAATTAATTACCAGACCAACACTGCCGGTGTTTCTGTCTCTTGGGCCCAGTTGACATCGGGACATATTATGATAGGAAGCGCACAGCCCTCTCAAGCAGTCTTACAGTTACAGCATATACACTTCCATAGCAGCAGCATTGCATCATTGTCATTATCATTGATCATCCTGAGATGAGAGGAAACTGTCTGTTGTTCGGTGGCCCGGATGTTCTGGTCTCATGATGACCTCACTTTCTGTGTCCTACACACTTTTCTCTGCCTTTAGCTGGGGTGAGTCTGTGCCAGATCTTTGGGGTTGGAGGTTTACGGCAGAAGAGCATTGTTGGGAAGATGTGGTCACTACCCGGGGTAGACGTCTCACTTAATCTGGCTCCACGACCAAGCTACAGTTGTCGCCAGTAAGGGACTTAGTAAGCAGAGTCCTGTGTATGTACGCAGAGACTGGATGTAATTTGTTTTCAAAGTACTTGAGTGATTATTCCATTATTTTCGAAATACAAAAATGAAATAAAATGCATCAATTCAGAACATGCACCACTGAATACCACCAAAGAGACCCAGTAGTATGCAGTGCA
>CM054145.1:62135006-62152506 GCA_028751875.1 Rapana venosa
CAAGAAACCACGAGGAAAACAGACCAAAACTAAGATGCACATGACAAGACACCAGGTGATCTGCATGCTGTGTCGCTCAAGGCTTGCCACACACACGCACAGCATACAGCTGTGTCAAATGCAGTTCTCTCACACTGACTCCACACTCGACTCCTAAGATTTCAAAACGATGCATTGCTGTTTTTCTGTACTTAAATTCATCTGACTTTTGTTTATAGTCTGTTTTCTTTGGGGGGTTTTAACTAAAATTCAGATTTTTCAATCCATCATATCCACAGCACTGAAACCTTGACTCACCTCCTGTGTCTTCAGAAACAGTTTTCTGTTAATCGGACTCCCCCCACCACCACACCTCCTTATACTGACGCTGAAATGCTGCCATAAGAAACTGTTGGTTTGGTTTTTTCTTTTGCCTGGGATCAGAAACCTAGCAGAAGACCACGAAATAAGGGCGGCGAGAAAGAAAAAACTTGGACAATGGATATTTTGGACTTTTTTTTTCCCGGGGGGTCTTTTTTGGGGGGGGAAGGTGGTGTTTTGTTGCATTCCTTCAAAAACTGGAGAAGTATGAGGCCCTGATATGACAACCCCGTGAGCCCCCCCCCCCCCCCCCCCCTCCCTTCCCCTGCTGGTCGCTTGGACTAAAGTTAACCCAAATAAACACGAAGGCCATAATTATAGATAGGAGTTGCATCAAAGATGACAACGAATCTGTTATTGTTTTTGTTGCCGCTGTTGTTAATTTTGTTGTTGTTGGATGGTTTCCTCTTTTGATACAGGACTGTTGTTGTTATTGCTGTTTCTTTTACAGGAACTTTTCTGAAACTGATTTTATTTTGCTTTGTTCTGTTTCTCCTTGTTCTTAAGGATCACATAACGGATATTTGATATTATCATTATCAAAGCAAAGCTTCTGTACACACGTGTGCCGTAAACAGGACAGCGAAGGATGTGAAAATCTAAGGAAACTTGCAACTTTGGCCAAATGTTAAGTTATGTGATGTGATGCAAACTGTTATTCGATAAAATGATGACATTGATAACAGCGACACTGTTGACACTGACCTTTACAACGACGATGATGACAGTGATGATGATGATGATGATGATATAATCATGGTGATGTTGATAATGATGACAGTGACGACAACGATAACGACGACGACGACGACGAGATGATGATGATGATGATGATGAATCGTGCTTGTTGACAAGGAAGAAATAGTGCATACCATGTAAATAAATAAAAGTAAATACAAATGTTTAACGGTGTTGTTTCATTTTTTGGTTTTGTTGTTTTATTTGAAGTGTTAGTACATTCTTTGTTTTATTTTCTTGTTGGTTTAGGTTTTCTTTTGGTGTGTGTGTGTGTGGGGGGGGGTGTCAGTGTTTGCTAATTTTGCTTTGTTTTCCTTTTTTAAGTTCTCTCTCTCTCCCTCCCTCCCTCTCTCTCTCTCTCTCTCTCTCTTGAATCAAGAGACAGACAGACAGACAGACAGACAAAGACAGAGAGGCAGAAACAGACAGAAACAGAAACAGACAGGCAGAGACAGACCGACAGACAGGCAGGCGGAGCTGAAGAAAGAGACATAACAAGAAACAAAAACACCAGTTTAGGACAGAGAGGGTGTAGAGCATAATACATTACAAGCTGAACGATTGTCTGAACGTCAGAAGAAACTGGAGGACAGCAGCGAAAGAGGCCTTGTTATTTCACACCTGGGCCCCAGAGAGATAGATGTGCTGCTCCGTTTTCTTTCCAACACGGCAAGTGGGCGTATCTCTCGGGACTGGCTGATCCTTTTCATGCGTCAGATGAAACCCTGAGTTGCCTCACGAGCTTTCCTGAAAATCAGCGTCGTAGCGGCCAACATAGGTCTTGTCCGCAAAATAGGTTAGACATTCTATGAAGGACGCCTTAGCGAAGGGTTAAGACGTTCCATTTCAATCCCATAGCATGAAGCTTGGTTCGAATCTCAGCGGCGTCGGCGAATTTAGGGGTGATTTTTACGATTCCCAGGTCAGCCAAGGCAGATATGCAGTGCCTTACTTCCTTTCGTGATTACACAGCGAATTTTTTAATGCCGTTAAATCCTGTTTCTCGTCGAGCGTTTGGTGGGTACGGAAACCGACCATCACCGCAAATGCCCAAAGCAGAATGGTTTTTCTCAAATGGCTAAAAGCGTGGTATCCAAACCCTCAACATTGGTGAACCTCGAGCTATAACTGTGAACGAAAGAAACCGGGTCAACAAACGACTCCATTGCCCACTTCTGCTAAAAGGTGATGGGATAGATTGCATGGTTCACTCATTTTCTAGTTCAAAATGGCTTATTTCAATTTTCTAGGTCTAAACATGCATGTGAATTTTTTTAGGTCTAAAAATGGCATTGTTGCATTTTCAGGTCTAAATGGCATTGTTGCAACATTTCTGACGTACCAAAATGGCAATTTAAATTTGTCTAGGTCTAAAATGGCATTATTTCAATTTTTCGTCTAAAATGGTATTATTTCGAATTAGTTGGTCGTAAAAATGCATTTCAATTTTTTCGCTAAAATTCCCATTTTTAAATTTGGGTCTAAGTCTAAAAATGGCATTTTCAAATTTGTCAGGTTAAAAATGGCATTATTTCAAATTTTGTCTAGGTTAAAAATGGCATCATTTCAGATTTGTCTAGGTCTAAAAATTAATTTGTCATTAAATGTTTCAAATTTTCTAGGTCTAAATAAATGGGTTTGATTAAATTTGTCTAGTCTAAGGCAGTAAAAAATGCAGTCTGCCTCTAAGACTGAGCGAAACTCAAGGCTGCTTTAGCTCTCTTACATGCTGAAGTCCGATGCGCTGGGCCTGACGCATTTTCGCTCATAAGACAGATAACAATAGTTGCTGTCTGAGCGTTTGACAAAGAAGAAGTTCTCTTACAAAACGCAAAGAAGTCCGTAAAAAAAGAGATGTTCCTGTTCCTGTCTAGAATGATACACAGACAAAATGTACATGTCTGTCTGTCTTTGTGGTGTTGATTTGTACAACAACATATAAAGAAGTGTTGAAAGTGATAGAGATTGACTGGTCTACATTCTTCCATGGCAGCATGAAAATAACCATTTCAGAGCAGCGGTGCATGTGGAGACTCATGCACATTCATTTATCTGTCTGTGTCCACAGTTGTCGGGTGTGTCTGCTGAACAATGGGCAGAATGCCGGGCCTGCGTTCTTGAGGTGGCGGGGTCAATCCATGTTGGCACCTCATAATGCATATCAATATCGTTTTTGTGTTGTTGTTTTCCTGTCAGTTTGTGTCATATAATTATTTAGTTCGCAGCAGGGTTTTTTTCATTCCTCGGCTAGAGCTGCGAGGTTCACCAGAGTGTGTATGCTACCGTTTTTTGTCCACTATGAAGGTAGCCGCATTCCGACTTCAGGGATATATTGTGGTTATGTTTGTGTTTCCTTAACCCACCGAACGCTGACATGAATAACGATATCTTTAACGAGCATATTTGATCTTCTGCATATGTATATACACGAAGGGAAAAAGTCACTGGCAGGTCTGCACTTGAAGTTGACCTGGGAGATTGGAAAAATCCCCCACCCTGAATTCACCAGACCCCGCCGAGATTAGACCCCACGACTTCAAAAGCCCAAATGATTGAAGTGGAACAGTCTTAATCGCTCGGCTATGGCGTTTGTGGCATCACTGTATAGTTTGTTGTATTATATCAAGCCGCACCTAGGGGACGGGATAGCTCAGTGTTCGGAGCACTCGCTTTCCCCCAGCCAAGTTAAGCAGCGTCCAGCGTGGTTACCACTTGGATGATGGGTGACCGTTTGCGCGCCTTGGCTTCAGTACAGTTCCCCCAGTTCACCCAGCTGTAAATGGGTACCTGCCCTCTTTAGGGTCAGGGAAGGTAAAGCAGCGAGGGAGAGGAGATGGGCGCCGCCCTCAATATAGAGAAGTGAGGTCTCTGACGCCTCGCTCCCCTACGACCTTATAGGTTATGGGACTCCTTTACCTTTACCTCAGACAAGTCCCCATCTGAATGCACGGCATGCAGCTGCGGTTGGTGGTGCAGGGAAATAGCAGCAGCAGTCCTGCTGCCCCTCCTCCCCTTTCCGCCAAACTTTCGGGAGACTGATTCCACCCTTCAAAGTCACTAGCATGAGTGTACACGTTACATCTGCATCAAACAAACATCTCCTACAAAACCCACGTGTAAAGGCAGTTTCCCTCCCTAGTGATGGCCCTGTACCGAAAGAAGGCCAGTTTGGTCTGATTTCTTTACCAGTGCAGGAAATTGCCTGCAGCTGTAAAAGACAGAAAAGTCAGCTTGAAGTAGATCCTTTGTAAACATCTGCACAAATCCGATAAGCAGGCCTGCTAACGAGAAATCAACTGCACATGGTATTGGATATGACATTATTACCTAAGACAGGGAGAAATTGGTGAACAAGCCTTCAGTGCTGTCGAGAAGAAGAAAGCGAGGAATGCCAAGAATGCAAGAAAGTGAAGAATGCGAAGAAAGCGAGGAATGCCAAGAATGCAAGAAAGTGAAGAATGCGAAGAAAGCGAGGAATGCCAAGAATGCAAGAAAGTGAAGAATGCGAAGAAAGCGAGGAATGCTAAGAATGCAAGAAAGTGAAGAATGCGAAGAATGTGAAGATTACGAAGATTGTGAAGAATGCAAAGAATGTGAAGAATACAGCGACAACGACGAAGACAAGGGAGATTGATTGATTGATTGATTGATTGAATCTTTAATGGGTAAAGAATTAGGCACAATAAAGGCCTTTTTACAATTCTGCCCCAAAACAAAAACAAACTTGAAGTAATTAAAAACAAAAGAAAGCAAAAACCAAAAGAAAACGTAAACAACAGACAAAAATGGTGGAAACTCTACCTTGAACAAATTAACAAATTCAGAAAGACTTGGGGGGAAAGCCCATTAAACTGAATGCAACATTATTATAACATCCGCCAAGTTACACAAACACACACACACACACACACACACACACACCTACACACACATGCACGCACGCACGCACGCACACACACACACTCATGCGCGGCATGTGCATACACACGTACTCAGACACTCACCCCATCTCACTCTTCACCGCCTCCCCCCCCTGCCCCCCCTCCCCCTCCCATTCACGCATTTATTCATTCTTTCATTCAAGCACACACATAATGCCAAGATTCTCTCACAGTACAGCCAATGGTTACTCCTGATCTACACACAGGCCCATGCACGTACATATACTATCTCCTTCCTCCTCCCCCTCACCCCCGCGCACACACACACACACACACACTCACACACTCACTCCCGTCTAAAATCACTAAATGTGAATAGACGTTAAACTGAAGATCTCTCTCACACTCACACAAGTGTACACACGCAGGAACGGACGCCTCCCTCGCCCCCCCCCTCCCGTCACACACACACACACAACTCACACAAGTACACACGCAAGAACGGACGCCTCCCTCCCCCCCCCTCACACACACACACACACACACACACACACACCATTCTTCGACTTTACATACATAATCACACGCACGCACGCACCCCCCCCCCCCCCCCCCCCCCCACACACACACAAAGAAGTGCACACTATATGTCTTTGATATAGTCAATATAGGCACCAATTATGTTCATACACATTGGAGTTCATTGTGTGTGTTGACTGCGAGTAGTTAGTCACACGTATCAAACAACAGCTGTTTTATTTCTGTCTTAAATGTAGAGTGCTCTGGTATTCTACGAAACATCGGTGGAAGGGCATTCCATTCTCTGCTGCCATTGAAAGAAAAACTCGTTTTGAATAGATCTAATTTGCTTTGGGACAATAGCTCTGTCTGATTCGTGATGATGTTGAAAAGAGAACATTGCTATTAGATAACCAGGGCAAGCATCATAAACTACCTTATGCATGAGAGCTAAAACATTAAAGCGGAGGCGCAAGCAAAGTGGTAATATCTCAAAGTGTTTAAATAAATTATTATTTGATGCATTTGCTAACTCATTATTATTTATGACTTTAATGGCTCGCTTTTGAAGAGAGTTCAGAGGTTTCAGGTTAGATGGAGCACACTTCCCCCAGACAACAGAGCAGTAATCTAGGCGAGACTGAATAAAAGCAAAATAGAAATTTTTTTTGATTGTTTATCTAGAAAGTGTTTAATTTGTGAAAGCTGGAATACACTGGATGATATTTCTTTAGTAATATTGTGAACATGATCCTGCCAGAAGAAGAAGAAGACGAAGAAGACGAAGAAGGAGAAGGAGGAGAGGGAAAAGAAGATGAAGGACGACGAGGAGGAAGAGGTAAAGAAAAAACTGTGAAGAAGAAAATGCAAAGAAGAGCAAGAACACGAACAAGGACAGCAACAAGAAGAAAACAAAAATGTGTAAAAATGGTGTCAGTTTTTGAAAACAGGACGCTGTTTGCACTTTCAAGAGTAATTTGAAAAATAAAAGCAGAGAGAGAGAGAGAGAGAGAGAGAGAGAGAGAGAGAGAGAGAGAGAGAGAAACAAAAAGGAAATAAAAAGGTAGCCCCGCTGTTCTGCATAAACTGACAGCAAAGTTCGGCATACCTACAGGATTTTCCCCACACTGACACCCACACCCACTGCCTATTGTGCTGTCTTGCTTACGGCAGAGAGGACAGTCAGAAAAGAAGGCCACTACACACTATTGCCCTAAAATGGCACATCTGAGCTATTGTGCCGTTTATCCCCTGAAAGATTTGGGCTGAAAAGAAAACAGGCAGAGGACGCATAGTGCAAATAGTCATGGTGAGATTTAGGCCCGAAAGAAACAGGCGGACAACAACACATACTAGTGATGCCCCTTTGATGGCGCCTGAAGTCACTGCACTTGGGTAACCGGGTGGAGTTCGGGTTGTTTGGATTCCCCTGCACAAAACCTCCAAGCCAGCTGATAGTCGGCTCTAATCGCTTCTGGCGGTCTCGGGGTCTCACCTATCTCAACTGCCGGCGTCCCCACCAGGTACGAAGTTAGCTGCCGCACCCGATGAGACCGGCATGCTCCTCCTTCCTTCTCCATTTGCTCCTGTCTTCACAGGCCCTGCTGACTTCGTGGATTGTCATGCCACAGGATTGGGGGATTTTTGCCAATGAGAGAAGTTTGTGATCTGCTTTTGTTTACTTTTTGCCTTCATGAGGTCGTATCTTGGTTTTGTAGCCCATATTGACGTTAGAAGTTTTCTTGTTGTACCAAGTTCGTGTAGTATGCTTTCATTTGTTCTTCTGTCTATCTAACTGACCTCGAGCAGCCTTCTTCCGAAAATTCCTGTCTCACCTGTTTTGATTCTGTTTTCATCGTCTTTTCTTTGTGACCAAGATTCGCAGCCATGTTGAATGATGGGCCATGTTAAGCATTTCGTTATTTTCACTTTCAGCTGTTATCTTTCCAGATGTTAAGTTGAATAATTCAACTTTTAACCATGCCTATTCTTGTTTTTATGTCTTTTTTAAAGAGCTTATTTTTGACTGAGCCTAGATATTCAAAGTCTTTGATATTTTCTAAGGGAGTTTGTTAATCTTTATTTCCTGCTCTGTTTGACAATTGGCTCTGGCAACATGCAGCACTTTTGTCTTTTTGGCTTTGAGTTTGAGACCGGCTCTTCTCCCTGTTACATCTACTTTGTGTTATACTCTCGTTATGCTGGTGATGTTGTCAACTAGTAGCGCTGTATCATCGGCTTAGCCAGATGTGTCATAGTTCTGCAACCTATCTTGAGATCCAGGTCCTCAATATCAGACTTTCTGATGACTTGCTCTGTATGTATGTTGAAAAGGTGAGGGGAGAGGTGGCATCCTTGTTTACTCCTTTTAAGATGTTGACAAATTCACATTTTTGATTCCTCATCTGATAGTGTGTTGTTGGTCTTCATAAAGTGAGGACATTAGGGATGTGATGTGTTTTGAAAAAGCCCATTTTATACATTGTGTTAAAAAGATGCCGGTGACTCACACTGTTCAAAGGCTTTGTTGTAGTCTATGAAGGAAATAAAAAGCTATTCATGTGTACTTTTCACATTGTCAGTGAAGTGCTGGAGCATGAATGACATGTCTGTTGTTCTTCTGCTCATGCTGTGGCCTGCAATGACAGACTGATATTTCAAACTCTATTTTTTATTTCACAAAACCCCATGGAGATGCTGGGGGAGAGGGGGGGAGGGGGGCTGTCAGTATAAATAGCATCCCCACCTTCTGGAAACTTTGTGCCAGGAGTTCCCTCTTTTCTATCTCCCTCTTTCTTTCTGCCTAGTTCGTGATTTTCCTGTCATAACTTTTTTGTCTTTTTTTCTCCTCTTGGTCCATTCTCCTGCCTTTTCCTCAGAAGGCTTAAAAGATAACAGTTCTCTTCCAGGTGAAGTCTGATGCGCTGGGCCTGACTTGTCAGGCACTTAACAGCAGCACAATGCATTTTTGCTCATATGACAGACAATAGTTGCTGTCTGAGCGACGAAGAAAAGACTATTGTGGCGTTTTTCTTTTTGCTGTTTGTTATGTATGGCTTGTAACCCTTTTGCATTTCTCTGATTGTGAGACACTTAAATATTTGAATTAAACTGAATTGAATTGAAAGAATAAGAAACTCTATTTTTTTCTTGCATTGTATCTAAGATTATGATCAGAAGGATCTTACTTGCAGTAATTGCAGTCTTTTACACTTCTGTTTTTTGGGAGCATGACAGATTCTTGTGACTTCCCCTCTGCTGGTCACTGAGCAGTCTTCAAGATTTTACAGCATAGGTAGTGCATGGCTATCAGCCCACCTTCTGCCGAGTGCTTCAGCAGTTCTCTGCAATGTTATCGATGCCTGGTGATTTTCTGCATTTAGGCTCTTTGACGGCTGTCTTAACTTCCATAAAGGGGAGGGGGGGGGGGTCTTCTGGCTCTAAACCAGTGCTGTTTGTGTCGAGATTAAAATCTTCTCATTTTGAGGTACATTTTCTTGACTATTGGAATAACGTTTTCTTGTATTCATGCCCTCTTTTTAGAAAGTCTTCTGACTTATTTAGGACGGTTCAGTCTGAGATAATGTTTGGTGTTTACTCTCAGAAAGAGAAGATGATCGCTGGTTGTAGTAGTGGTTCCCCTACAGCGGGTTACCCTTAGGTAAAGGTTATTTTTTAGAGCTTTTCCTCGCCACAGTGTGTCCTTTGTCCAAAACAATAGCAACACCGTTCAAGCCACCCTTTTCATTTCCATTGTACACAATTGCGTGGTGACTGTGTGAGAAATAACCTTCTCCACCCCACCGACCTTGAACAAGGCCAGTGCAAAGATGTTGTTCTGGCTCCTGTCCAATCCCTCACTTCTCCAACAGGTGTAGCCTTCCTGACTCTAGCATTGGTCAGGCTTTCCATGTACCATGTCTGATTGTGTATTTATTTATACTTATTTTTTTATACCACTTTAAGTCATGGCAGATTTCTCTACGTTAAATTCGGGCTGCTCTCCCCGGGGAGGGCGCGTCGCCACAAGAGCAGAGCCACCCATTTTTTTCTCTTTTCTTGTCTGCAAGTGCATTTGTTTCCCTATCAGAGTGGCTTTTTTCTACAGAATTTTGCCTGTGACAACTCTCTTGTTGACGTGGGGGGGGGGGGGGGGGGGTTACGTGCGCTAAATAATTTTGTGTAACACACGGGACCTCGGTTTATCGTCTTATCCGAAAGACTAGCACCCAGACCACCACTCATGGTCTAATGGATGGGGGAAAAGTTTCGGGTCCAAACGGGATTCGAACCACCGCACACTTCCGACCCGGACTTTTTGCTTTCTAGGCAGGCGCGTTACCACTAGACCACCGAATCACTGTGATTGTGCTCTTTCATTTTCTTCTATTTCGTTAGGAATCTCGACACGGCTGCTTCTGGCAGTGGCCTTAATTTTGGGTAAAAGACCAGCATCGCAGTTGCCTCTCACCATGTGGATCCTCCGTCCCTCCCTCCCTCCCTGCCCGGCAACACTAGAGTCCTGTTCCTTCCTGGTGGTCCCAAAGAAACCAGAACTGCGGCAGCGTTTTCTTCTCCCTTCCTGGGTCATTAATAAGCTCTTCTCTTTAAGTGGGTACAACAGGTAGTTGGCCATTGCTTTCATGAGGGGCAGTAGCAGTGCACTTACAGTGCGCGTGTCCTGACCATTGGGTCAAGTCCAAATCAGTTGCTCATATCACGACCTTTAACATCAAGAGCCGAGTATTGTGCAGGAAGGTACTCTTTCTTCGCCGCTTGTCTCCACCATCCGCTGTTCACCAAGATGTTGTTTGCGTGCATCTTGAGTCTGGCCCTTCCCTCAACCAGCTGTCTGGCGTGGTTGGACCTGGGAGGGACTGGAGCTCCAGCCAGCATAGCTCGTGGGGTCGTGGATGGCACGTAAGTTTCCCCGCCACAACAAGGTAGATGCATATGGGGGTCCGTGGTTACTGCTGTCTTTATCACATAGGCCACAAGAAAGGTTAGAGGAGGGTTTTTTTTCTGATTTATGTAACAGAGGTTCCAGACTGCTTTCAGTGCTACGGCCACAGTGAGGAATCTTGAAAGGCCAGTGTGTGTGTGTGTTTGTGTGTTTGTGTGCATGTGTGTGTATGTGCGTGCATGCGTGCGTACGTGCGTGCGTGCGTGCGTGCGTGCAAGGGGGAAGGGTAGGGAGAGCATACATGTGCGTGGGTGTAAGCGTCCGTATGTACCATCAACCAACCATCACCATGAACACCTTCTGTGGCGCTGGATACTTTACAAGTGCTGAATGTGTGCTGAAGGCAGGGTCTTGGTTTATCATCTGATCCGAAAAACTAGCACCCAGACCACCTCTCATGGTCTGTTAATTAGGTGAAAATCTTTGGCTTCAGACGGGAATCAAACCACAAACTGTCATCTTCTTGACAGGTTTGTTACCGTTGGACGACTGGAACACCTGGTTTGGTTTTAGTGTATGAGAGTCCCAGCGGAGTTCTGCGATTTCGAGACTGTGCTGTCAACCAATGGTTACCACTATTGCTGCTGATCCAGCCCTGTACTGAACCCTCTGATGCCGTCCGGCACTTCAAGTAGTGGAGTGGAGTGGAGTGGAGTGGAGTGTAGAGTAGTGGAGTGGAGTGGAGTGTAGAGGAGTGTAGTGTAGAGTAGTGGAGTGTAGAGTAGTGGAGTGTAGTGTAGAGTAGAGTAGTGTAGTGTAGTGTAGTGTAGTGTAGTGTAGTGTAGTGTAGTGTAGAGTAGTGGATTGTAGTGTAGAGTAGAGTAGTGTAGTGTAGTGTAGTGTAGTGTAGTGTAGTGTAGTGTAGTGTAGAGTAGTGTAGTGTAGTGTAGTGTAGTGTAGTGTAGTGTAGTGTAGTGTAGTGTAGTGTAGAGTAGTGTAGTGTAGTGTAGTGTAGAGTAGAGTAGTGTAGTGTAGTGTAGTGTAGTGTAGAGTAGTGTAGTGTAGTGTAGAGTAGTGTAGTGTACTGTAGAGTAGTGTAGTGTAGTGTAGAGTAGTGTACTGTACTGTAGAGTAGTGTAGTGTAGTGTACTGTAGAGTAGTGTAGAGTAGTGTAGTGTAGAGTAGTGTAGTGTAGAGTAGTGTAGTGTAGAGTAGTGTAGTGTAGTGTAGTGTACTGCAGGGTGGTGTACTGCAGGGTAGTGTACTATAGAGTAGTGTAGTGTACTGTAGAGTAGTGTACTGTACTGTAGAGTAGTGTAGTGTAGAGTAGTGTAGAGTAGTGTAGAGTAGTGTAGTGTAGTGTAGTGTAGTGTAGTGTAGTGTAGAGTAGAGTAGTTTAGAGTAGTGTAGTGTAGTGTAGCGTAGTGTAGTGAAGTGTAGCGTAGTGTAGAGTAGTGTAGTGTAGTGCCGTGCAGTGTAGTGTAATGTTGTGTAGTGTACAGTAGTTTAGTGTAGTGTAGTGTTCAATAGATTAATGCAGTGCAATGTAGTACAGTGTAGTATATTATAGGGTTGTGTTCTGTAGAGAAGTGAAGTGTGTCTTCAATTTTACGTCTGTTCACTTAAGTGATATTAGACGAAAAGAGAAGTGAAGTGTACCTAATGCAGTGCAGTGTAGTTTGTAGTGTAGTGTAGTGAAGAGTAGTGTAGTGCAGTTTAGTGTAGTGTATTGTAGTGCAGTGCAGGGAAGTACAGTGTAGTGTAGTGTAGTATAGTGCAGTGTAGAGTAGTGTAGTGTAATGTAGTGTCGTGTAGTGTAGTGTAGCGTAGTGCAGTGTAGTCTAGTTCAACGTAGTGTAGTGTAGTACAGTGTAGTGTAGTGTAGTGTAGTGTAGTGAAGTGTAGTGTAGTGTAGTGTAGTGCAGTGCAGGGCAGTACAGTGCAGTGTAGTGTGGTGTAGTGTAGTGTAGTGTAGTGTAGTGTAGTGTAGTGTAGTGCAGCGTAGTGTAGTGTAGTCAAGTCAAGTCAAGTCAAGTCAAAATTTTATTTCCAGATGGTACATTGAATAAGCAATGCATTTGCTTTTTTTCATCAAGCCATCTATCTAAGAACAAATTTCGTAATGATTATACTAAGACATTACATTATTGCATCATTTACCGTTAAATTAAACCAGTAAAAAAAGAGGAAAAAATCGATAAGGAGATACATTGAAAATACAAATTACCACATATACATATACATGCACACACATACTCATGCACGCCTGAGTGCGTGCGCGCTCACGTCCACACACACATTTAAATAAAAATGTTTTAAGAATTAAAAAGGAAAATCATAAAACGTCAGGACAAACAAACTACTTCACCTACTGTTACAGTGTAGTGTTCTTAGTGTAGTGTAGTGTAGTGTAGTGTAGTGTAGTGTAGTGTAGTGTAGTGTAGTGTAGTGTAGTGTAGTGTAGTGTAGTGTAGTGTAGTGTGGGGTAGTGTAGTGCAGCGTAGTGTAGTGTAGTGCAGCGTAGTGTAGTGTAGTGTAGTGTAGTGTAGTGCAGCGTAGTGCTGTGTAGTGTGGTGTGGTGTGGTGTACTGTACTGTACTCTAGTGTACTGTAGTGTACGGTAGTGTAGTGCAGTGTAGCATAGTGTTGTGTTGTGTACAGTATAGTAGTGTAGTGTAGTGTAGTGTAGTGAAGCGTAATGCAGTGCAGTGTAGTACAGTGTAGTGTAGTGTAGTGCAGTGTAGTGTAGTGCAGTGTAGTGTGTAATGTAGTGTACAGTAGTGTAGTGTAGCGTAGTGGAGTAGAATGTAGCGTAGTGCAGTGTAGTGCATGTAGTGCAGTATTGTTTAGTGTAGCGTAGTGGAGTGAAGTGTAGCGTAGTTCAGTGTAGTGCATGTAGTGCAGTATTGTGTAGTGTAGTGTAGCGTAGTGGAGTGGAGTGTAGCGTAGTGCAGTGTAGTGCGCATATGGCGTCACCTTTCCCTGTCTCTGGCTGATGTTTTTCTTCCGTTCCTCGGCTAGAGCTCCGAGGTTCACCAAAGGTGAGACAGTGAGTATGCCACCGTTTTTACCTACCATGAAGGTAGCTGTATTCTGACTTCGGGGATGTATCTCGAATATCTTCGTGTTTCCATAACGCACCCAACGCTGATATGAATTACGGGATCTTGAACGAGCACATTTGATCTTCTGCGTGTGTATAATACACGAAAGGAATTAAGGGACTGGCAGGTCTGCACTTGAAGTTGACCTGGAAGATTGTAAAAATCCCTACCCTTACTTCACAAGACCCAGCCGAGATAAGAACCCGCGACTTCATGGGCCCATAGGGTTGAAATCGAACGGTCGTAACCACTCGGCTATAGTGTCCGTCTCTTTGCTGATGAACCTCGATGACCAACAGTTCAGTGACAGTGCTGGCGTTGACAAACACTGAAGCAGAAAAACTGAAACAATACGACAACAACATCAACAACAAAACAACAACAACAGCAAAACAACAAGAAGCAAACACAAAAAAACCTCAAACGAGAAAATTTCTATCAGACAGCCTCTGAAGCAAAACAACAACAAAAAGAAGAGAAAACACACAGCACCAGCCACACTGTCAGAACCAGCAGTACTAGCAGAGCAAACACAAGGATCGGTTTCTGGCACCACCTCCACCACCACCACCACCACCACCACCCCCACGATGACCACAGTCACGGGGTATGCAGACTGTTTCAGATAGGCTAAGCCAGGGAGTTGAAAGAGCAAATGAAGCAGAATGAAGATGGCCAGTAACTGCGATCAGGGGGGCTAACTCGGAGAGATTTCCCAGGCCTAACACCTCTTCAGCCGGCCAGCAGCAGCTCTGGAGCCACTTGAGGGGGATTAGGGGGCCGGCAGACCCTCACACAGGCTGTGGTCACTCCCTGCTCCCTGGCTAGAGCTGGCCCCGCCAGGCTGGCTGGGGGGCGAGCTAAAATGAAATCAGCATGTCGGCAGACACACACTTGTGGGAGCTTCCTGCAGGCTGTAGACAACAAGCCCTGGTGATTGAGGGAAAACAATAAGCGGAAGAGGGGGGGGGGGGGGAAGGTGTGTCCATTGATTGACTTTCCCAGTGGACACCCACCCGCTTGAGAAACAGGACTTTCTGCTGGCTTTCTGCTTTGGTTTCCTCACAACACCGCCTCTGCCCACTTACTGCCTCTCTCCACGCCCCCTTTTGCTGCCAGATCAGAAGTTTTGGGTACTAGTCTTCTTGAGAGTGGGGCAGGAGGAAGGGGATTTTAGGTGTAAAGTTTGACTTTTGTAGGTAGAGCAACTCAACAACAGTTTCGCTCTGTCAACACTTTGTGAGCTCCATTTTCATTGATAAGTACACGCACGAATGCCACGCACACACCCACCCACACATGCACAAAAGCATACACACACTCCCCCCCCCACACACACACACACACCACAGTGCAAGTGCAAGCACATGAAAACAATATAGCCCAAACATGACTGGATATGAAGTAACAAGCCACAAAGTGGACAGGACAGGACAAAGTAGGATAGGACAAAACAGGGCAGGACGAAAAATTGCGTCATTGGCAATATTATGACAGTAACAAAATGCAGGACAACATGTAGCACACAAATGGACAGAAAATGAGCGACAGTACAAAGTCAGGAAAAGTAGGAAGTCAAGACATGGAAAAAATGTAGGACAGAAAAAATAGGACAGGAAATGTACAGTAACAAATAGGGCAGGAAAATGTAGGAAGGACAAAGGACAGTAAAATGTAGGAAGACAAAATAGGACAGGAAAATGTGACAGGAAAATGTAGGACAGTACAAAATAGGACAGGAAAATGTAGGACAGTACAAAATAGGGCAGGAAAAATGTAGGAGAGTACAAAATAGGACAGTAAAATGTAGGACAGTACAAAATAGGACAGGAAAATGTAGGACAGTACAAAATAGGGCAGGAAAATGTAGGACAGTACAAAATAGGACAGGAAAATGTAGGACAGTACAAAATAGGACAGGAAAATGTAGGACAGTACAAAATAGGACAGGAAAATGTAGGACAGGAAAATGTAGGGCAGAACAAAATAGGGCAGGAAAATGTAGGACAGGAAAATGTAGGACAGAACAAAATAGGACAGGAAAATGTAGTACAGGAAAATGTAGGGCAGTACAAAATAGGGCAGGAAAATGTAGACAGGAAAATCTAGGACAGTACAAAAAAGGGCAGGAAAATGTAGGAGAGTAAAAAAAAGGGCAGGAAAATGTAGGAGAGTACAAAATAGGACAGGAAAATGCAGGACAGAACAAAATAGGACAAACAAAATAAAAGGGCAGGGCAAAATATGACAACAGTCATGGGACAGGGCAACGGAGGACAGACAAAAATAGGACAGAACAAAATAGTACAGAACACAATATGACAGGGAAAAATAGGACTGGGCAAAATTTATAGGGCAGGACAACATAGGACAGGACAAAAACAGAGTAGAAATAGACAGAATAAAAGAGAAGCCACATACCAAGACATGAAAACACAGGACAGGGCAAGAAAGGGATAGGACAAGGTGAAAACAGGACAAAACAGCACAGATGGGGCAAGCTGAAACAGGAGAGAGAAGAGAGGAGTAGTCAGACATCACTGGCTGCAATCAAAGAGGGAAAGGCTCTAAGACAGGATTATCCCCCCACAACAAAGGACACAGTTTCTGAATGCCCCATGCACTCAAAACGCACCTTCTTACAATACTCACACTCCATAAACATGATCACCCAAATCGCACTAGGCTTTGGTTGGGTTTGATTCTTTATTCAGTCTCGACATGCCAACACAGGCAGAACTTCTGCACTGTTGTTGTTAGAGCTCAGTCACTGTTCATGCATGTGGCATTTCAGCAATGACGAGTACCCTAACCTGATGACACTAGCATACCCAGCATGCATTCCTGCTACCTGGAAAAAGGGAGGGCTCCGCTGTGTTCTAGTCAGCGCAAAGACACCGCCTCAAACATCCAGTGCCGTTACCCCCCGGTGAGTGACAGGAAAAGTCCCAGCTAGCAGCACAGCGCTGCACCCAGTCATCCACCCCGCCTTTGAGAAAGATGGGTCACACCTTAAGCTGCAGCGCCCAGTGACCCCTCAGAGATTTGAGCCTGCCTGGCAGTGAGCGTATTGAGCCACACGCTGGCTAGATACAGACCGTGAGCTGCAAGGGAGACTGTGGCCGCGTGTGTTCGGCCATGGGCTGTGTCTGTGTCACCACCCAGACTGGGGGAAGAACGGCGCTGAATCTGAATTGACCTTTCCGAATGCTGACCTAATAACCAAAGCTGCTTGTTGATGGTGCATTGGCCGGGCAGTCCCCGCTAACAAGGGAGGCAGACACGATCAATCTTCCCCGCCTTCAGCTGTGCTGTGCTGAGCCCCTTGATGAGGCAATTTGTCATCGCTACCCGGGGTGGATCACATCGACAGTGTATTGTCTACCGGCAGAGACCCACTGTGGCTTTCTGTGGTGTTGATTTATCGGCACGGGGGTGAAAGGGTCCGCTGCACTTGTGACACCAGGGCCTGCAGTGTGGAGGGCAGAGGAGGGCAGAGGAGGGGCGGTTTTTGTGATCATGGTCTGTGCAAGGTTGGGGGCAATAGGTCTGAGAGGCGTGCAGCAAATCCCCCAGCTTAAAACCCCATCTGCCGATCCCTGCACAGCCCATGGCGGGCTTCACTGCCGGCAGTGCCTGTCACTTCTGGGCCACTTGCCCCTTCCATGATATGTCACCTCCCGCTTTTTCGGCAAACGCTTAAACAGCTACTATTGTTGTCTGTTGTACAAGGGAAAATGCGTTGCGCTGCCGTTAAGCGCCTGACAAGTCAAGCCCAGTGCATCGACTTCGGCGTGGTAAAGAATTGTTTTGTTTTAAGGCTTTCTGGGGGGAGGGGGGAGTGGAGTCAGGAGAAAGGACCGAGAAGGCAGAAAATAGACAAGAATGAAGTGACGGGAAGAAAAGGAACAAGGCAGAAAGAAAGAGAGGGATAGAAAAGAAGGAATTCCTAGCACAGAATTTCCAGAAGGTGGGGATGCCTATACTACAGGCCC
>CM054145.1:62157506-62175006 GCA_028751875.1 Rapana venosa
GAACACACCCAGCATGTACCCCCAAAGTCGAAATGCGGCTACCTTCATGGAGGGTAAAAACGGTCGCATACGCAAAATCTCACCATTGGTGAACCGCGGAGCTCTAGCAGGGGAAAAGAAACAAAAACAAACAACAGAGGACACAAGAAGGAAGGTGGCAGGACGGTTAAGACGTTCACCTGCCTAACAAGTAAACCGTGAGGTTGTGGGTTCGATTCCCAGCCTTGCCCTTTCTTCCCAGTTTGACGAGAAAATCGAACTGAATGTCAAAGTCCTTCAGAGATGAGACTGGAGAATGAGGCTCCGTGTGCGAATGTGCAGAACATTTTGCGCACACGATGAAAAGCCTTTCGGAAAAGTAGGCCATTATATTCCGTGCCGGTAGGAACGGATGATATTTTTTTGAATGAATTCATGTACACAGGTTTCGTGTTTGCACACCATTCCCGAAGTACGACTACCTAAAAGGTAAAGGGAAAAAAACAGTCGCACACGCAAAAATCTCACTATAGGTGAACCTCAGAGCAGAACGAAAAGAACACATACACCAAAAAAACCCCCAAAAAAACAAAAAAAAACTAAAGAAAAAGAGAGGACAGATCCATGATGTCGGAAGACAATCCACAGAAAGCAGAAGCTTCTTGAAGGCACCCGTGACTGTAGTCTACCCCGAGTTCAAGCTCAAAGGCGGAAATCCACCCGACACCCGGCCCTGCTGGGATTTCCCCGCATGTCAAGGTGAGCAGCCACCGTCAGTGCAGTTAGCCCTGGACCCCTCAGCGTCTGGTGGTGGCGGGGCCCTGTGAGTGAGGTACCTGAAGGCTTGTGTGTGTGCCCTGCTCTGACAAAGAGCGGCTTGCTCTGGGGATTTATCCACCTCTCTGCTTTGCCCAAACCCTGGGCTTTGAGACCGTCCATCAATCATGTGCATTGTCTGCACCATGGTCACAAAATGTGGGATCATGTTCCTGCTGACACGTCAAGGTGGGGATTGGTCTAGCATTCGTTTTGTTTGTGTGTTTCCTTGTTTGTTTGTTTGCTTGCTTGTTTGTTTGTTTCTTTCTTTGTTTGTTTGTTTTTCTGTTTTCCTTCCCCTCGTTTTTCTTTTTCTTTTTTTTTCTTCCCCTCCCCTCTTACTTCTAACTTTGGTTTTGTTTGGTTGGGGTTGTCTTTTCCTTTTTAAATTTTTTTCTCTTAACTTTTTTGTTGTTCTGAGGGGGGTGGGGGTGGGGGGGGGTTCGTTTATTTGATGCTGTGATAAAAGGAAATGTGCAGATGGAACTAATTCTGATTGATTGCTGGGTTAGTGCTGGTGGTGGGGCGGAAAGAAGGGAGCTGAAGTATAGCAGGAAAGAAAGGAAGAGAAGAAAAGGCGTGTATTCGTGTACGTGTGTGTGTGTGTGTGTGTGTGTGTGTGTGTGTGTGTGTGTGAGGGGGGGGGGGGGGCTGGCATAGTTATGCACAAACACAAAATAAACTATTATTGTCTTCTTTTTGGGGGCCTTTTTACCCAACAAGTTGGTGCTCTGTTTTGGAGAGAGAGAGAGAGAGAGAGAGAGAGAGAGAGAGAGAGAGAGAGAGAGAGAGAGAGAGAGAACACACGCACGCACACGCGCGCACACACACACACACACACACACACAGAGTAGATGCATGACTGCTCGTTCATGTATGCAAAAGGACGCATGTACGATCCGAATGGCCATAGATAGATAAATAGATAGATAGATAGATAGATAGATAGATAGATAGATAGATAGATTTTTATGCAGTTAACACTGACGCCAATCTTATCAGGCTGGCTGATCCCTACTGTACAAGACTACCAGTACATTTAACATTACATGTGTCACTGTAGATTGCAGTGGGCAAACTTCATCGTCTATGAAACTGTAGTTTTTTTTAGGTCAGTCTGAGGTCGTAGGTCACTTCAAATAATTTCTTTTTCAAGATAAAGCATGCTTCCACTGCATAACAGGTCATCTTAACTGTGCGGTCATTCAGAGCTGTGTTTTTGTACCGCCACTCTGCGAGACGAGAGGCCTAGCGTCGCTGAAGTGCTTTCTCATTCTGAACGTTTTTCATTTCATTAAAGTCGACAGAACTGCCAGTGCCTTAATTCCCTTGGTGTATGTACACACGAAGAAGGTCAAATACGCATTTTTAGGTATCCGCTTTCCGACTTCGATTGAATTCAACGCATGGAAATGGAGATGTGATGCAACGCATGTGATGCAGTCGGCAGCTGAATGATGGTGATTAGCATTGAAAGCCTACTGCAGGAGGCAGGTTTTCGTTTCATAAGAACTGGCAGAACCTGAAAAAATGTTGACTTTTCTTTTTGAACAAATGATTAGTATTTTCAATGTTTAGTACGATAATCAAGTAGACATCACATGGTTCTCGCAGTACTCCTCTTTAAAAACAGAAGTACAGAAAAGGCCAAAAGAGCAAGATGGAAAACTTGAAAGGTAGCTCTTGCGTAAAGATCCAGCAACAAAAACATGTATAAGGGAGGTAACCCCAGTACAAACACTGGCTGGAAAAACCGTAAGAACACAACAATCTCAGTCACAACAGGGAAGACATACCAGCCCTTATACCCATACACCCCCCCCCCCCCACCTGTCACTTCAGATTGATGATCAGGGGGGGTATGCAAGAAAAACCAAAAGAAAGAAAGAAACAAAGGGGCCACAAAAGAGACAAAGGCACAGGATGTGAGAAAGGAGGAGGAACATGGTGGCTGTGTTTCTGCTGGTCTTTGTCATGTCGCTTGGGTTGAGAGGAGAGATGCCAGCGTGGTGAAATCGGGAACTGTATGTAAAAAAAAGCACACGGTACTTTATTCATTATCCTCGAAATAAAAGAATTTGATTTGATTTGATTTGACCCTTGACTGTTAGCAGTGACGCGAATGACAAACTAGCATGTGTGAATACTATTGTTTTTCTTTTTAAACTGCTAGGGTTTGCGTCAAAAGAACCGACACGACAGTTGAAATTCTGAAAGAGCAGGGAGGTACCTTCTGACTGTCCTGGCAAAATTGGTAGGTACATTAATTTCCAAACTGAATCCCCGAAGTCGGAATGCGGCTATATTAATGGGAGGATAGGGGGTGCGGTTAGATACTCAAAAAAAACTTCATCTTTGGTAAACTCGGAGGTCAAGCCGAGGCACGAAACGCAAAAAGTATTTAGGGCTGTGGCCCCACTGACAGACAACCTGATGTGAGAACTAACGACTCATCCTTAGTGTTCAGCTGTCATGCACAGACTGACAGAAAAAGCTCTGTAAAGACTGCTCACTGCTTCCTGTTGTTCGGCTGTAATCTCTGTAAAGACTGCTCACTCCTTCCTGTTGTTCGGCTGTAATCTCTGTAAAGACTGCTCACTCCTTCCTGTTGTTCGGCTGTAATCTCTGTAAAGACTGCTCACTCCTTCCTGTTGTTCGGCTGTAATCTCTGTAAAGACTGCTCACTCCTTCCTGTTGTTCGGCTGTAATCTCTGTAAAGACTGCTCACTCCTTCCTGTTGTTCGGCTGTAATCTCTGTAAAGACTGCTCACTCCTTCCTGTTGTTCGGCTGTAATCTCTGTAAAGACTGCTAACTCCTTCCTGTTGTTCAGCTGTAAAGACTGCTCACTCCTTCCTGTTGTTCAGCTGTAAAGACTGCTCACTCCTTCCTGTTGTTCAGCTGTAAAGACTGCTCACTCCTTCCTGTTGTTTAGCTGTAAAGACTGCTCACTCCTTCCTGTTGTTCAGCTGTAAAGACTGCTCACTCCTTCCTGTTGTTCAGCTGTAAAGACTGCTCACTCCTTCCTGTTGTTTAGCTGTAAAGACTGCTCACTCCTTCCTGTTGTCCAGTTGTAATCTCTGTAAAGACTGCTCACTCCTTCCTGTTGTCAGCTGTAAAGACTGCTCACTCCTTCCTGTTGTTCAGCTGTAAAGACTGCTCACTCCTTCCTGTTGTTCGGCTGTAATCTCTGTAAAGACTGCTCACTCCTTCCTGTTGTTCAACTGTAAAGACTGCTCACTCCTTCCTGTTGTTCAGCTGTAAAGACTGCTCACTCCTTCCTGTTGTTCAGCTGTAAAGACTGCTCACTCCTTCCTGTTGTTTAGCTGTAAAGACTGCTCACTCCTTCCTGTTGTCCAGTTGTAATCTCTGTAAAGACTGCTCACTCCTTCCTGTTGTTCAGCTGTAAAGACTGCTCACTCCTTCCTGTTGTTCAGCTGTAAAGACTGCTCACTCCTTCCTGTTGTTCGGCTGTAATCTCTGTAAAGACTGCTCACTCCTTCCTGTTGTTCAGCTGTAAAGACTGCTCACTCCTTCCTGTTGTCCAGTTGTAATCTCTGTAAAGACTGCTCACTCCTTCCTGTTGTACATCTGTAATCTCTGTAAAGACTGCTCACTCCTTCCTGTTGTTCAGCTGTAATCTCTGTAAAGACTGCTCACTCCTTCCTGTTGTTCGGCTGTAATCTCTGTAAAGACTGCTCACTCCTTCCTGTTGTTCAGCTGTAAAGACTGCTCACTCCTTCCTGTTGTCCAGTTGTAATCTCTGTAAAGACTGCTCACTCCTTCCTGTTGTACATCTGTAATCTCTGTAAAGACTGCTCACTCCTTCCTGTTGTTCAGCTGTAATCTCTGTAAAGACTGCTCACTCCTTCCTGTTGTTCAGTTGTAATCTCTGTAAAGACTGCTCACTCCTTCCTGTTGTACATCTGTAATGTCTGTAAAGACTGCTCACTCCTTCCTGCTGTTCAGCTGTAAAGACTGCTCACTCCTTGCTGCTGTTCAGCTGTAAAGACTGCTCACTCCTTCCTGTTGTTCAGCTGTAAAGACTGCTCACTCCTTCCTGTTGTTCAGCTGTAAAGACTGCTCACTCCTTCCTGTTGTTCAGCTGTAAATACTGCTCACTCCTTGCTGCTGTTCATCTGTAATCTCTGTAAAGACTGCTCACTTTTTGCTGCTTTTCAGCTGTAATCTCCGTAAAGACTGCTCACTCCTTCCTGTTGTTTAGCTGTAAAGACTGCTCACTCCTTCCTGTTGTCCAGCTGTAATCTCTGTAAAGACTGCTCACTCCTTCCTAGTGTTCAGCTGTAATGTCTGTAAAGACTGCTCACTCCTTCCTAGTGTTCAGCTGTAATGTCTGTAAAGACTTCACTCCTTTCTGTTGTTCAGCTGTAATATCTGTAAAGACTGCTCACTCCTTCCTAGTGTTCATCTGTAATGTCTGTAAAGACTTCACTCCTTCCTGTTGTTCAGCTGTAATATCTGTAAAGACTTCACTCCTTCCTGTTGTTCAGCTGTAAAGACTGCTCACTCCTTCTTAGTGGTCAGCTTTTGCCGGCATCCGACATTTTGGGCCATAGCAGGGTCAGGAGTCTAGAATAGCTTTGCATCAGTCAGGGTATATGTGCAGACGACAAAGACAGCTCGAGAAGATTGCAGAATTAATACAGTGAGAAAAATAGGGATGTTAATCACAAGATAATCTTCTTCACATTCCCCCTGTTCCCCCCAGGACACATGTAATGGATGAGGTTCCTCCTGGCTGACAGACAGAAACTCATCTCTCCCGGCCAGCTCCTCTCAGGGCAGATGAGTGATTATGACAGCAGCTTTGTCCACAGGGGCTTACCAGGATCAGCAGGATCAGGGTGACTCTGGGGCGTCCTGAAGACAGAGGCTGGGCCGGGACCTACCTGAGGACAAAGCCACAGAAGGTGCCGTCATCCCCCTGTCACCTTAGGCCCGCCCCTCAAAAGACCGCTCGCAGAGTTGTGTCCCCTGACGCCTGACTGTTCTTCCGCTGCAGCGGCAGGTTAGTCACAGGCGATTATCTGCCCCTGAGGCTTAGAGTGCTAATTACCCGCCCCTGACGGAAATCCCGTGCCTCGATGCGTTTCTAATGGAGTGGAACCCACAGCAGTGCCCGGGTGGTTTGAAACCCGAGGCGCTGCCTGGCTGACTGGCTGGCTGAGTGGCTGAGTGGCTGGGGACAGGGACGTGGGCTGTGTGGGAATCAAAGCCCGAACAGCCCTGCCTTGTGAGGGAGCACACAGGCGGAAAGAAAGGCAGGCGTGGAGAGGCAGGCCCCTTCCCCGGGACCACCTCCCTGTTGGCTTCAGCGCCGTCAAGAGTCCTGACAGCCTGACAGGCATCTAGTCACGTGCTCGGGGTGACGACCACGGCAAGCCCTTGGCCCCATTCTCCTCTTCATCACACACAGGGAACAGGATGAGAGAGAGACAGAGGAGAGGGTGGTGCCGAGTGGGGGGGGGGGGGGGGGTGGAGGGGGAGGGGGGGGGACTTGAACCGTTGGAGAAGCCCGAATACAAAAGGTGTAGCTGGGGTATGTGGTGGCGGGGCGGTGTGGGGAGTGTGAAGGTGGAACAGGTGAAGGTGGGCAGGGCGACAACTAAACAAGGGGAAGCCACCGGGTCGAGCCCCATCCGCTTGTGTTCATCCTTGTTTCTGCTTGACTGCACTCCGCTCTGCACTTACAAGTGCTGCTGATGACAGAGACAGAGAAGGAAGGGGGAGAGGGGGGGTAGAGGGGAGAGAGAGGGAGGAGAGGAGAGAGAGAGAGGAGAGGAGAGGATGGAGAGAGAGAGAGGGAGAGAGAGAGAGAGAGAGAGAGAGAGATGATTGATGGTCTGCTGTCACGGTAGTGTGTCTCTCTGTGTGGACGTGTGACATCCACCTTGCGGGTTCGAATATCTGTGACCTCTGTGCAGCGTTGTGTGCAAGTGATCGTGTTTACCTTTGGCGGCCAGGTTAAGAAAACACCACTGCTGGGATCTGCTGACATACAGCATTAGTCTGTCTCTCTCTGAGGCTTTATGGGTGGGGGAGGGGTGTTTGTTTTTTGTTTGTTTGGGGTGGGAGGGGAGTAGTGTTCGGTTTTTTTCTCCCGTTTTATTCTTTCTTCTCTTTTCTGTTTTCCTGTACTTTCTTCTTTTATTTTGTCGGGGTTTTTTTGTTCTGTTTTGTTTTTGGGTGGGATGTGTTGAGTTATGAAGTGTTTAATATCACATTTTTCTTATCCTTTGAGGGGGCGGGAGTGGGGGTGGGGAGAAATGATGAATGGTTAGAAAGGGACAATAGTGATATGGTGATTGAACTAATAAAGAAAGGAATATAAAAAAAATAATAAATGTAAGCCTAATTCTTCTTTTTCGCAATTCTTCATCTTCTTCTTTCTTCTTTCTTCTTTATCTTCTTCGCATTCTTCTTCTTCTTCTTCTTCTTCTTCTTCTTCTTCTTTCTTCTTTGTCTTCTTCGCATTCTTCTCCTTCTTCCTCTTCTTCTTCTTCTTCTTCTTCTTCTTCTCTTCTTCTTTTCTTTCTTCTTTCTTCTTCTTCTTCAATTCTTCTTCTTTGTCTTCTTCTCATTCTTCTTTTTCTTCACATTCTTCTTCTTATTGCATTCTTCTTCTTCTTCTTCTTCTTCTTCGTCTTCTCTTCTTCTTCTTCTTCTTCTTCTTCTTCTTCTTCTTCTCATTTTTCGCACTCTTCTTGCATTCTTCTTCGACATTCTTCTTCTTCTTCTTTGCATTCTTCTTTGCATTCTTCTTGCATTTTTCTTCTCCTTCCTTTTCGCATTGTTCTTTGCATTCTTATTCTTCTTCTTTGCATTCTTCTTCTTCGCATTTCTTTGCATTCTTTTTCACAATTATTCTTTGCATTCTTTTCTTTCTTCTTCTTCTTCTTCTCTCTCTTCTTCTTCTTCTTCTCGCCGCAATTCTTCTCCATCGCCCATTCTTCGCAAGTGTAATTATCTTTGAAATTTAATTAAATCTATTCTTGCCTTCTCGTTCTTGTCTTTCTCCTCTTGTGCCTTCCTCATCCCGCCTCTGTGTTTTTCCTCTGTGCCTCCTTTTTTGTTTTGTTGTCATTTGTGTCTGAGTGTAATTATCTATTCATGAATTGTGATGATGTTTTCTGCTGCCGGTGGGGGTGTGTGTGTGTGTTTGCGTGCGTGTGTTTGGTGTGTGTGTGTGTTGTGTGTGATGGTTGTGTCTGTGGTGTGTGTGTGTGGTGTGGTGTTGTGTGTGTGGTTTTGTGTGTTGTGTTGTGGGGTGTGTGTTGTGGTGTGTGTGTGTGTGTGTGTGTGTGTGTGTGTGTGGTGAGTGTGTGTGCACGAACGAGCGCGCGCGCGTGTGTGTGTATGTGTATGTGCATACGTGTGTGTAGTATGTATGTGTGTGTATGTGTTTGTGCGCGCGCACGGACATTATTTCTAAGGTTTACAACTGTTCGTGTTTGTGTTTGTTTTAATGTCTGTTATGGGTGGGGCATTATTTTGTTTGTTTTGTATGGCCTTTGAAATAACACATCCCATCTCCTTGTAGTGAAAAATCTGAGCATGGTTGTGGTTGTGTCCTTTTCTATGGAAACACTTCCTGTCTGACCTGCACAGTACCCGTCGTGATTTGGAACCAACTGCAAACTATGAGGAAGTAAAGTAGTATGTTCTTTCGAGCCAGAAGGCCCATAGAGCCGGAGCTTATCCCGGTTTCTGTAGCGTTAAGCGAACTGATGGTTTTTCACCACCCCTGTGACAGGACGCTAGTCTGTCGCCAGATACTTCCCCAGCAGAGCTGGTACCCACTTGTACACCTGGGTGGAGTGAGGAAAATAGGAGTAAAGTGTCTTTCCCAAGGATACAACACCGAGCCGAGCGGGGATCGAACCCGCGACCTCTGGATCACGAGTTGACCGCCTAAACCACTCGACCACGGTGCCTCCATGAGGAAGTAAAAACCAGAATTAAAAACGCCATAGGACCATAATAAAGAGCTGACTTCAGTGAAAAAACGCAAACTAAAGTGGTACGGGCACGTCACACGAACATCTGGACTGACCAAGACTGTCTTACAAGGAACATTACAAGGAGGGAGACGAAGAGGCAGACAGAGAAAACGATGGGAAGACAACATCAGAGAGTGGACTGGCCTTGAGTGGAACGATTTGCTAACGGAAAGCAGAGGACCGTGGGGAGTGGAGGAAGCTGGTTGCAAAATTTTCAGTGGTGCCCCAAGGGTCTACAGGACTACGGGATAGGTGAAAGTGAAGGAAAGATAAACTGTCAGATAAGCCATCAGGTGGCGTTAAATCATTCAACCAGTCAACTGACGTCCACCCTCCCCTTCCCCCCTCCCTTCCCCCACAGATGGTCATCACTGTGAAGAAGGGAAGGGGACCAGACTGAAACGTCACAACTCGCCCCTCCCCAATATCCCACCCCTTCCCTCCCCAACATCCCACCCCTTCCCTCCCCAACATCCCACCCCTTCCCTCCCCACCGTACCCCCTTCTATTCAGCACAGGGCCTCTACAGCCACCCCCAACAAACCCACCACCCCTACCCCACCTCCCCCCTCCCTCCCCTCCCCACCCCTACCCCAGCCAAGCAGCCAACACAGATGTCCAGGAAAGGAGAGGACAGAGTACAAGTCTTTCTTTACAGCTTACCCCTCCCCCCCCCCTTCCTTCCTGTCTCCCAGTCTCTGCAGCAAACCCACCCAGACTCGAACTGTCGGGCCCCCGGGGCGGGATGTCCAGTAATTAGCGGGTTCTGTGGCCACAGTGAGCACCACGGGTGAGGAGGGGAGTTTTGTTGCTGTCTAATCACCCTCCTCTGGCCTCTACACTGGTGGTGGGGGTGGTGGTGGTGGGGGTGGTGGTGGTGATGGTGATGGGGGACAACATCAATGTCCAGGCTTCTCTTGTGTGCCTTGATTCTAGCCTAGTGCCTGCTGCGCTTATGGAAACCTACCCGTGTCAAAAGATTGATTTTGCGTAGGGTTGTTTGGGGTTTTTTGGCAGAGTGGTTTTTGTTTCTGTTTGCGCATGTATTTTAAGAGGTCATCAAGGGTCATTATCGACAACACACTCTCTATTCAAATATTCATCACCCAGACCTGCCAGTCGTGCTACTATCAATTACGGCGTATTAGTGCAATTCGAAAGTACCTGTCCACAGACGCAACATCCAAACTCATGGCATCTCTCATTCTTTCACGTCTGGACGATTGCAATTCTCTTTTAGCTCCTCTGCCAGCATCATCTATCCACTCCCTTCAACGTATTCAAAACTCTGCAGCTCGACTAGTCCTCAGAAAGAAACAATCTGAGCACATTACCTCTCTCTTGCGATCTCTCCAACTGGCTGCCTGTGCCACAAAGAATAAACTATAAGATCAGTACTCTCTGTTACAAATGTCTCCCAAACAGCACCCTCCTACCTCTGTGAATGTCTTTACCTGTACAATCCTCGTTTCCTTCGCTCTGCTGCAGATTCCTTGTGCTTACGAATAATTGAAGGAAGGTGGCAGGATGTTAAGACGTTTGCCTGCCAACAAGTAAACCGTGAGGTTATGGGTTCGATTCCCAGCCTCGCCCTTTCTTCCCAGTTTGACCAAAAAATCGAACTGAATGTCAAAGTCCTTTGGATGAGACTATAAACCGAGGCCCCGTGTGCGAACGCATGCAGAACATCTTGCGCACACGTTAAATCCTGTTCCGCTGTTCGAAAGAGTAGGCCATTGTGTGCCGGTGGAAACAGATGACAAAATTTACAAAACCGCATACACACGCATAAATTTATTTATTTTTAATCATCTGAGCGCTTTGACTTGTTGCTTTACAAGATTCAGTGCTATATAAATTCCATACATTATGATGATGATGATGATGATGATTATATTATTATTATTATTATTATTATTTAGATTCAGCCAGTCCACCGTCGGCCATAGCTCTTTCTCTGTTTCTGGTCCATCGATTTGGAATGGCCTCCCTATCTCTCTTCGCCAAAGGCATTCCTGTGACACTTTTAAATCCGGCATCAAGACATATTTGTTTCAAACCTAAGATTTTCCTCTGCTGTTTCATTTCATAGCTATCCCTGCTTTTCAACAGCCATAAATCCCATCACCCTGCCAAAGTGTATAACCTCTGTGTGTGTGTGTGTGTGTGTGCGCGCGCGTGTGCGTGTGTGTGTGTGTCGTCAAAGTCAAACTTTTACTTCCAGATGGTACATTGAATAAGCAAAAAACTTGCTTTTTTGTCAAGCCATCTAAGAAAAGAAAAAAACCAACAACAACAACCCCCAAAAAAATGAATAAAAAATAACAACAACAAAAAACAACATCACACAAACAAATATACCAAATCTTATAGAAAAGGAAATTATAAAGATAAAGATGACGATGATGACGATGGCGATATCAATAAACAATGACAATTACTACTGCCAGAAATATCAATGAAGACGATAATTATACCGTCGTGTGTGTGTGTGTGTGTGTGTGTTGTGTGTGTGTGTGTGTGTGTGTGTGTGTGTGTGGTGTGTGTGTGTGTGTGTGTGTGTGTGTGTGTTGATGTGTGTGTGTGTGTGTGTGTGTGTGTGGTGTACATTTGGACTTGTTAGAGCTATTACATGCTATTGGTTGCATGACTGTGTAAGAATGAGTTGAGTGCAAGCGCTTTGATTTGTTTGTGCAAGATACAGCGCTATAGAAATTCCATTTATTATTATTATTATCATTTATGAATATTGCATTTTCTTGTGAAGTGTGTCGTTTACACAAGTCATAAACGTACCTACATTATCTCTTACATTCATCCCCGAAGCTGAAATGCGGCTACCTTAATGGTGGGTAAAAACGGTTGTACACCCAATATCTCACTAATGGCGAACCTCAGAGCTGTCTCCCAGGAACGAAGGAACGATTCTGACATCCAAGTTCATGACCTTGACTGATAAAGTTGCAGTTATAGCTGGGGGATCTCCACGTGGGACACTGGCAAGTTTCGGGATTTCTTTGCCATGTTTTATATTGCTGGGGGGGTGGGGGGAGGGGGTGCTAGCTTCCACAAGAAAACAAATCCCCATGATATACAACCAGGCACCAGGCAGGCTTCCTGTATCATTACAACAATCAACTATTATTTTTAAACGAACCTGAATGAAATATGGACAAGCACACACCGAGATGAAATGCCTGCAGTTAAAAACTGTTCAGTTGTGCTCATTCCAGGTCTGAAGCCAGCTTGTTATTCTGCTAGCACTGCTTTGGCTTGTTTTTGAATCTCTTCAGGCTAATTCTGCACACTACCTTTGTTTGGATGACTAATCAGGATGACTAATCAGGATGACTTATCACGATGACTCATCAGGATGACTGATCAGGATGACTTTTCGAAAGTTCTGTCACTGTCTTAGGTCACCTCGCAACACTGAGGAAGAATTGATGCAGATCATTCAGCCTCTCCATAACAATGCCAACAAACACGGTTCTCGTGAAGAACCAGATCAGAGATTTCTGTCCTACACAGTAGAAGTAATACAGGCCTACATACTTCTGCCTACTTCATTCAACCCTTTTCTTGAGAGGATCGTGCAAGAAACAGGTGGCAGCGACATTTGCAATAATTATGTGGCTTGCTAGTGACATTGATCTCCTTGGATGCAGTAACAACGAACTCCAAGAACTTACAAACATTCTAGAAGAACTAATTAGCGCTTATGGTATGGAGATCAGTGCAGAGAAGAGCAAGGTGGTGGTAATCAGCATCAGTGATTTTATAGTTAGCATTGTCATGAATGGTCAATAACTTGAAGAAGTATACTCCTAAATACCTTGGCTCCAGACTGACCAAATAGGGCCACTCCTCAGATTAGCCCTTGCAACTTTGGCCATGGCAAAGTTGAGAAGGATTGGGACAAGCAAAGAGATCAGCTTCCCAACAAAACTGAAGTTGTTTGGAGCACTTGTCATTTCCATATTGTGTACGGGTGGAAACGCTACACTTTGACTGCAGAACTGAATGGGAGAGAGGGGGGAGGGATCTTTGTCTCAAATTAAATCCTTAAGAAAGCTTCTACACATCTCTGAACAGGACCACAGAACCAACGAGTCAGTGTGGCAAGAAGTGTTATAACAGCTGGGCCACGCGAAACTCTTTCTGTCTGTTGTAAAGTGGAGGAGGCTGGCGTGGTTTGGTCACGTCACGCGTCATAACTCCCCTGCCAAGACTGTCCTACCGGCGAATCTTGAGGGAGGAAGAGGCAGCAGGGGCAGACAGACAGAAGAGGAAGAGCTGGATGATGCAGAACGAACATCACAGACTGGACCACACGGCCTGGACATGGCTGTAGTGCTGTTGCTGCAAAAGGCTGAGGACAGACAGACAGACAGACAGACAGACAGACCAGCCTGGAGAACACTGTTGGCAAACGAGAACGTCCATTGTGTGCCCCAGGTGACTGTCGTCATCATGAGGATGATAATAATGAATCATAAACAACGGCCTCAATTTCACACAGAAACATCAGAATTACAAAACATACAGCAAGGTACCATGCAGTACAATACAATGCAACACAAATACAACACAACACAATATAATACACTACAACACAAAACAACACAATACAGTACAATACAACACAATAAAACACAATAGGCCTACAATACAATACAATACAATACAATACATACAATACAGTACAATACAATACAAACTGACGACAAGGGTTTGCCGGAGACGCTTTCATGCGTCTTTTGTACATTACAATAGAACAGAATACAATACAACAACAACTGACGCGAAGGGTTTGCCATAGTCGCTTTCACACAAGTGCTTTGTACAAGTGGCCTTTCTAATTCTGTGAGGGAGGAAAATGAATATCTGCATGGTTTGTTGTTGTGCGTGTGTGGGGGAGGGGGAGGGGAGTGATTTGTATCTTGTCCCCGGGAGTGTGGCTGTTTGTCCGTCAAGTGTTGTGGTCATCGCAGAGCCCCCTGCAGTGCTGGTCATCTTGGGGCTGTGGTCACCCGTGTGTGAGAGACAGAGACTGGGTGAGAGACGTTTGTATTTCCAAAGCAACGCCATTATGGCCAGAATGTTCGGCGCGGCGGGGAGGGGGGTGGAGGTGTGTGTGTGTGTGTGTGTGTGTGTGTGTGTGTGTGTGTGTGTGTGTGTGTGTGTGTGTTGTGTGTGTGTGTATGTGTGTGTATGTACGCGCGTGTGTGTGTGTGTGTGTGTATGTGTGTGTGATGTGTGTGTATGTGTGTGTGTGTGTGTGTTGTGTGTGTAGTGTGTGTGTGTGTGTGTGTGTGTGTGTGTGTGTGTGTGGGTGAGGTGAGTGGAGTGTGTGATGAGTGTGAGGATGTGGTGAGTGGTAGGTGATGTGTGTGATGTAGGAGAGAGTGTGTGAGATGTGTGTGTGATGTGTGAGATGTGAGTGATGGTAGATGAGAGTGTGTGTGTGAGGGTGTGATTAGATCGTAAGTGTGTTGTTGTCTCAGTCGTGGCTCAAGTACAGCTATTTTTGTGCGTGTGTAGGGGTGGGTGTGGTGTTTTTGTGTGTGTTTATTCTGTCCTATGTTAGTGCTATGCTGTATAAACCTAAGTGGACCCAGCAGCAGTGAGGGCATTGGCTTGTTGGCCTGCGGCGGCCTACATTGATAGTTCATTTGGCGTTGATGGTCGGATACAGGTAAGGAATCGGCATGACTAAAGCGAGACATCAAGGAGCGGCAGTGGGATCAGCAAAGACAGGACAGAACCTCTGCCAAGCCAAGGCAGTCAAAACACACAGCACACAACACATCACAGCACATGCACACACACATACCCACACACATACCACACACACACACACACACACACAACAAACACACACACAACAAACAACACACACACACACAGCACACACGACAAACACCACACACACAACACAAACACACACACACACACACACAAAGCAAACAACAAACTTTTTAAAAAGTGTTTAACGGTTATGAAACACACTGCCACGTTTTGGATTAAAGCAGTGCCGTGTACTTTCGTTTTACAACGGTGACCGACGGACGCCATAGCCGAGTGGTTAAGACCGTTTGTCCTCAACCCCATGGGTCCATGAAGTCGTTAGTTCGAATCCTAGCAGCGTTGGGTGAATTAAGGGTGGGGGTTTTTACGATCTCCTAGGTCAATTTCAAGAGCAGACCTGCCAGAGCCTTAATTGCCTTCGTGTATATACACATGCCGAATATCAAATCTGCTCGTTCAGGATCCTGTCATTCATGTCAGCCTTGTGTGGGTTACGGAAACATGTACAAACCCAACATGTCCCCCAAGCCAGAATGTGGCTACTTTTACCGTGGGCAAAAACAGTTGCATGTGCAAAATCCTACCACTGGTGAACCTCGGAGCTCTAGCCGAGGAACGAAATAAAACCCAAACAAACAAACAACAATAACACGGTGGTCATCCTACAATCTGACTGCAGGTGTGTGGTCCACAGTTTACTGTGGGATGCAGCGTTCAGAGAATACAGCCACAACTTGGCATACACTTCGGAGTGAAAGGGAAAACAGATAAACAAACACACAAATAAACAAACACACAAATCAATAAACACACAAATCAATAAACAAATACACATTTCAACGGGATAGTTGAAGGGAACTAGAACCTGCATTCTGAGTATCACAGTGCGGTTGCAAAAATCTATCCTTCACCATCTCCACTGCTGCAGCTTTTGCCCATCACAGTCTATAGGCTGTTGTTGTTGTTGTTGTTGTTGTTGTTGTTGTTTTGTTTGTTTCTCCATTCTTCTGCGAGAGGCAGGGATCACCACTGACGGGATTGTGTGGTATTCAGCTGTTTTTGCCCGCCATGAAGGTAGCTGCATTCCGGTTTTGAGGGTGCATGCTGGGTATGTCCATGTTTCCGTAACCTACCGAACGCTGACACGGACTACAGGATCTTTGACTTGCATAATATGTATTCATATCAAAGGAATTAAGGCACTGGCAGGTCTGCACTTGAAATTGAAAAATCCCCACCCTTAATTTGCCTGACGCCGCCGAGATTCGAACCCACGACTTCATGGACCCACGGGATTGAAGTTGAACGGTCTTAACCACTCGGCTACAGCCTCTGTCACACTGGAAAATTCTTTCTTATGCAGAGATTCCTCACAAGCAGACTGGTCACTCCTCTCCTCTCCTCTCCTCTCCCACGTTACTGCCCGCACAGCATTGAGCCCAGCTCATCAAGGGACACAAATGACAAAGCAAAGACAAGATAATTGTCCCCCCTGACTGGCTGGACAGGGCCATGGACAGAAGGCCAGATGAAGGGATGATGATAAACTAAACAACTGACCATCAAGATGAAGATGACCATCAAGACGCCCAACTTTACGACAGGGGAGGAAGTTGAACAAAAATAATGATTGCAGTGGTTGGAATTTTGTATGGTGGTCTAAAAGAGTCAAAATATACAAATTAGATATTTTTGCTGGAAAGAGTTGTGAGGCTGTTCCAAATAAATGGAAAAGAAGCTCCCGCGTGGAAATGCGGGGGGGGGGGGAGGGAAAGCTGTCAGTATAGGTAGCATTTCCATCTTCAGGAAATTCTGTTATAGGATCTCTCTCTTTTCTCCCCCTCTCTTTGTTTCTGCCTTGTTCCTTCTCTTCCTGTCACCTCCTTCTTGTCTGATTTCTGCCTTCTTGGTCCATTCTTCTGCAGTTTTTCCCAGAAAGACTTAAAAGATACTCCTATGATAGACAGCAGTAGTAGCTGTCTGAGCGTTCGACGACGAAGAAGAAGAAACGAAAAGAAGGAAAGATATAAAGTAATGTTCATTTGTTTTGTTTGCTTGTACTCAAGTTGTAAACTAAGTAGAGTTTCATAAGATTCATGTAGCAGCAACGCCTACTTCATTAGTTTCTTGCCTAACACCATGGTCTCTCTTCTTGCCCACGTCAGTGGGGCCACTGCAGGGGTCTGCCATGCAGCAGCCAACCATGAGGCCTGGAGCAGCACTGACATGGCAGGTAGCTTGACTTGGCTACGGCACTGTGCCGCTCTCTCTCTCTCTCTCTCTCTCTCTCTCTCTCTCTCTCTCTCTCTCTCTCTCTCTCTCATGATCTAGATGTCAAGGGGAAAAGCACCTGGGCTGCACGAATACCTACCTGTTTATGTGAACTTGGCTTTGGGTTTGTTTGGCTCAATCAAGGTGTCGGAAATTGTAGAGACTTTATCAAGGTTTTCAGGCAAAGATTGATTGACTGCCGTTGGCAGCAGTGGAGTGGTCATATACAAAACAGTGAAAGATTTCAAATGTACAGACAGTTTATAGGTTCACACGATGTCAAACCTTATCTAAAGCTTGATATGGACATACATTTGAAAAGAATTATGTCTAAGTTTAGACTTGGTATATCAGACATAAATGTTCATACATTTAGATATATAGAACATGATGATGATGACCTCAGGTTGCTATGCCCATTATGTAAGCAAACAGTGGAAGATGAAGTGCATTTTGTGCTGTGCTGTCCAGCATTAGAAGATGTAAGACAGAATTACATTCCGGTAAAGTATAGTAGACAGCCTAATTTATTTAGATTCTGTCTACTCATGGCATCTAGTCACCCTGAGATTGTGCGCAGCCTTGCTTTATATTTGTGTAAAGC
>CM054145.1:62180006-62211877 GCA_028751875.1 Rapana venosa
TTATGTCAGCGTTCCTGGAGTTACGGAAACACGAAGATACCCAGCATACATCCCCGAAGTCGGAATGCAGCTACTTTCGTGGTGGGCAAGAACGGTGGCATAGTGTGCAAAAATCTCAGCATTGGTGAACCTGGGAGCTCTAGTCGGGGAATGAAAGAAAACCCCTCCGCTTTGCTGTGTTGAGTGGCGCCATTTCTTGAGGTGACACGATCCTAATGGACTCTCTTCAGAGGCTTCTGTTCCCGCTGTCAGCTCTCCTGCTCTGAACAGATTGCTGTGAAGTGCAGGGCGGCCCTGCCCTGGTCCACTCTTCCCAAAGACAGTCACACAGATCCTGGGGAAGGAACAATACAGAGGGAAAGCAGCAGCACATTACCTCCCCTCTTCTTGGCCCTTCTTCTCTAAGTAACTCTTTTGAAGAACTTCCTGTGGAGTGTGGGTCAAGTTGACCTCCCCCAGTCCATTGTTCCACCCCCATCAAAAAAAGCCCCCCAAGTGAGACACACTGGCCATGACAGACTGCCGACACACCACTGGAACAGGAGGAGCTGGCTGGAACACATGTGTCACAAGTCAAACAGATCCTCCGTGAAAACCGTTCAATTTAGCAGTGACAATGCCGGGCCTGTAACGTGTGAAGCAGGCAGAATGAGCGCTGAAAGGACGGCTTGTTCGGCAATAATGGACAGGCCATGGTCATTGAGAACGTGGGCAGCGGGAGGTCGCAGAGGTGAAGTGGTCAGTGTGGTGGTCAGCTTCCCTGTATTGGTCAAGTCAGGGTGGTGAGACAGAAGGCCAGGCAAAGCCAAGGTCACAGAGGGCGGTGAAGGTCAACCGACAGCAACGCTTCAAGATGGCGAGAGGAACCACCATCACGTGGAGTACAGACCTTTAGTTTTTCTCTTCTGGTCAAGTCCTGGTTGTATTGTAGGTTGTAATGGTGGATGTCAGTTTTGACTGGCAGAAAAACAAAGATCGCAACAAAATCAAAGAGCAAGTGAGCCCAGTGATGGCTGCAATATATTGAAGTTTCTTTGTTGAGGAGAACGACTGTATTGACTATTTCACCATCTTGGCTTGTAAAGCCGGCCAATAGTATTGATCAAGTCTGAAACCACTTGGCATGCGGCAATCTGGGATGTTTATGGTTGAAACCTATCTTCAGCATACTTTTACGATCACAAAATCTAATCCGATCCACATTAATTTTCCTTTATTTATTCAGTCTTTTATTTCGAGGACAATGGAATATGCACTTACCTGCTTTTCTACATTCAATCCCCCCACTCCCACCTCCGTGTAGTCTTGCAAATGTTGTCATCCCTTCCCATCCGCACGCAACGGCCTACTCTTCCAAAACGCGGAACAAGTTTTAACGGCAAGATGTTCAACGTGAGTTTGTACAGGGGATCTCAGTTTACAGACTCGACTGAAGGACTACTGATGTTCACTCTATACAAGTGGTGTTGTGGGGGGGGGGGGGGGGGCAGGTGATCCCTTGATGGGATTCGAACACAGATCGGCAGATCACTAGCGCAATGCGCAACGCTCTAACGATCCCCTGAGTGGCAGAAACAGAGACAGCAACAACATCAAAACTACACCTGCCCAGTGATGGCCGCGATATGGTGAAGATTGTTTGTCCAGACAGAATGGCTGTGTTGACGATGTCACCATGTTGGCCTGTAAAGTCGGCCAGTAATAACCATCACGTCTGAAATCACTTCCCAAGCGACAGTTTGGGGTGGATCAACGGCATTGTGTTGTTTCTTATGCCTGAAGCCTATCTCAAACCAACCCAAAAGTAAATCTTCTGTGGCTTTTTTTCTCTCCAGAAAGACTTGAAAGATAAGAACTCTCTCCCATGTTGAGGTCGGATGGGCTGAGCCTGACTTGTCAGGCACTGAATAAAACAACGCACTTTGGCTTGTGCGACAGACAACCATAGTGGCTGCTTGAGCGTTGGACGACGAAGAAGAAAACGTCTCTGTGAAAAAGCTTTATATTCTCAAAACGGTTTTACATTATTTTTTGTATTTTTTTTCTCTTTTATTTTATGACCAGGTCACTCTACCGTACAGTCAGGCTTTGGATTCATCATCCATTCATTATTAATCAGTAGTGTTTCTTTTTTTAACTCAAACACACACACACACACACACACACACACGCATGCACCCACGCACGCACACACACATACACACATATACACACACGCACGCACGCACACATACAGACAGACACACAAACAACACACACACACACACACACACACACACGCATAGCTTAATGAAAAAAGCAGTTGCACTGCTTATTCAATGTACCATCTGGAAGTAAACGTTTGAATTTTACTTCACACATACACAAACAGCGCGCTCTCGCACGTACACACGCACACACACACACACACACACACACACACCGCGCGCACACACACATGCACGCACGCATACACACACACGCAGACATACACAAACATGCACGCACGCACACGCTCACACACACACACACACACACACACACACACACACACACACACGCGCGCGCGTGCTCGCACAAACACACGCACACACACACACACATGGACGCGCGAACGCACGCACACGTGCACACACACACGCGCGCGCACAAACACACGCGCACACACAGGCATGCACACACACACACACACACACACACACACACACACACACACACACACACACACAGGGAAAGAAATTAGCAAGGAAAACAGAGAAGAGCAGCTAAAGATTTTGATTCTGACATCCTTCCCCCTCCCCCCCCCCCCCCCCCCCCGCCCCCCACCCCCACCCTTCCACACAAACACAACAAAAACATACCCCCAAAAACCCACACAAAAGGCCAACTTGACAAACACAGAAAAAGAGCCAAAACTTAAAAACCAACCAATCAAGAGCAACACCCATCTCCCTCTTCCCCCCCACCCCCCACACCCCCCACCCTCCCTCCGCCACCTCCCCTCCCTCCCAAAGGGCCGACTGACCTGTGAGTACAGAAGACATACAGGGGTATGTACATCCAGTTTGGACCCGAAACTTGTCCCCCATCCATTAGACCATGAGTGGTGGCCTGGGCGCTAGTCTTTCGGATGAGACGATAAACCGAGGTCCCGTGTGTTACACAAAATTATTCAGCACACGTAAAAGAACCCACGGCAACAAGATAGTTGTCACTGGCAAAATTCTTTTTAAAAAAAGCCACTCTGATAGGGAAACAAATACACTTGCAGACCAAAAAAAGAAAAAGGGTGGCGCTGCTCCTGTGGCGACGTGCTCTCCCCGGGGAGGGCAGCCCGGATTTCACGCAGAGGAATCTGGTGACTTAAAGTGGTATAAATAAATAAAATAAATAAATAAATAAATAAAATGTAATGTATAGACGTCTACAGGACCCCTCCTCCCCTTCTCCAAGTTTTGCATATAAACAAAGAAGAAGAATTCGAAGGAGAGGAATGCAAAGAAGAAGACGAAGAAGAAGAATGCGAAGAAGAATGCGAAGAAGAAGAATGCGAAGAAGAAGAATGCGAAGAAGAAGAATGCGAAGAAGAAGAAGAAGAAGAAGAAGAAGAAGAAGAAGAAGAAGAAGAAGAAGAAGAAGAAAGAAGAAGAAGAAGAAGAAGAAGAAGAAAGAAGAAGAAGAAAAGAAGAAGAAGAAGACAGAGGGAAAAAATACCAGAAAGGGAGGGGCCATGAAAAAAAAGAAAAATAGTAGACAGGAAAGAATTAGGGATAAAAGGACAACTTTAAAACAAAGAAATTTTTTTTTTTAAATATTAAGGATATATTATGAGAATTATTGGTGAGGTGTGTGCCTGAAAATTGCATAAGCATCTAAGTTAGCTTGGAAGGAAAGAAAAAAATAAGAAGAAAGAACATAGAAGAGCAGAAATCTGATCAGAATATTACACAAAAAAGGTAGAAACAAAAGTGTTTGTTTGCACCATGGGGAGTGGGGGGGGGAGGGGGGGGCTGACTATATAATATTTTTGCTTTATAAAAAAAATCGGCTTAAAATGAAAAATGTCAACGATTTTTTTAATAGGCATCCATCAAAAAAGGAGTCCAAATTTTAATTTAAAAAAAAAAAAAAGAGATGTGGTTCGACTATATCGGACAGGCTGGCAACAGTGTCCCATTCTCAGGTGCGATCCCACTACTGCTGGACACGGAGCCTTTTGCCTGCTCTGATTTCCAGCCTGGGCCAGTGCGGCTCTCCTTAGTCAACCTGGGCACCCTGAGCTCCCCCTGGGAGTCCATATTGATGCCGGGCTTAGTGCGGACACCCGATCGACATGGCACGCCTGCTGACAGGGCCCCTGCCCTCAAACCGTTCCCATCTCAAACCTCCAAGTAGCTGGATTACAGGAGCGCGCCACAACTCCCGGTGATACAACTGCCCAGTTTTGCTCATATAGAGTGAGTTAGCTTGCGTCTGGGAAGATCGATACCAGCTGTTGACACAGGGAAAAAGTAAAATCTCCATGATCATAGTTATCAGTATCCGTGGTCTGATCTTTCACGTACATGATAAAAAATAAAAGAAAAGAAAAGAAAAGAAAACATTGTACTGAAACCAGCCTGGCTGTAGTTATTTGACCTCTGAACTGTCACTGTCACTTGTTTTGTGATTGATTGAAATCTTCATCATGTCTTTTCACAGCAACAGTACAAAACTAGATACACATTCTTTTTAAACTTGACTACAAAAAATGCAATGCATGTATTTTTTATATAGTTTCACATAAATACAGACTAAAAAACAGCTGATAAAACAACAACTAATCTATGTATTTTTTTACTGTCTGGTAATACAGCAGTCAGTCCTAAAATCGACACTGTTATTTTGCAAAACAGTTTATACATTTAAAAAAAAATCAGATTTAACTGATTCAGTGATATTTGAGTAAATAACTGTTTCTGTATCTTATACTGTGGCTGCTACTTGTCTTTGTGACCTCAGCTGATAGTGATAGAGGTCACACATCACCATCTGTTGTAAGATAAAGAGGGTGTGGAGATTTTCTGATTCAGTGCATCGTTTTCCCTTTTGTTCGTTTGTTTTGTTTTGTTTTTGTTTTTTGGCTTATATTTATTGTCTTTCTTGCATTCTGCAAAAACTTGTGCACACTCGCGTGCACACACACACGCGCACACACGCACGCACACACACACGCACGCACACACGCACGCACACACACACGCAAGCATACGCACACGCACACACTCCCGCGCACACGCACGCACGGACACACGCACGCACACACACACGCACACACGCACGCACACACACGCACGCACACATACACACGCACGCATACGCACACGCACACACGCTCGCGCACAAGCACGCACACACACACATGCACGCACACACACACGCAACGCACACACTACACGCACGCATACGCACACGCACACACGCACGCACACACAAACGCACGCACACACACACGCACGCATACGCACACGCACACACGCTCGCGCACACACACACGCACGCACACACGCACGCACACACCACACACCACACACACACACACACACACACACACAAACACCACCACAGGATGAAATTAGCAAGGAAAACTGGAAGAGAGCTAAATGATTTTGATTCTGACATCATTCCCCTCCCACCCCCACCGCCCCCCACCCCACCCTTCCACACAAACACAAACAAAAAACCATTCCCCCAAAAACCCACACAAAAGGGCCAACTTGACAAACACAGAAAAAGAGCCAAACTTAAAAACCAACCAATCAAGAGCAAACACCATCTCCCTCTTCCCACCCCACCCACCCACACCCCACCCTCCCTTCCGCACTCCCCTCCCTCCCAAAGGGCCGACTGGACCTGTGAGTACAGAAGACATACTGGGGTATGTACAGCCAGTTTGGACCCGAACTTGTCCCCCATCCATTAGGACCATGAGTGGCGGGGGGTGGGGGGTGGGTTGGACTGGGCGCTAGTTCTTTCGGATGAGAGACGTTAAAACCGAGGGCCCGTGTGTTACACAAAATTATTCAGCACAAGTAAAAGAAACCCACGGGGCACAAGATAGTTGTACTGGATAAATTTTTATTTTTAAAAAAAGCCACTCTGATAGGGAAACAATACACTTGCAGACCAATAAAAAAGAAAAAGGGTGCGCTGCTCCTGTGGCGACGTGCTTCCCCGGGAGGCAGCCCGGATTTCACGCAGAGAATTGGTGACTTAAAGTGGTATATGGTAAAATAAAATAAATAATAAATAAATAAAATGTAATGTATAGGACGTCTTCAGGACCCCTCCTCCCCTTCTACAAGTTTTGCATATAAACAAAGAAGAAGAATTCGAAGGAGAGGAATGCAAAGAAGAAGACGAAGAAGAAGAATGCGGAAGGAAGAATGCGAAGAAGAAGAAGGAATGCGAAGAAGGAAGAATTGCGAAGAGAAGAATGCGAAAGAAGAAGAAGAAGAAGAAGAAGAACGAAGAAGAAGAAGAAGATTGAAGAAAGAAGAAGAGGAAAGAAGAAGAAGAAGAAGAAGAAGAAGATAGAAGAAGAAATGAAGAAGAAAGAAGCAGAGGGGAAAAAACATGTTCTTACCAGAAAGGGATGTGGGCCCATGAAAAAAAAAGAAAAATAGTAGACAGGAAAGAATTAGGGATAAAAGGTCAACTTTTAAATACAAGAAATTTTTTTTTTTTAAATTTTAAGGATATAATTATGAGAATTATTGGTGAGGTGTGTGCCTTGGAAAAATTGCAATAAGCATCTAAGTTAGTTGGAAGGAAAGAAAAAAATAAGGTGAAAAGAACATAAGAAGAGCAGAAATCTGATCAGATATTACACAAAAAAAAGGTAGAAACAAAAGTGTTTGTTTGCACCATGGGGAGTGGGGGGGGGAGGGGGGGCTGACTATAATAATATTTTTGCTTTATAAAAAAAATCGGCTTAAAATGGAAAAATGGCAACGATTTTTTAATAGGCAATCCATCAAAAAAGGAGTCCCAAATTTTAATTTAAAAAAAAAAAAAGAGATGTGGTTCGACTAAATCGGAAAGGCTGCAACAGTGTCCATTCTCAGGGTGCGATCCTCTACTGCTGGGACACGGAGCCTTTTGCCTGCGCTCTGATTTCCAGCCTGGGACAGTGCGGCTATCCTTAGTCAACCTGGGACCCTGAGCTCCCCCTGGGAGTCCATATGTTGATGCCGGGCTTAGTGCGGACACCCGATTCGACATGGCACGCCTGCTGACAGGGGACCTGACCCTCAAATACCGTTCCCATCTCAAACCTCCAAGTAGCTGGATTACAGGAGCGCTCCACAACTCCGGTTGATACAACTGCCCAGTTTTGCTCATATAGAGTGAGTTAGCTTGCGTCTGGGAAGATCGATACCAGCTGTTGACACAGGGAAAAAGTAAAATTCTCCATGATCATAGGTATCAGTACCGGGTCTGTCTTTCACGTACTTGGATAAAAATAAAAGAAAAGAAAAAGAAAGAAAACATTGTACTGAAACCAGCCTGGCTGTAGTTAATTTGACTGTGAAAACTGTTCACTGATCCCTTGTTTTGTGATTGATTGAAATCTCATCATGTCTTTTCACAGCAACAGTACAATACTAGATACACATTTTTTTAAACTGACTACAAAAAATGCATGCATGGTATTTTTTATATAGTTTCACATAAAATACAGACTAAAAAACAGCTATAAAAACGTCAACTATCTATGTATATTTTTACGGTCTTGTAATACAGCAGTCAGTCCTAAAAATCGACACTGGTTATTTTTTTTTCTGCAAAACAGTTTTACATTTAAAAAAAAATCAGTTTTAACTGATTCAGTGATATTTGAGTAAATAACTGTTTCTGTATCTTATACTGTGGCTGATTTGTCTTTGTGACCTCAGCTGATAGTGATAGAGGTCACACATCACCATCTTTGTAAGATAAAGAGGGTGTGGAGATTTTTGATTCAGCTGCATCGTTTTACCTTTTGTTCGTTTTTTTGTTTTGTTTCTTGTTTTTTGGCTTTATATTATTGTCTTTCTTGCATTCTGCAAATACTGTGCACACTCGCGGCACACACACACGCGCACACACGCACGGACACACACAGGCACGCACACTCGCACGCACCACACACACGGCAAAGCATACGCACACGGCACACACTCCCGCGCACACGCACGCACGGACACACGCACGCACACACACACAAGGCACACAACGCACGCACACACACGAACGCACACATACACAACGCACGCATACGCACCAGCACACAGCTCGCGCACAAGCACGCACACACACACATGTCTCCGCACACCACACACGCACGCACACACACACGACGCATACGCACACGCACACACGCACGCAACACAAAAACGCCGCACACACACACGCATCGCATAAGCACCCGCACACACGCTCGCGCACACACACAGCACGCACACACGCACGCTCACAACACGCAACGCACACTCACACGCACGAATAACGCACACGCCACACACGCTCGCGCATCACGCACGCACCTCTGTGGCGAAGGAGTGGCTGCAAACAGATATTTACAAGGCACTTGTGGGGTGTTTTTAGCATAAAAAAATAATAGATTACAGTCCCCCCATTTTCATTGATCCCTTCTTTTCAGTTGTCAGTTAATTCCTCCGTCGTCCCTGATTGAGGGAGAGATGGACAGAGAGAGAGAGAGAGAGAGAAGGAGAGATGAGGGGTGAGAGAGAAGAGCCTTGACGAGGGGGGGGGGAGAGAGACGGACGAGATGAGAGAGATGAGGGACGGATGATGAGGAGAGTAGAGGTGATGATGGAGGGAGGAGCGGATGGGGAGATGAGAGAGAGAGGATGGGGAGGAGGGAGGAGAGAGGGATGAGGAGAGCTGCGAGGAAGGAGAGGAGGGCTGAGAGAGAGAGAGGGAGAGAGGAGAAGAGAGGAAGGAGGAGGAGAAGAGAGGGGGGGGGAGAGAGGTGGGGAGGAGGAGGAGACGGGGAGAGAGTGCGATGGATGAGAGGGAGAGAGAGAGAGAGGTAGAGAGGGGGGAGAGAGTGAGAGAGGTTAGGTTAGAGAGAGAGAGAGGAAGAGGTAGAGGAAGCGAGAGAGGGAGAATGGAGAGAAGAGGGAACTCCCGATGAGTGAGAGGGGGGGAAAGGGGAGAGAGAAAGGAATGAATTGAAGGAAGAAAAGGAGAGGGGGGAGGAGGGAAAGAGAGAGTAGAAGGAGAGAAAGAGAGCGGAGAAAGGAGAAGTAGAGGAGAAGGAGGGGAGGAATGAGGAAAAAAGGGAAGGGGGAGGGAGGGAGGGGGTAGGGGAAATAGAAGAGACGGGTAGAGGGGAAGAGATGAGGGAATGATAGGAAAAATGAAGAAAGAGGAGTGAAAAGGAGAAGAAAGGAGGAGGAAAATGGGAGAGAAAAGAAAGGTAGAGAGAGAGAGGGAGAGAGAGGGGGGGAAGAGAGAGAGTGGAGATGAGGAGAGGATGAGGGGAGAAGGAGGGAGAGTCTTGGGGTGAGAGGAGAGGCAGGGGAGAGGGAGAGAAGAGAGATAGAGAGGGGGGGGGGTGTGAGTGGTCTATAGTGATTGATTTGAGAGAGAGGAGTGAGGAGAGAGGAGGATGCTGAGGGATGTGGGGGTGGAGAGAGAGGAGATAGGGATGGGAGATGATGGAGAGTGAGGGGGTGTGGAGGGGAGGTGAGTAGGTAGAGTGTGTAAAGACGAGAAGTGTTAGTGGAGAGTAGAGAGTGGAGGAGAGAGAGGAGTAGAGGATGAAGGGAGAGGAGAGGTAGAGAATGGTGAAGAGGCGGGGGTTGAGATGAGGGGTGAGATGCGGGGGGGAGAGGGTGGGAGAGGGAGAGGGGAGCGGAGGACGGACGAGGAGAGGAGAGGGTTGAGTAGAAGAGAGAGATGGAGAGAGAGAGGGGAGAGAGAGGAGGTGGTGAGGTCGATGTGGGTGGAGTATCAGGGGAGGTGAGAGGAGAGAGTGGAGGGTTAAGAGTGGATGATGGTAGATGAGACTGGAGAGGTGAGAGAGGGTGAGGGAGTGAGAGGGAGAGATGGGATGAGGGGTGTACGGTGGGGAGTGAGGTGGGGGAGAGGGGGGAGAGGTGGGTGATAGAGGAGTGATTGGAGAGGAGGTGGAGAGTGTCGGGAGGGGAGGGGTTGAGAGGAGAGGGGAGAGGGAGGGGAATGGAGGAGAGGGGGAGGAGAGAGAGATGGTGGATGAGAGGTAGAGACCGAGGGTGGGGAGATGAGGGAGATTGAGGGTGCGAGGAGAGGGGGCGAGAGGAGATTGTGGATGGGAGTGAGTGTGAGTGGGGGGAGAGGTGAGGGATTGTGGAGAGGAGGGTGGGGATGGGTGTAGCGGTGGAGACGAGAGTGAAGAGGAGGTGAGAGTGCGGGTTCGTGGGCGTGAGAGAGGGGTGGGTGAGGGGTTATGGGTGATGCGAGAGGAGTGGGAGAGAGGGATGAAGGGAGAGAGAGAGGGGGAAGAGTGGGTTAGTGTGGAGGTTGGAGTCGTGGTGGATTGTGAGGGTGAGAGGCGAGTGGAGGGGTGAAAGGTGTTGGAAGAGGGTGATGGTGGAGTGGGGAGATGAGTGAGGGGTAGGAGAGATGGAGGGAGGTGAGAGGGTGGAGAGAGGGGTCGAGTGTTGAGAGGTGGTGAGTGGGTGTGAGGGAGTGTGAGGAATGTGGTGTGAGAGAGGGGAGGTGGAGAGGGGTGAATGAGTGGGGAGATTTTGTGGCATCGAAGAGTGAGGTGGTGTGTCGGAGACGTGAGAGAAGGTTGGCGGTGGGAGATGAGTGAGTGTCGGGGGGTGAGAGGGAGGGGGTGGGTATGGGTGAGGGGAAGATGGAGAGTGGAGTGAGATGGGAGAGGAGGAGAGAGGTGGTGTGAGAGGAGCGTGGGGCGTGAGGAGCGAGGAGAGGGGAGGAGAAGTGTGTTCGGAGAGGTGAGGAAGGGGGGAGTCAGTGAGATTGGGAGAGAGGCGGTGGGAGAGAGAGGGTGGGGCGAGATGTGGAGTGAGAGGGAGAGGGAGTGAGGGAAGAGGAGAAGAGGTTATAAGGCTGGGGAGAGAGTGGAGTGAGGAGTGAGACGAGTGTGAGAGAGAGAGGAGGGGATGAGGATGTGAGGGTGATGGGGAATGAGGGAGAGAGGGAGAGTGGAGGTGGAGAGGGGAAGGATGTTGTGTGGGAGAGGAGAGGGTGGAGAGTCGAGAGGAGGTGAGGGAGAGTGTGACGGGGAAGGAGTGACGGGTGAGGAGACGGGAGGATGAGGTGGAGAGAGGGAGTGAGAGAGAGTGAGGGAGATAGGGTGTGGTGGGGGTGTGAGTCTAGAGAGAGTGAGTGAGGTGAGAGGTGTTGAGTGAGAGTGAGAGAGAGGGGTGATGTTCTGGTGGGAGGGTAGAGGGGGTGTTGAGGTGTGAGAAAGAGAGGTGGAGGAGAGAGGTGATGGGTCGAGTCATGAGTGGTGAGTGGAGATGGGGAGTGGAGGTTGAGGAGTGATGTGGAGGGGGGGTGAGAGTGTGGTGGTGGAGTGGACGTGTGAAAGAGGGAGTGAGTGAGAGATGAGGAGAGAGGTGGCAGGGGTGTTAGATAGAGTTGGAGAGAGAGAGGTGAGAGGTCGTGTGAGGGTGATGAGGGGGGTGGATGGAGTGGAGAGAGTGTGGAGTGTGGAGAGAGGGTTAGAGGAGAGGTGGGGTGTGAGTCGAGGGGTGGAGGAGGTTGGGGGGGTGTTTGAGGAGGATGTGGGGGTGTGGGTGTGGCGGTTGGGGTGGGGGGGGTGGAGGGTGGTGGGGGGTTGGCGTGGTGGTTGGGCTGGTGAGGGAGTAGGTGAGGTGTGTGTGGGGGGAGTGGGGTGTGTGGTGGGAGTGTGTGTGTGAGATGGAGGGGGTGGGTGAAGGGAGAGTGGCTTGGGGAGAGGGGAAGAACGATGGAGAGGGGAGAGAGAGAGAGGAGTCAGAGAGAGGTTAGGAGAAGAGGACGAGAGGTGAGTTGAGGGGGAGAGAGAGGTTGGAGAGGTAGTGGAGTGCTGAGGTGGAGAGGGGGAGGTGGTGGGAAGAGGGAGGTGAGACGGAGTGGTGGGAGAGAGACGAGGAGGAGAGGGGGTTGTGAGGGTGGTCCCCGCCCGAGGGAGAGGGGAGAGTGAGGGGTGGGGAGAGAGGAGACGGAGAGGGAGGAAGGTTGGGAGATGAGGGAGACGGGTGAGATGAGTGAGAGGGAGAGGTTGTGTGAGAAGAGCGAGGAGAGAGACGGAGGTAGAGTTTGAGAGTAGGTGAACTGTGTGAGTGATGAGACATGAGGAGTGAGAGGTGTGAGAGGAACTTGGAGGGGAAGAGGAGAGACGGGTGAGGAGGAATGAGAGGTAGGAGGAGGAGGACGAGAGTGGTCAGAGAGATGAGAGAGTGTAGGGAGAGAGAGGGAAGTTGGAGTGAGGTGTGAGGAAATCTAGTCGAGAGGTTACCCGAACACTCCTCGTTACGGAGATGTTGTGAGGGAGTGGACGTGGGTGATGTGAGATGGAGAGTGGGTGAGGGAGTTGCGGAGTGGAGGAGAGGGGCGGTGTGTGTGTGTGTGGTGTTGGGGTGTGGTGTGGTGGTGTGGTGTGGTGGGTGGTGAGTGTTGTGAGGGGTGTGGGGTGTTGGGTGTGAGGGGGGGGGAGGAGGGTGTGGGTGTGTTGGCGGGGGGGGGAGAGTATGGGTGGAGGAGGGTCGGAGTGTGTGTGTGTTGTTGGGGGAGTGGTGTGGGGTATGAGTAGGGTGTGTGAGTTGGTGGTGTGGTGGTGTGTGGAGTGGGGGGTAGGGGAGTGTTGAGTTGTTGTGGTGGTGGTTGTGGTTGGGGTGGTGGGGGGGGGTGAGGGGGGGTGTGTTGTGGCGGTTGTGTGGAGGGTGTAGGGGGGGGAGGGGGTTGTGGTTGTGGGGGGTCAGGTGGTGAGGGTGTGGCGTGAGTGGGGTGGGTTGTGTTGAGAGTGGTGGTAAGTTTGAGGGGAGTGGGTTGTGGAGTGGGGGTGTGATGAAGTGGGGGTTGTGTGTGTGTGATGGGGGGAGTGGAGGTGAGGAAGTGGGGGGAAGGGGTGGGGGTGTGGTGGGGGTGTGGGTGGAGAGTGTGGAGTAGTAGTGTGTGAGGGGTGAGTGTTGTGGGGGTGGTGGTTGAGAGTGTGTGTGGGATGTGAGTGGGGTAGTGTGGTGATGAGAGTTTGGGATGGGGAGTGGGAGGTGAGGAAAGGTGTGTGGGGAGTGTGAGGAGGTATGAGGGAGAGTCGTAGTGGGTGAGTTAGGGGTAGAGGGGTGTGGAGGGGAGGGGCGTGAGTGGGAGTGAGAGTGGAGTGTTGTGTGGAGGAGTGTGAGGATGTGAGGGATGGGTTGGATGGTGGTATGGAGGTGGGAGAGAGGAGCAGAGAGAGTGGGGTGGGAGAGGGGTGAGAGGGGTGGAGGTGAGGGGTGTGAGGAGAGAGGTGAGTGTGTGTGGGGGGGAGTGTGTGAGAGATGGGGGGTGTGTGACGTGGTTGAGGTGGGGGTGTGGTGTGGGGCGTTGTGTGGGGGTGGGGGGGGGGTGGTGTTGGGTGTGGGGGGGAGATGGTGAGTGTGGGGGTGAGGGTAAGTGGTGTGCTGGTAGTTGAGTGTTGGTGTGTGGTGTGTGAGGAGGTAGGTTGGAGTGAGTGGAGGATTGGTGTGAGGAGGGGTGGTGGTTGGTAGGGGGGGGGAGTGGGGGGGGGGGGGTGAGAGGGAGTGGAGTGGGTGGGGATGGGGAGAGTGTGTGTTGAGTTGTGAGGGTGTGTGTGTGTGTGTTTTGGGGAGAGTGGTGTGGGGGGGAGTAGTGGGTGAGGGGTGTGAGAGAGAGTGTTTGGGTAGTGTTTGTTTGGGTGTGTGTGATGAGGGGTGTGGGAGTGAGTGTGTGTGAGGGTGTGAGAGTGAGTAGTGTGTGGTGAGAGAGATGGTGGGTGTGATGAGAGGGTAGTGTGAGTTAAAAGAGAGAGGATTAGAGAGAGAGTAGGATATGTGAGAAGGGGAGAGGTAGAGAGTGAGAAAGGGGGAGAGATTAGAGAGAGTGGAGAGGTTGAGAGAGAGAGGAGAGAGACGAGAGTGTGAGAGAGAGTGTGAGAGAGGGTGAGGTAGAGAGAGAGAGAGAGAGGGAGAGTAGAGAGAGAGAGAAAAGGAGAGAGAGAGAGAGGGAGACGGTACAAGAGAACTCGAACTCGACTCGAATGTCCCCCAACCCAACTCCACCCCCCCCCCCCCCCCCCCCCTCACTCGTAATTTTTTAGGAGGATATTTGGAAATAAGCCAGGGGCGTCTTTACTCCAGGCTCAAAAAAAAAGAAAAAAAGAAAGAAAAAAAAAACCAAAAAACAACATAAAAAACCAAGACAAAAAAAAGGCAAACAAACATGAAAATTTGCATAGCATTATTTACACAATGAGCTGACCAAAAACTCAATCACTTTAGGTTATATTGCAGTCAAATACTCCATTATATTCTATTTTGTACTAAACCAGCCAGTCAATACAAATTGTCTAGTTTCATGTCTACACACATCAAAATTTCCCTCTCACATAAAGGACTACATTCACACTACCACCATCCACACTCGCACACCTTGTATTTTCAAGACCAACGAAGCAATCAGCCACATTAGTTTTTAAAAAGTGGGGGACAAAAATTAGAAACGACTTATCTGTTCATCAGTTATTGGCAAGGAAAGTAAATGATGAAAACAACTCTCTTTCCACAGTCTTCAGTTTACAAACACAACACCACACACACACACACACACACACACACACACACACACACAACATACGTAACACACACGCACGCACGCCCACACACATATAGGCACAAACAACTCACACATGCACATGAATCAAATCGATAATAATAATAATAATAATGTATGGAATTTATATAGCGCTGAATCTTGTAAAGCAACAAATCAAAGCGCTCAGATTTTATTTCATACCACTTTAAGTCATGGCAGATAACCATTCCAATCAATATATATGATTTTTAAAAAAATGACACTACTAACAAATCCAATTTTTTCTACTTTAACAGAACAAAACGCAATCGCAACATACACCATGTCAATGCCATAAAGAGCAAACAAACATAGTTCCAGATAATCCAAAGAAAACCCTTTCTCAGACACGCACGCACGCGCGCGGCGCGCCCAAACAACCATGCATACATGTATTATGAATGCCCATATGAATAAATAAATCATCCAAGTGACATTCTAATTTCAAATCCTAGTCATTCTTAACAGAATTTTTTTTTTAAAATGCACCCCATACACCATTTCTCATTACAGAAAGAGCAAAAAAAAAAAAAAAAGAAAACCTATACCAGTTTAAGATAATAAGAATGTCTATGCACATACATCGTGCGCGAGGCACAACACACAGACACACACAGGACAGAACACAAACACACACGCGCGGCGATGCGCACGGCGCGCGCGGCGATCGCACACCAAGTACATTTACATTAACATGATACACAAATAATAAGCAATTAATTCAGACTTATAGATATGAAAATCAATAATTCTACATTGATAAATAATGCAAACCGTAACCTATGTCAATGACATAAGAACAAAACACATGAAGTTCAAGACCACTCGATACGTCAAACACACACACACACACACCGCCCACCCCCCTCCCCCGCCACCCACACAATCCACTCAAATCCCTGTCAAGCCAGTACCTCAGTTTCGAGAAGACACCGATCTGAACAAAATAGGTGTATAATAAATACGACATTTACATAATCATGGTATATACAAAAAGCAAGGTGCACATTATAATCAGGAACATTTCAATAAATATTTATGATAAGCTTTTTGAATGAAGGACAGACTACATTCTGTTTTAAATTATCCGGAAGTTCATTCCATTCTTTACTACCTGAATAGAAGAGAGATGACTTGTAAAAGATCGTTAGGGACGGGGGATACAAATAGTATTTTACCCCGAATTTTTTCACCAAAACCTATCAGAAAGATACTTCGGAGCAAGATTCTTCATAATTTTGTACATAAAAACACCTTTATTAAAACGACATCGTAATAAGAAAGGAAAAATGTTGAGTTCTTTGTAATCTATATTTTGCAAAGATGATGACTTAAGGAGTACACTTTTTAATGAACGTCTATACAAACTCTCCAGTTTTACTAGCTAAATCCCAATATGTGGAAGCATAATCTATATCAGGTTGTATCTAAATCCCAACATGTGGAAGCATAATCTATATCAGGTTGTATATATGCATGAAAAAATAACTTCCGAGTATGCTGCGTATGCTGATCAAGCAAATGCTTAATTCGGTTCAGCTGGAAAATTTGTTGGGCTAGCTTCTTAGACAAAATTGATGCATGACTTGACCAAGATAGATGATTGTTCAATATTAAAGACCAAGCAATTTATTGTGGAATCCACTTCTTCTAAAATTTTGTTATAGACTTTAATATCTGGTAGCTGAAATTTTATATTTTGTCTTTTTTTGCCTTGTGGAACTAGCATGAGTTTCAGACTTTTCAGGGTGGAGGGCCTTGTGGATAATTTCAGACAGTTATAAGTTTATTAATATCTTTTTGTAAGTCAATGCATAACAACGCTGGCAATCTTTAGCTTTATTATGAATTGTAGTGTCATCAGCAAATAATTCACATTTATTTGATACATTAGAGGCAAATCATTTACATACAACAAAAGAGAAAAGAAATGGGACCTGGACTGATCCCTGTGGAACTCCATAATGAAATCCGGCATAAGGGGGATACTGTTCGGTCCTGGTATCGCTAGTCTTTATTCCGAAGGAAAGAGGATATATGTTCAACCCGTTTCTGGATGTAAACCATACATGTGCATTTTTTCTTACTAAAAGAGGCCATGATCTATTGGGTCAAAAGCCTTAGCAAAAAATCGTCATTAATGGATTCTGTAAAACTATCGTTATTAATATTGTCATGCCACTGTTCTATAAGAATTCGGGAGTAACGTATGGATGAGTGATCTTTTCTAAATACACTTCTGGTTTGCGTGAAACTAGCTATATCGTAGTAAAATGGGGACAGAAGGTGTGTTTAAGATGTTTTTCGAGTGGCTTAGGACAACACGCAGGATGAGAGAGAGAGAGGGAGAGGTAGGAGAGAGAGAGAAAGGGGGAGAGAGAGGATGGAGGGAGAGAGAGAGAGGGGGGGGAGAGAGAGGGGGGAAAGAGAGGGTTGTTTTGGTTATTGTTGGAAACCTGGAAAGGAAACTTATTTTGACATGTTTTGCGGTAAGGAAAGGAGGGGTGGTGTCAAAAGTTAAAAATAGTGTATATGACTGTTGAGCAGTCGTCAACAACAAGAACAAAAATAAAAAAAAAGAAATATGGTCCACTAAAGAACAAGAGAAAGAGATGTGGTTGGAAAAATGTAAGGGAAAAAAAATGTGGTTCGACAAAAAAAAAAAGAAAAAACAAAAAGAGATGTGGGTCCGACTGTATTTGGACAGGATGGCAACAGTGTCCCATTCACGGTGCGATCCAATACTGCTGGAACAGGAGCTTTTGCTGCTTCTGATTTCCAGCCTGGCCCAGGTGCCGGCTCTCCTTAGTCAACTGAGGCACCCAGAGCCACCCCTGGGAGTCAATATTGAAGCCGGGCTTAGTGCGGACACCGATCGACATGGCACGCCTGCTGCAGGGCCCCTGCCCTTCAAACGTTCCATTCAAACCTCCAAGTAGCTGGGATTACAGGAGCGCGCCACAAATCCCGGTGATACAACTGACCCAGTTTTCTTCATATAGAGTGAGTTAGCTTGTGTCTGGGAAGATCGATACCAGCTGTTGACACAGGGAAAAAGTAAAATCTCTATGATCATAGTTATCAGCATCCAACGTCTCCTTTTCACATACCTACAAAAGATTTTTTTTTAAAAGCATCTGCTAAAACCAGCCTCACTATGGTTATTTGACCTCTGAACTGTTGCTGTCACCTGTTGGGGCAAAACCGTTTATATAGGTTTATTATAGGAACAACCTGCTTCAATAATGTTTGAGCAAACAACGCTTCCTTATCTTATCCTATCTTTCCGCTTGTCTGTGTGACCTCAGCTGATAGATATAACACTAGGTCACTACTGTAATAATTATGTGCCTATATTCCCCATTTGTAGTAACATAAAGACTGTGTGGGGATTTTCTGACCCCTTGCATGATTTTTCGTTTTGTTTGTTTGTTTTTGCTTTTATTTTATTGTCTTTTTATTTGTGTTTTGTGGCAACGGATGTGCACGCTTGCATGCGCTGGCATGCACTTCCTATGCATCGATGCAACCACACAGTCTGTGGTGGCCCCCTTCGCTGCTCCCCCCTTCCTCACCCCAACCACCCCCTTTTCACTCATCCCTCCTTTAGGGTGACAGTTAGTTCTTAAGTGTCTGAATGAGGAGAGGTGAGCAGGAAGAGGAGAGGGTAGGGAGGAGGGTGGAGTTAAAGAGTTGAATGTTGGTGTTATACCCCCACCCCCCTCCCCAACAAACTGTAAGTGAAAACAGAGGGCTACAAATCTTCATTGGACAGGGAAGAGGAGGGGTGTCATGGTAGGGGGTTGGTAACCTAACGGTTTCTTTCTTCTTCCATCAAGCAGTTGTATAAAAAAGGAAAGTCATAAAGAAGAAAAGAAAGAAAAAGAAAGGCCGATTCAGAGAGGATTGGACATGAGGGAAAACACAATCAACAAAGCAAATCAAAACCAACACCTATCTACCTTCCGGAATACACCCCACCCCTTTCTCTACATGCTGATAAAAAAAATCAGATTTTATGAAAGCAGAAATAAACAAAAACAGATCCCTCCCCTCATCTCCCCTCACTAGCTGATAACTTATAACCTTTAAAAATTTGTGTTGTTATCATCATCATCATCATCATCATCATCATCATCATCACCATCATCATCATTATTATTATTATTGTTATTATGTTTTTTAAAAATTCTTCTTCTTCTTCTTCTTCTTCTTCTTCTTCTTCTTCTTCTTCTTATTATTATTATTATGATGCTGCTGCTGCTGCTGCTGCTGCTGCAAGACTAAGGTAGATAACCCAGCTATGGACAGATGGTGGGAAACAGACGTGGTTATCTCTCTTCTTTAATAGGAGTTGAAACAACAGATACTGCTCTATGTGCAATTTGGATTTTGTTGTTGTTGTCGTTCCTGTTTTTCCTGTCACCCTCAGACACACGTGCACGCACTCACACTGGACACCCCCCCCCCCCCCCCAGTGTTCTTTTCCTTCCTTGGCTAGAGGCTTGGAACCGCTGTATGGATCAGTCACTTTTGTTTTTATCAGTCTCCTACAAGAAAGGATCCCATTGTTGTGTACATTTGAATTTGCTAAACTGGTAATCGTTGTTGGTCGCATGTGTAGGGGCGGGTTGAATGCAAGTACTTTGATTTGTTTTTACAAAATACAGGGCTATAGAATTTCACTGTCTTCTTCTTCTTCTTCTTCTTCTTCTTCTTCTTCCAGAGCCAGGGACTGCAAGAAAGTCTAGTCGGCACACAATGGCCTACTCTTTTGAAAAGCGGAACAAGATTTAAAGTGTACGCAAGATGTTCTGCGTGCGTTCGCACACGGGGCCTTGGTTTATAGTCTCATCTGAAGGACTTTTGGGGAGAGTGGAGTCTGCACTGATGTTAACTCCACGAGGAAAAAATTCGCTTGAAACGGGTTGCGAACGGGTCGTCAGATTGCGAAGCGCATTGTTCTAAACCTCTAGGCTTTCCCCCCCCCCCCCTCCCCATAATGATGATGATGATGATGATGATGTGATGATTGTGTGTGTGTGGTGTGTGTGTGTGTGTGTTGTGTGTGTGTTGTGTGTGTGTGTGTGTGTCTGGTGTGTGTGTTTGTGTGTGTGTGTGGTGTGTGTGTGGTGTGTGTGGCGGGCGTGCACACATGAGTTGTGGTGTCAGTGTGTGCGGATGCATGGGAATTACTGGTGCGCAATGAGTGTTTGTGATTTGAATTTGAGTGAGGTTTATGACTGGTGATGTATGGTGATTGGTGGGTGCTTTTTATATTGGTGATGGGTGCGTGCTGATGTTTGGATACTGTATTGTGTTATTTTCCCCTGATGATTATGTTTACATGTTATTGTTTTTATGTATGGTTTGTATTCTGTAGAATTGCTCAGTCTCTTGCAGATAATAAAGTTTTGAATTGATTGGAATGGAATTTGAATTGAAGTATAAATATATAGAAAAAAAAAAAACTTTTTTGATCAGTGAATTCTTGTGATGGCAAACAAATCAAAGGGTTGTTATGAAATCGTGCACACACATATGGCTATTCACAAAAATTAGCGTATTCATTGTAATAGAACGTCAACACATAATATATAATAATAGATTATTAAATATACATGTTTATATAACAATTAATAATACTTCAACTACTACTTATAATAATGTATGGAATTTATATAGCGCTGAATGTTGTAAAGCATCAAAATCAAAGCGCTCAGAGGAATTATAAAAATAAAATTTTTGCGTGCAGGCTGTATGCGGTTTTTGTAAATTATGTCTTCTGTTCCACCGGGCACACAATGGCATACTCTTTCGAAAGCAGAAACAGGATTTAACGTGTCCAAGATGTTCTGCATGCGTTGGCACACGGGGCCTCGGTTTATTGTGACCACGTTATATAAATGAAGGTGAAGTAAAACTGCATTTTGGGAGTGGGGGCGTGGGATGGGCTGTGTGAGTGTGTGGGGGGGGGGAGATTGTTTATTAGGTTTTTTGTTTTGTTTATTGTTGAAATGGATAAGGAAAAAAAACATGTTTTGCGCTTAAGAAAGGGGGGTGGTCAAAAGTAAGAATAGGTGTAGTATGACTGTTGAGCAGTCCTTTACAATAAAACAACAAAAATAAAAAAAGAGTTATGGTGCACTAAAAGAACAAGAGGAAAAGAGATGTGGTTGAAAATAGTAAGGAAAAAAAACTGTGGTTGACCAAAAAAAAAAAATAAAAAAAGAGATGTGGTTCGACTGTATCGGACAGGCTGGCAACGTGTCCCATTCACAGGTGCGATCCCACTACTGCTGAGACACGGAGCCTTTATGCCTGCTCTGATATCCAGCCGGGGGCCAGTGCGGCTCTCCTTAGTCAACCTGGGCACCCAGGCTCCCCCTGGGAGTCCATATTGATGCAGGGCTTAGTTGCGGACACCCGATCGACATGGCACGCTGCTGACAGGGCCACTGCCTCCAAACCGTTCCCATTCAAACTCCAAGTAGCTGGATTACAGGAGCGCGCCACAACTCCCGGTGATACAACTGCCCAGTTTTCTTCATATAGAGTGAGTTAGCTTGTGTCTGGGAAGATCGGATACCAGACTGTTGACACAGGGAAAAAGAAAATCTCATGATATAGTTATCAGAATCGTGGTCTGATCTTTCAGTACATGTAAAAAAATAAAAGAATGAAAAGAAAGTATACATTGTATGAAACCAGCCTGGCCATGACCTGTAGTGATTTGACCTGTGAACTGTCACTGTCACTTGTTTTTGTGATGGATGGAAATCTTCATCATGTTTTTCACAGCAACTGTACAAACTTGATACACATTCTTTTAAACTTGACTACAAAAAATGCACGTACACACGCACACACAACACACACACACCACACACGCCGCGCACCACACATGCACGCACGGCATACACACAACGCAGACATTTACACAAACATGCACGCACGCCACACGCTCACACCACCACACACACACACACACACCACACACACACACGCGCGCCGCGTGCTCGCACAAAACACACGACACACACACACACATGGGACGCGCGGAACGCACGCACACGTGCACACACACACGCGCGCGCACAAAACACACGCGTCTCACACAGGCAAGCACACACCACACACCACACACACACACACACACACACACACAAACACCACCACAGGATGAAATTAGCAAGGAAAACTGGAAGAGAGCTAAATGATTTTGATTCTGACATCATTCCCCTCCCACCCCCACCGCCCCCCACCCCACCCTTCCACACAAACACAAACAAAAAACCATTCCCCCAAAAACCCACACAAAAGGGCCAACTTGACAAACACAGAAAAAGAGCCAAACTTAAAAACCAACCAATCAAGAGCAAACACCATCTCCCTCTTCCCACCCCACCCACCCACACCCCACCCTCCCTTCCGCACTCCCCTCCCTCCCAAAGGGCCGACTGGACCTGTGAGTACAGAAGACATACTGGGGTATGTACAGCCAGTTTGGACCCGAACTTGTCCCCCATCCATTAGGACCATGAGTGGCGGGGGGTGGGGGGTGGGTTGGACTGGGCGCTAGTTCTTTCGGATGAGAGACGTTAAAACCGAGGGCCCGTGTGTTACACAAAATTATTCAGCACAAGTAAAAGAAACCCACGGGGCACAAGATAGTTGTACTGGATAAATTTTTATTTTTAAAAAAAGCCACTCTGATAGGGAAACAATACACTTGCAGACCAATAAAAAAGAAAAAGGGTGCGCTGCTCCTGTGGCGACGTGCTTCCCCGGGAGGCAGCCCGGATTTCACGCAGAGAATTGGTGACTTAAAGTGGTATATGGTAAAATAAAATAAATAATAAATAAATAAAATGTAATGTATAGGACGTCTTCAGGACCCCTCCTCCCCTTCTACAAGTTTTGCATATAAACAAAGAAGAAGAATTCGAAGGAGAGGAATGCAAAGAAGAAGACGAAGAAGAAGAATGCGGAAGGAAGAATGCGAAGAAGAAGAAGGAATGCGAAGAAGGAAGAATTGCGAAGAGAAGAATGCGAAAGAAGAAGAAGAAGAAGAAGAAGAACGAAGAAGAAGAAGAAGATTGAAGAAAGAAGAAGAGGAAAGAAGAAGAAGAAGAAGAAGAAGAAGATAGAAGAAGAAATGAAGAAGAAAGAAGCAGAGGGGAAAAAACATGTTCTTACCAGAAAGGGATGTGGGCCCATGAAAAAAAAAGAAAAATAGTAGACAGGAAAGAATTAGGGATAAAAGGTCAACTTTTAAATACAAGAAATTTTTTTTTTTTAAATTTTAAGGATATAATTATGAGAATTATTGGTGAGGTGTGTGCCTTGGAAAAATTGCAATAAGCATCTAAGTTAGTTGGAAGGAAAGAAAAAAATAAGGTGAAAAGAACATAAGAAGAGCAGAAATCTGATCAGATATTACACAAAAAAAAGGTAGAAACAAAAGTGTTTGTTTGCACCATGGGGAGTGGGGGGGGGAGGGGGGGCTGACTATAATAATATTTTTGCTTTATAAAAAAAATCGGCTTAAAATGGAAAAATGGCAACGATTTTTTAATAGGCAATCCATCAAAAAAGGAGTCCCAAATTTTAATTTAAAAAAAAAAAAAGAGATGTGGTTCGACTAAATCGGAAAGGCTGCAACAGTGTCCATTCTCAGGGTGCGATCCTCTACTGCTGGGACACGGAGCCTTTTGCCTGCGCTCTGATTTCCAGCCTGGGACAGTGCGGCTATCCTTAGTCAACCTGGGACCCTGAGCTCCCCCTGGGAGTCCATATGTTGATGCCGGGCTTAGTGCGGACACCCGATTCGACATGGCACGCCTGCTGACAGGGGACCTGACCCTCAAATACCGTTCCCATCTCAAACCTCCAAGTAGCTGGATTACAGGAGCGCTCCACAACTCCGGTTGATACAACTGCCCAGTTTTGCTCATATAGAGTGAGTTAGCTTGCGTCTGGGAAGATCGATACCAGCTGTTGACACAGGGAAAAAGTAAAATTCTCCATGATCATAGGTATCAGTACCGGGTCTGTCTTTCACGTACTTGGATAAAAATAAAAGAAAAGAAAAAGAAAGAAAACATTGTACTGAAACCAGCCTGGCTGTAGTTAATTTGACTGTGAAAACTGTTCACTGATCCCTTGTTTTGTGATTGATTGAAATCTCATCATGTCTTTTCACAGCAACAGTACAATACTAGATACACATTTTTTTAAACTGACTACAAAAAATGCATGCATGGTATTTTTTATATAGTTTCACATAAAATACAGACTAAAAAACAGCTATAAAAACGTCAACTATCTATGTATATTTTTACGGTCTTGTAATACAGCAGTCAGTCCTAAAAATCGACACTGGTTATTTTTTTTTCTGCAAAACAGTTTTACATTTAAAAAAAAATCAGTTTTAACTGATTCAGTGATATTTGAGTAAATAACTGTTTCTGTATCTTATACTGTGGCTGATTTGTCTTTGTGACCTCAGCTGATAGTGATAGAGGTCACACATCACCATCTTTGTAAGATAAAGAGGGTGTGGAGATTTTTGATTCAGCTGCATCGTTTTACCTTTTGTTCGTTTTTTTGTTTTGTTTCTTGTTTTTTGGCTTTATATTATTGTCTTTCTTGCATTCTGCAAATACTGTGCACACTCGCGGCACACACACACGCGCACACACGCACGGACACACACAGGCACGCACACTCGCACGCACCACACACACGGCAAAGCATACGCACACGGCACACACTCCCGCGCACACGCACGCACGGACACACGCACGCACACACACACAAGGCACACAACGCACGCACACACACGAACGCACACATACACAACGCACGCATACGCACCAGCACACAGCTCGCGCACAAGCACGCACACACACACATGTCTCCGCACACCACACACGCACGCACACACACACGACGCATACGCACACGCACACACGCACGCAACACAAAAACGCCGCACACACACACGCATCGCATAAGCACCCGCACACACGCTCGCGCACACACACAGCACGCACACACGCACGCTCACAACACGCAACGCACACTCACACGCACGAATAACGCACACGCCACACACGCTCGCGCATCACGCACGCACCTCTGTGGCGAAGGAGTGGCTGCAAACAGATATTTACAAGGCACTTGTGGGGTGTTTTTAGCATAAAAAAATAATAGATTACAGTCCCCCCATTTTCATTGATCCCTTCTTTTCAGTTGTCAGTTAATTCCTCCGTCGTCCCTGATTGAGGGAGAGATGGACAGAGAGAGAGAGAGAGAGAGAAGGAGAGATGAGGGGTGAGAGAGAAGAGCCTTGACGAGGGGGGGGGGAGAGAGACGGACGAGATGAGAGAGATGAGGGACGGATGATGAGGAGAGTAGAGGTGATGATGGAGGGAGGAGCGGATGGGGAGATGAGAGAGAGAGGATGGGGAGGAGGGAGGAGAGAGGGATGAGGAGAGCTGCGAGGAAGGAGAGGAGGGCTGAGAGAGAGAGAGGGAGAGAGGAGAAGAGAGGAAGGAGGAGGAGAAGAGAGGGGGGGGGAGAGAGGTGGGGAGGAGGAGGAGACGGGGAGAGAGTGCGATGGATGAGAGGGAGAGAGAGAGAGAGGTAGAGAGGGGGGAGAGAGTGAGAGAGGTTAGGTTAGAGAGAGAGAGAGGAAGAGGTAGAGGAAGCGAGAGAGGGAGAATGGAGAGAAGAGGGAACTCCCGATGAGTGAGAGGGGGGGAAAGGGGAGAGAGAAAGGAATGAATTGAAGGAAGAAAAGGAGAGGGGGGAGGAGGGAAAGAGAGAGTAGAAGGAGAGAAAGAGAGCGGAGAAAGGAGAAGTAGAGGAGAAGGAGGGGAGGAATGAGGAAAAAAGGGAAGGGGGAGGGAGGGAGGGGGTAGGGGAAATAGAAGAGACGGGTAGAGGGGAAGAGATGAGGGAATGATAGGAAAAATGAAGAAAGAGGAGTGAAAAGGAGAAGAAAGGAGGAGGAAAATGGGAGAGAAAAGAAAGGTAGAGAGAGAGAGGGAGAGAGAGGGGGGGAAGAGAGAGAGTGGAGATGAGGAGAGGATGAGGGGAGAAGGAGGGAGAGTCTTGGGGTGAGAGGAGAGGCAGGGGAGAGGGAGAGAAGAGAGATAGAGAGGGGGGGGGGTGTGAGTGGTCTATAGTGATTGATTTGAGAGAGAGGAGTGAGGAGAGAGGAGGATGCTGAGGGATGTGGGGGTGGAGAGAGAGGAGATAGGGATGGGAGATGATGGAGAGTGAGGGGGTGTGGAGGGGAGGTGAGTAGGTAGAGTGTGTAAAGACGAGAAGTGTTAGTGGAGAGTAGAGAGTGGAGGAGAGAGAGGAGTAGAGGATGAAGGGAGAGGAGAGGTAGAGAATGGTGAAGAGGCGGGGGTTGAGATGAGGGGTGAGATGCGGGGGGGAGAGGGTGGGAGAGGGAGAGGGGAGCGGAGGACGGACGAGGAGAGGAGAGGGTTGAGTAGAAGAGAGAGATGGAGAGAGAGAGGGGAGAGAGAGGAGGTGGTGAGGTCGATGTGGGTGGAGTATCAGGGGAGGTGAGAGGAGAGAGTGGAGGGTTAAGAGTGGATGATGGTAGATGAGACTGGAGAGGTGAGAGAGGGTGAGGGAGTGAGAGGGAGAGATGGGATGAGGGGTGTACGGTGGGGAGTGAGGTGGGGGAGAGGGGGGAGAGGTGGGTGATAGAGGAGTGATTGGAGAGGAGGTGGAGAGTGTCGGGAGGGGAGGGGTTGAGAGGAGAGGGGAGAGGGAGGGGAATGGAGGAGAGGGGGAGGAGAGAGAGATGGTGGATGAGAGGTAGAGACCGAGGGTGGGGAGATGAGGGAGATTGAGGGTGCGAGGAGAGGGGGCGAGAGGAGATTGTGGATGGGAGTGAGTGTGAGTGGGGGGAGAGGTGAGGGATTGTGGAGAGGAGGGTGGGGATGGGTGTAGCGGTGGAGACGAGAGTGAAGAGGAGGTGAGAGTGCGGGTTCGTGGGCGTGAGAGAGGGGTGGGTGAGGGGTTATGGGTGATGCGAGAGGAGTGGGAGAGAGGGATGAAGGGAGAGAGAGAGGGGGAAGAGTGGGTTAGTGTGGAGGTTGGAGTCGTGGTGGATTGTGAGGGTGAGAGGCGAGTGGAGGGGTGAAAGGTGTTGGAAGAGGGTGATGGTGGAGTGGGGAGATGAGTGAGGGGTAGGAGAGATGGAGGGAGGTGAGAGGGTGGAGAGAGGGGTCGAGTGTTGAGAGGTGGTGAGTGGGTGTGAGGGAGTGTGAGGAATGTGGTGTGAGAGAGGGGAGGTGGAGAGGGGTGAATGAGTGGGGAGATTTTGTGGCATCGAAGAGTGAGGTGGTGTGTCGGAGACGTGAGAGAAGGTTGGCGGTGGGAGATGAGTGAGTGTCGGGGGGTGAGAGGGAGGGGGTGGGTATGGGTGAGGGGAAGATGGAGAGTGGAGTGAGATGGGAGAGGAGGAGAGAGGTGGTGTGAGAGGAGCGTGGGGCGTGAGGAGCGAGGAGAGGGGAGGAGAAGTGTGTTCGGAGAGGTGAGGAAGGGGGGAGTCAGTGAGATTGGGAGAGAGGCGGTGGGAGAGAGAGGGTGGGGCGAGATGTGGAGTGAGAGGGAGAGGGAGTGAGGGAAGAGGAGAAGAGGTTATAAGGCTGGGGAGAGAGTGGAGTGAGGAGTGAGACGAGTGTGAGAGAGAGAGGAGGGGATGAGGATGTGAGGGTGATGGGGAATGAGGGAGAGAGGGAGAGTGGAGGTGGAGAGGGGAAGGATGTTGTGTGGGAGAGGAGAGGGTGGAGAGTCGAGAGGAGGTGAGGGAGAGTGTGACGGGGAAGGAGTGACGGGTGAGGAGACGGGAGGATGAGGTGGAGAGAGGGAGTGAGAGAGAGTGAGGGAGATAGGGTGTGGTGGGGGTGTGAGTCTAGAGAGAGTGAGTGAGGTGAGAGGTGTTGAGTGAGAGTGAGAGAGAGGGGTGATGTTCTGGTGGGAGGGTAGAGGGGGTGTTGAGGTGTGAGAAAGAGAGGTGGAGGAGAGAGGTGATGGGTCGAGTCATGAGTGGTGAGTGGAGATGGGGAGTGGAGGTTGAGGAGTGATGTGGAGGGGGGGTGAGAGTGTGGTGGTGGAGTGGACGTGTGAAAGAGGGAGTGAGTGAGAGATGAGGAGAGAGGTGGCAGGGGTGTTAGATAGAGTTGGAGAGAGAGAGGTGAGAGGTCGTGTGAGGGTGATGAGGGGGGTGGATGGAGTGGAGAGAGTGTGGAGTGTGGAGAGAGGGTTAGAGGAGAGGTGGGGTGTGAGTCGAGGGGTGGAGGAGGTTGGGGGGGTGTTTGAGGAGGATGTGGGGGTGTGGGTGTGGCGGTTGGGGTGGGGGGGGTGGAGGGTGGTGGGGGGTTGGCGTGGTGGTTGGGCTGGTGAGGGAGTAGGTGAGGTGTGTGTGGGGGGAGTGGGGTGTGTGGTGGGAGTGTGTGTGTGAGATGGAGGGGGTGGGTGAAGGGAGAGTGGCTTGGGGAGAGGGGAAGAACGATGGAGAGGGGAGAGAGAGAGAGGAGTCAGAGAGAGGTTAGGAGAAGAGGACGAGAGGTGAGTTGAGGGGGAGAGAGAGGTTGGAGAGGTAGTGGAGTGCTGAGGTGGAGAGGGGGAGGTGGTGGGAAGAGGGAGGTGAGACGGAGTGGTGGGAGAGAGACGAGGAGGAGAGGGGGTTGTGAGGGTGGTCCCCGCCCGAGGGAGAGGGGAGAGTGAGGGGTGGGGAGAGAGGAGACGGAGAGGGAGGAAGGTTGGGAGATGAGGGAGACGGGTGAGATGAGTGAGAGGGAGAGGTTGTGTGAGAAGAGCGAGGAGAGAGACGGAGGTAGAGTTTGAGAGTAGGTGAACTGTGTGAGTGATGAGACATGAGGAGTGAGAGGTGTGAGAGGAACTTGGAGGGGAAGAGGAGAGACGGGTGAGGAGGAATGAGAGGTAGGAGGAGGAGGACGAGAGTGGTCAGAGAGATGAGAGAGTGTTTTTTTTTGTGTGTTGTGTGTGTGTGTGTGTTTTTGGGGTTTGTGTGGGGTTTGTGTGTGTTTTTGGGGTTTGTGTGTGGGGTTTTTGGTGTGTGGCGGGCGTGCACACATGAGTTGTGTGTCAGTGTGTGCGGATGCATGAGCATACTGGTGCGCACATGAGTGTTTGTGATTTTATTTGCGTGAGTTTATGACTGGCTGATGTATTGCTGATTTGTGGGTGCTTTTTATATTGTGATGGGTGCGTGCTGATGTTTGGATACTGTATTGTGTTATTTTCCCCTGATATTATGTTTACATGTTTATTGTTTTTATGTATGGTTTGTAATCTGCTAGAATTGCTCTGTCTCTGAGATAATAAAGTTTTTGAATTGAATGGAATGGAATTGAATTGAAGTATAATATATAGAACTTTTTAGATCAGTGAATCTTGTGATGGCAACAAATCAAAGGGCTTGTATTGAAATCGTGCACACACATATGGCTATTCACAAAAACTTAGCGTATTTCATTGTAATAAGACAGTCACACACATAATTATATAATAATAGAATATAAATAACTATTATATAACAATAATAATACTTCAACTACTACTTATAATAATGTATGGAATTTATATAGCGCTGAATGTTGTAAAGCAACAAATCAAAGCGCTCAGATGAATTATAAAAAAAAATTATGCGTGCAGGCTGTATGCGGTTTTTAAAATTTTGTCTTCTGTTCCCACCGGCACACAATGGCCTACTCTTTCGAACAGCAGAACAGGATTTAACGTGTGCCCAAGATGTTCTGCATGCGTTGGCACACGGGGCCTCGGTTTATAGTGACACGTTATATAAAAGAAGGTGAAGTAAAAACTGCATTTTGGGAGTGGGGGGTTGGGATGGGGCTGTGTGTGTGTGTGGGGGGGGGGGAGATTGTTTATTAGGTTTTTTGTTTTGTTTATTGTTGAAACATGGAAAAGGAAAAAAAAGACATGTTTTGCGCTAAGAAAGGAGGGGTGGTCAAAAGTAAGAATAGGTGTAGTATGACTGTTGAGCAGTCTTCTACAACAACAACAAAAATAAAAAAAGAGATATGGTGCACTAAAAGAACAAGAGAAAAGAGATGTGGTTGAAAATAGTAAGGAAAAAAAATGTGGTTGACCAAAAAAAAAAAAAAAAAAAAGAGATGTGGTTCGACTGTATCGGACAGGCTGGCAACAGTGTCCCATTCACAGGTGCGATCCCACTACTGCTGGACACGGAGCCTTTTGCCTGCTCTGATTTCCAGCCTGGGCCAGTGCGGCTCTCCTTAGTCAACCTGGGCACCCAGAGCTCCCCCTGGGAGTCCATATTGATGCCGGGCTTAGTGCGGACACCCGATCGACATGGCACGCCTGCTGACAGGGCCCCTGCCCTCAAACCGTTCCCATCTCAAACCTCCAAGTAGCTGGATTACAGGAGCGCGCCACAACTCCCGGTGATACAACTGCCCAGTTTTCTTCATATAGAGTGAGTTAGCTTGTGTCTGGGAAGATCGATACCAGCTGTTGACACAGGGAAAAAGTAAAATCTCCATGATCATAGTTATCAGTATCCGTGGTCTGATCTTTCACGTACATGATAAAAAAATAAAAGAAAAGAAAAGAAAAGAAAACATTGTACTGAAACCAGCCTGGCTGTAGTTATTTGACCTGTGAACTGTCACTGTCACTTGTTTTGTGATGGATTGAAACTTAAATCATGTCTTTTCACAGCAACAGTACAAAAACTAGATACACATTTTTTTTAAAAACTTGACTACAAAAAATGCAATGATGTATTTTTTATATAGTTTCACATAAATACAGACTAAAAAAACAGCTGTTTAAACAACAAATAATCTATTGATTTTTTTAAAACTGTCGGGTAATACAGCGGGTCGTCCTAAATCGACACTGTTATTTTGCAAAACAGTTTATACTTTTTTTAAAAAAATCAGTTTTAACTGATTCGGGTGATATTTGAGTAATAACTGTTTCTGTATCTTATACTGTGGCTGCTACTTGTCTTTGTGACCTCAGCTGATAGTGATAGAGGTCACACATCACCATCTGTTGTAAGATAAAGAGGGTGTGGAGATTTTCTGATTCAGTGCATCGTTTTCCCCTTTTTTTCGTTTGTTTTGTTTTGTTTTTTTTTTGGCTTATATTTATTGTCTTTCTTGCATTCTGCAAAAACTTGTGCACACTCGCGTGGGACACACACACGCGCACATACGCACGCACACACGCCGCACACACACACGCACACACACACGCACGACACACAACGCAAGCATACGCACACGCACACACTCCCCCGCACACGCACGCACGGACACACGCACGCACACACACACACACTTTCACGCACACACACACGCACGCATACGCACACGCACACACGCTCACAAAGCAGCCACGCACCACACGCACGCACACACACACGCACGCACACACACACGCACGCACACACACACACGCACGCACGCACGCACGCACACACACACGCACGCACGCACGCACACACACACGCGCGCATTCGACGCACACACACACGCACGCACACACCACCACAGCACGCATACGCACACGCACACACGCTTGCGCAACACATGCACGCACACACGCACGCACACACACATGCACGCACACACACACGCACATATACGCACACGCACACACGCTCGCGCACACGCACGCACACACGCACGCACACACACACACGCATGCATACGCACACGCACACACGCTCGCGCACACGCACGCACTCTGTGGCGAAGGAGTGGCTGCCAAACAGATATTTACAAGGCACTGTGGGTGTTTTTAGCATTAACAAATATAGATATAGATCCCCCATTTCTTTCATCCTCTTTTCAGGTGACAGTTAGTTCCCAGTGTCCTTGATTTGGGGGAGATGAAAAGGAGAGAGGGAGGAGAGAGAGGGGAGAGAGAGAGGGGGGGGGAGAGAGAAGGGGAGAGAGAGAGGGGAGAGAGAGGGGAGGGGGAGGGGAGAGAGAGGGGAGAGGGGG
>CM054145.1:62212377-62235910 GCA_028751875.1 Rapana venosa
GAAACAAAACATTTTGAAGACAGGAAAAAAAAAAAAAAAAAGGGGGGCCTGCCTTGTGGCGAGCCTCTCCTCAGGAAGAGCACCCGAATTTCCCAAGAAATTTGCCGTACTTTATAGTGGTATACAATACAATACAATACAGATGTGACACGTATATCAGTGACACATTTTAAATAGAAGTGACACATCAGTGACTAAATTAAAGTAGTGACTCATATTATAGGAGTGACACATATTATACATTGACACATATAACAGTGACACATATTGTAGTAAAAGGTCATGTTTAAAGTGTCCCTAAACCTATGTGGTCGTAGGGGCGGGAGGCGTCAGAGACCTCACTTCTCTAGGGCCAGCATATTGAGGGCGGCGCCCATCTCCCCTCCCTCACTGCTTTACCTTCCCTGACCCTAAAGAGGCAAATACCCATTTACAGCTGGGTGAACAGGAGAACTGTACTGAAGCCAAGGCGCGCAAACAGTCACTCATCCAATCGGTAACCATGCTCGATGCTGCTTAACCTTAGCTGAGGGAAAGCGAGTGCTCTGACGACTGAGCTATCCCGTTCCCGTCCTATGTTACAGTAGTGACACATATTATAGGAATGACACATATAACAGTGACACATATTATAGTAGTAACACATATTATAGTAGTGACACATAATATAGAACAGAACTATCGGCTGAGGTCACAAAGACAAGTAGGAAGGACTTTTTGAGATATTTCGATGTATAATTTTCATCTTTGTTTGAATTGTTCAAAATTTCGATTCGACTTATGAATTGTGTTTACCTGACTTCGCTGGTCTTCGTGACCCATTTTAATCTGACCCTACTGCCGTTCAACAAATTGCACGTGATTCACGAACTGACACCACCCCCATCAATCAAGTCTAGTGTGTGTTGTTCTGCTACCATGGCAGTGAGAGCCGCGGACATTAAGCATGCTCGCACCTGAGAATTGTCAAAAACAGTACACGCTTGCTCCTGCTATTAAGCAACTTTTAACACACTTAGGCATTAATCGCTGCAAAACCAGACGGGGAACATGGGCAGGCCGACGTCATCGCCAGTGGTGGGCTTCCCTCTCCTGTGTCTCCCCCCTCACCTCTGACGTCACTTCTGTCACCCCTGACAACGCTTCTTCCCCATGCTGCCGTCCACCCGCCCCTTCAGCTTTTGATTGTTCTGTTGTTGTAACTCTGATAATTTTTTTTGTTCTGATGATTATGATTATATCCTGAGGTGTTTCAAAAACCGAATCCCCTGATCAGCACAGTTCTTTCACCATCTTCTACTCCGATTAAACCATCCAACTCTTGTCTGTTTTCGCTAGCGGCATCTCCACCATCGCCTTCGTCCTCTTCCTCTGATGCTTGTCCAAACTCACCACTTTCATCTTCAACCTCTCCACCTCCTTCAGATCTCCTTCAAGTTTGTTTGTTCAATGTGCAGTCTGTCTGTCCAAATGGAAAAAGCCGACTACATATCTGATTTCATCCTAAAAAAAACATTGACTTAACCTTCCTCACCGAAACTTGGCTTAAACCACATGGCCATGACCCAAAAAAATAAAACAGCTGACTCCTCCGGGATATAAAACCATTTCTTTCCCCCGACTCTCTCGAGGAGGTGGGATTGCCATCATTGTAAAAGGGACATTTTGGGAACCCATCTCTTTTTTCAGTCACAACCTTCAATTCTCACATGAATCTTTTGAAGTTTGCGAAATCAATCTCAACCTACCGGGCCCAAATCTATTACTATCTGCTGCCTTTACCGTCCACCTCCCACCCCTAAAAACAACCTAACACTTCTCTTTTTCACCAAGAATTCCAGTCACTCCTCACCCCCACAGCCTCTCTCCCACTAAACTTATAATTCTTGTGATTCAACTTCCATTTCGACAAACCAGTCTTCTCCAGATGTCAAACGTCTTTCCTTTCTCTGTCCAACCATTCTCTCTCCAACGGGTTTAAAGAAGCAACGCACAATCTGGTCATATTTTAGACTGGCGGATTACTAATGCTTCATTCAATCTTGTCACATCTTTTCTGTCACCGACGAACTGCATTCTGATCATTCCGCCATTCTTTTCCATCTCAACATCACAAAACCTGTCAGAAAGAAGAAATAGGGTTACTCGCCCGTAATCTTAAGGCCTTAGACATTCAAAACCCTTTCTCTTCCCAAGCTTCCAACGTTTTTCACAAACCTCTGACCACACTGACCTCTCTGATCACTATAACACTATTCTCCGCCAACTGCTTGATGAGCATGCACCTCCTACTGATCACTCCTCCCTGACAGACCCTGGGGCGCCATGGTATACCCAAGACATCTTGATAGCGAAGCGCAAACGCCGGCAACTGAAACGGCAGTGGCGGAAGTCAAAAAACCGAAATCAACAAACAGCTTTTCCGAAAACAAATAAACAAAGTCAAACTCTTAACCATTCAGCAAAGACAGACACTACCTTCCCAAATCCCCCTGTGCTACACCATAAAATCTCTTTTTTCCCTCACCTCAAAACTCCTTGGATCTGCAAAAACAACTCCTCTGGCCGAACACCCACAGCCTGTCTGAACTTCCATCCATATTTTCTGCCTTCTTTTCAGACAAAGTTCGAAACATACGCTCCAGACTTGATCAAACCCAATTCCCCGCCTGCGCCTCCTGACCCCCGGTTCACTGGCACTCCTCTCTTTTCCTTCCATCCCACAAGTGAAAAAAAATCATGACAATTCTGAAGGGAAAGACCTATAAAAACATGCGACCTTGATCCCATACCTGCTCCTGTTTTCTCACAATGCCTTTCCCCAACTTGTGCCTATTATCACTAAAAAAAGTAAACTCATCTCTCATCAGGAAATTTTCCATCAGCTCTTAAAACAGCAATAGTCACACCCCCTACTGAAAAAGCACCCACCTCGATCCCAACATTTTTGAAGAATTATAGGCCTGTCTCAAACTTACCCTTTATCTCTAAAGTACTAGAAAAAGTTTTCTCAAACAGCTCAACATCACCTTCATTCCAATGATCTTCTTCCCACTTTTCGTCTGCCTATCGCCCCCCAACCACAGCACCGGGAAAACCCCCCTAGTCCATAAATTTTGATACACTTCTACTTGCTTCTGAGCAGGAAAAATCTCCCTCCTCACTCTTCTTGACTTATCTGCAAGCCTTTGATACCAAGATCACTCAAATTCTTCTTCTCGCCTCCAAAATACGTTGGGTATTTAAGGCACAGCCCTCACCTGGTTTACTTCATACCTCACAACCGGTTCCAGAAAGTTTTGTAAACAAAAAATTTAATCAAAACCTGTCAAAAAAGGAAAGTGGAGTCCGCAGGGATCAGTCCTGGGCCCTGTTCTCTTTACCTATACACTGCTCCACTCTCACATATAATAAACAACCCCTATTGATCATCATTTCTATGCCGAGATACTCAACTTCAGTGCAGCGATACTGTTGAAAACTTGCCTTTCCCCTTGACAAATAGTCCTAAATGCCTTCAAGACATTCAAAACTGGATGACTCAGAACAAGTTACAACTAATGCCGATAAAAAACCGAAGCCATGCTCATAAAGGGACCCAACAAAACTTTCCTCATCACAAAAACTTCAATAGAATTCGGCAATACGTCAGTTCCTTTGTCCAACTCTGTGAAGTATTTAGGAGTAGTTCTTGACAACACACTCTCTATGAAAAAATTCATCACCCAGACCTGCCATCTTGCTACTATCAAATTACGGGGCATAAGCGCGATTCGCAAGTATCTGTCCACTGATGCAACTTTCCCAAACTTGTCACATCCTTATTCTTTCACGTTTAGACTACTGTAATTCTCTTTTGGCTGGCCTAACCAGCATCATCTATCCACTCTCTTCAAACGCATACCCAAAAAACCCGCAGCTCGACTGGTCCTAAGAAAGAAAAAAATCTGAACACATCACTCCTCTTCTGCGACTCTTCACTGGTTGCCTGTCTCACAAAGACTGCAGTAAAAAATCAATACCTCTGTTTCAAATGTCTCCACAAATCTGCACCCTCTTATCTCTGTAACTGTCTTCACCTGTACACTCCATCCCGTTCCCTTCGTTTAGCCGCAGAATACTTTGTGCTTTCGAACACCCAGATTTCAAACAAAACCACTGTTGGCCATCGCTCCTTCTCTGTTTCCCGGTCCATCACCTGGAATGACCCCTCTTTCACTTCGTCAAAAGCCTTCACTTGATTCCCTTTAAATCCACCTCAAAACACACTTTTTTCCTACCTGAGACTTCCCCCCCACATATCTGTCCCTAATTTTCCCAAAAGCATCTTTTACCGTCTAAGTGTTTTCCGTGTTGTGTGTGTGTGTGGTGTTTTTGTGTGTGGTGTGTTTTGTGTGTATGTGTGTTTCGGCTTTGGGTGCGTAGTGCGCGCGCATGGATTTCTCATTATGTTTAAGGAGAGTTGCATGCCTGTAAATGATTGAGTGCAAGCGCTTCGATTTGTTTGTTTTTTACAAGATTCAGCGCTATATAAATTCCATATATTATTATTATTATTATTATTATTATTATCAGATAAGGAAACATTGCGTTACTCAAATGTCATTGAATCCGTTTGTTCGTAGGATAAACATGTATAAACTGTTTTGCAAAACAATAGTATCAATTTTACGATTAAGGCTGTATTAACAAAACAGTCAGTTATGTAATAGAATAGTTGTTGTATTTTCGGCTTTTAGTTTTAATCTATACGTATTTGAAACTACAGAATACATGCATTATGTTTTGTTAAAGCAGGTTTAAAAAGCATGTGTCTCTAGTTTTGAATGTTGCTTTGAAAAGACATTGTGAAGATGCGGATTGATGACCAAGCAGGTGACAGCCACAGTTCAGAGGTCAAATGACCATAGCAAGGATGGTTTCAGTACAATGCTTTTTATTTTACTTTTTGGGGGGTATGTAGTGAAAGGTGAGATGTTGGATACTGATCACTACAATCACAGAGATTTTACTATTTCCGTTTCAACAGCTGGTATCGATCTCCAAGACACAAGCTAACTCACTCTATATGAAGAAAACTGGGCAGTTGTATCACCGGGAGTTGTGGCGCGCTCCTGTAATCCAGCTACTTGGAGGTTTGAGATGGGAACGGTTTGAGGGCAGGGGGCCCTGTCAGCAGGCGTGCCATGTCGATCGGGTGTCCGCACTAAGCCCGGCATCAATATGGACTCCCAGGGGGAGCTCTGGGTGCCCAGGTTGACTAAGGAGAGCCGCACTGGCCCAGGCTGGAAATCAGAGCAGGCAAAAGGCTCCGTGTCCAGCAGTAGTGGGATCGCACCTGTGAATGGGACACTGTTGCCAGCCTGTCCCATACAGTCCAACCACATCTCTTTTTTTTCTTCTTCTTTTTTGAAGACTACTCAATAGTAAAATATTTTTTGCCCCTGGATGTTTCGACTACAAACAAAGAATAGATAAGTATATAAGTAAAATATTGTCCCCCCCAAAAAGGCAAAAAACCAAAACAAACTGCAATTACAAAAAAGCTACATTGTATCACTATTATCATTTTTTGTGTAAGCATCTACATTAGAAATCTGTTAACCTTTTGTGAACAGTCACATGTGTGTGAATGATTTGAATGCAAACGTTTTCATTTGTTTGCAAAAAAGATTCAGTGCTGTAAACATTTCATATATCATCATCATCATTATCATCAATATCATCAATATCATCAGCATCAATATTAGTGCCGTAAAAATTCCATATATCATCATCATCATCATTATTCTTATTCTTATTATTATTCTTATTTTATTATTATTATTATAACATTATTAATATTATTAATATTAATAATATTATTATTATTATTATTTCTGCTTTCATTTTCTCTCTTTCTTCTTTCTTTTATTTTCCAGTTTTGACTTAGGTCTACATGTTTACCTCAATTTCAGAGACACTGACGCTCACCTACAACTTTCCAAATTCCTCTCAGGTTTCGTTTCTTTATTTCTTTTTAATGGTGTCCTTTGTTCAGATATTTTATTGGAGTTTTTTTTTTTGGGGGGGGGGGGGGAGGCGAGGGGGAGGGGGAGTTTTTTATTTACTTTTTTTTCTTGATCTCTTCCCCCCTTTAGCTTCTATACAAAACCTCCTTGGAACTGCTGTAAACATCCACTCACTTTTATATACATCACTATACCATTATTCTGCAGTGATAGGTGATGTGCTTTAGGGGTAGGGGAAGTGTGTGTGTGCATGCGTGCGTGCGTGCGTGCGTGTGTGTGTGTGTGTGTGGTGTGTGTGTTTGTGTGTGTATGTGTGGTGTTTGTGTGTGTGTGTGTGTTTGTGTGTGTATGTGTGTGTTTGTGTGTGTGTGTGTGTGTGTGAGAAGAGAGAGAGAGAGAGAAGAGAGAGAGAGAGAGAGGAGAGGAGAGAGAGAGAGAGAGAGAGAGAGAGAGAGAGAGAGAGTGATCAAAAACAAAAACAACTCCCTCCCTCCCCCCCAAAAAAAAGAAAAGAAAAAAAGAAATAGTGTTGGTTATTTAAAAAAGGTTGGGCCTAAAACCTTAAAACCTCCTTTTTTATCTCTGCTTTTTTTTTTGCTTTTTGTGTGGGATTTTTTAAAAATTTGGTTTTTTTCTTTTCCCATGCTTTCCATTAAAAACAAGATATCCCCAAAATCAAGGGTTTTTTGAGGGGGGGCCATTTTGAACACAGAAAAATAAAAGAAAAAGGGAAGGGAAGGGAAAAAAAACAACGACAGATACACCCGGTCCCAGTGGGCCACCTGACAACACTGTTTTATTAAAGTCCTCCAGTCACAAATTCCCGGAAGTGAAAAAAGCAAAACGTCATTCCTATAAGAAAAAACCCCTGTTTCAAGCCGTTAAAAAGTTTTTAATGGAATACATCAAAAATTTACCCCAAAAAAAACAACAACAACAACAACAGGGTTATAATACTTCCCTTTTTGTTCTCGAAAAGACTTTGGAGGTTGAGGATGGTGAGGTTGTTTTGTTTTGTGGACCCCTTTTTTTCCTGCCAACAAGGTAGTTTCATTCCCCCATCAAGGGATTAGCGGGGTATGTTCCCTGTTTTCCCCAACTCACCCAAAACAACACAAACTAAAACCCGGGTCTTTAACGGCATATTTTTTAACTTGGGGCACGTGTAAACACACACACAAGGGAAATTTAAAGGCCCCGGCGGGTCTGCACTTGAAGTTGACCTGGGAGATTTGGGAAAAAACCCCCCGCCTTTCTTCCCCCAGGGCCCGCCGAGAATCGAAAACCCTGACTTGATGGGCCCACGGGGATTTAAGTCTTAACCCATTTCGCTATATTTTCCACAATACCCCTTTAAAGGGTTTTTTTCATAATGCTGGGGTTAAGCCGTTTGGGGGTTTCTGTGGTTTTGGGGGTTTTGTGGGGTGGGTTTTTTTTTTAATGTCCTTTTTTCTGTTTTGGATTTTTTCATACTGTGTGCCCTTTTTTTCCTGATTTTGGTGCCCAATTTTGTTGTTTATTTTATTTTATATTTTTATTATTAAAAAAAAAAGTTAATTTTGTATGTGTGTATGTAAACTTTTTAAAAGTTTATGTGATATTTTTCCCTTTAAAAATCTATTCAAACCCTTCATAATTAAAAACCAATATTTTTCCTCCCCCGACAACCATGATTGCCCCAGAATGGGTCAATGACGTCATAGCTCCCAGGGACCGTCATGAAGGGAAATGAGCCAGAGAGGGGCAGGCCTTTTTTGGCTGTGGGCCCGAAGGCAGCCTGGCATTGGGTACCATGTGCCTTTTGGGGACGGAAGGTTTTGACAACAACAAAACCTCTCTTTGGGTGTGTGGGGTGTTTTTTTCGAGGGTAATTGGGAAAAAGCACTTAAGGGTTTTTTACATCGACTTCCCCGTTGTAAAGCGGTTTTGTAAGTTTTCATCTGTTTTTCCCCCGGGCCACAATACCCCACTCTTAAGAAAAGCAGAACAAAGGGTTTAACGTGTTCACAAGATGTTCTTCGTGCGTTTCCCCCACACAGGGGCCCCCCGGTTTTTTTAGTCTTTTTCGAAAAGGGCTTTTTTGGGGGGAGGGAGCTGCACTGTGTAAACCCGGGAAAAAAAAATCTCTTTGAAAAGGGAATCGAACCCGGGGCCGCGCAAAGTTCTAACCACTAGGCCATCCCGTCCCCTTGGTTTTGGTGTGTGTGTGTTTTGGGTGGTGTGTGTGTGTGTGTGTGTGTTGGTTTTGTGGTGGGTGGGGGTTTTGTGTTGGGGGGTATGGTGTGGGGGGTGGTGTGGGTGGTGGGGTGTTTTTCTTTTGTTTTGTTGTATAGCGGTGCAAACTTGAAAAATACAAAAACAAAAAGCCCAAAAAGAAACCCAAACAAAAAACCAAAAAAATACCAAAAATCAGAAAAAACAGACCCCAGTCATTAAACTTTTATATACCCGATGGTGAAAATGACCAATTTTCAGTAGTGACTTGTTTATAGTTTTAAACCCCATATAATAGTAAGGACACCTATATAGTGGCACATATTACAGAAGTGAAACATATAGCGTGACAAAAAAAGAAAGTGACACTATAGGAAGGACACATATTAATTTTTAGTGACACAAATGTTAAATGACACATATTAAAGAAGTAGCAGATAAGCAGGGGTAACTATTATAGAAATAAAAATATAAACATAGCAGGAAACATTAATTTGTGACACTATTTTTAGTAGTGACCCCATTTAAAGGAATGACCCCCAAAAACAGTGACACTTTTTAAAGGTAACCCTACATAAATAGAATAGCACTACAAACTGAGTTCACAAAGACAGGTAGGAAAGAGGTATCAATAAAGGGAAAAATTTCGTTTTCTCAAATGTCCCTTGAATCCGTTTTTTTTTAAAAATAAACCTGTATGAACCGTTTTTGTGAAAAAATATGTCCATTTTAAAAATTAAAAGGCCCGTGTTTGGGCCAACACCATTTTTTACCAATTTGTTGTTGTATTTTCGGCTTTTAGTTGTTATCTATAGGTATTTGAAACTACAGAATACATGCATTATGTTTTGTTAAAGCAGGTTTAAAAAGAATGTGTCTCTAGTTTTGTATGTTGCTGTGAAAAGACATTGTGAAGATGCTGATCGATCACCAAACAGGTGACAGCCACAGTTTAGAGGTCAAATAACCATAGCGAGGCTGGTTTCAGTACGATGCTTTTTATTTTACTTTTTTGTGTACATAGTGATAGGTGAGATGTTGGATACTGATCACTACAATCACAGAGATTTTACTATTTCCGTTTCAACAGCTGGTATCGATCTTCCCAGACACAAGCTAACTCACTCTATATGAAGAAAACTGGGCAGTTGTATCACCGGGAGTTGTGGCGCGCTCCTGTAATCCAGCTACTTGGAGGTTTGAGATGGGAACGGTTTGAGGGCAGGGGCCCTGTCAGCAGGCGTGCCATGTCGATCGGGTGTCCGCACTAAGCCCGGCATCAATATGGACTCCCAGGGGGAGCTCTGGGTGCCCAGGTTGACTAAGGAGAGCCGCACTGGCCCAGGCTGGAAATCAGAGCAGGCAAAAGGCTCCGTGTCCAGCAGTAGTGGGATCGCACCGTGAATGGGACACTGTTGCCAGCCTGTCCAATACAGTCGAACCACATCTCTTTTTTTTCTTTTTTTTTTAAAACTGATTAACACTCACCTGTTTCTACTTTTACCATTCTTTTCCTTACTTACCGCCATACATCTCTAAAAACATATTTTCCAGTCCCATGTTTCAACAACAAAAACCAAGCAATAAATAAATACATAAATCAGTGGAGCAATAAACTATCCCACCAATTAAAAAAACAATTTTTTACCTTCTTATTTTTGTCTTCCTCTCTGCTTTCTGGGTTTTTTATTTGTCCAACTTTCATTTTTCTTTTAGGTTATTTTCACAGATATATAAACCCACCTGTCACTTTTATATTTCTTCCATCTTCTCTTTTTTCTGTCCTTTGTTCCCGTTTTTTGTTGGATTTGGGTTTGTTGTTGGTGGTGGCGTGTTTGTTTGGGTGGGGGAGGGGGGGGACATTTTCGGTTGTTGTTTATCTTTTTTGGGGGGTACGTTTTTTTCTTCACTTTTTCCCCCTCTACCTCTTCTCCCCTTTCGTTTCTATACAAAACTTCTTCTGAGCTCCTGTATGCATTTGCACATTTTTATATACATGGGTATATCCATTTTTGCAGCATCATTGATTTTTTTCAGGTAGGTGTGGGTATTGTGTGAGAGAGAGACAGAGACAAAGACAGATATATATATATATATATATATATATATATTATATATATATATATATAATATATATATATATATGATTGTAGCACTCTGTGTTCACTTAGGGTTCTCGTGTTTGTGTGTGGTGTGTGTGTGTGTGTGTGTGTGTGGTGTGTGTGTGTATGTGTGTGTGTGTGTGTGTGTGGGTTGTGTGTGTGTGTGTTTGTTTTGGTTTTTAGACAACAAACAGACTGAAAAATAGCAGTCTGGCAAAATGAAAGTGTCCGTTTCAAGCCTGAAGGCTGTTTTACAAGACAGTCAATTGTGTGTATAAATTAGTTGTTATTTTTTTCAGCCACCTCAGTTCCTTAATTACACTCTACAACAGGAAGAGCGAGAAAATGAAAGTAAGACTACTGAAGCCTTTCGCCCCTTCCTCCCCCCCCCTATCCCCCCCCCCCCCCCCCCCCCCCCCCCCCCCCCCCAAAAAAAAACCCCCCCCTTTTTTTTTTCCCCCCCCTTTTTTCTTTTTCCCCTTTTTCTCTCTTTTCCCCTTTCCCCCCCCCTCCCTCTCTCCCTTCTTTTTTCTCCCTTTCCCCTCTCTCTCTCACTTCCCTCTTTTTCTTTCCCTTTCTCTCTCTCTCTCTATCTTCCCTCCTCTCCTCTTCCCCCTCTCTCTCTCTCCCTCCCCCCTCTCTCTCTCTCTCTCTTTTATCTCTCTCTTCTCCCCTCTCTCTTTCACCCCCTCTTCTCTCCTCCCCTTTCTTCTCTCTCTCTACCTCTCTCTCTCTCTCTCTCTTACCTCTCTTTCTCCTCTCTTTTACCTCTCCCCTCTCTCTCTCTCTCTCTCTCCCCCCTCCTCTCTCTCTCTCTCTCCCCCCCTCTCTCTCTTTTCCCCTCTCTCTCTCTCCCCTCTTCTCTGTTATCCCCCTCAATGGGCATGAGGAACTAACTGCACCGAAAAGGGGGATAATGAAAGGGGGGATCGTTCTATATTTGTTAATGCTAAAAAAACCCCACAGTGCCTTGTAAATATCTGTTTCACCACCCCTTCGACAGAGTGCGTGCTTTTGCGCGGCGTGTGTGCTTGTGGTATGCATGGTGTGTGTGTGTGCGTGCGTTGTGCGTGCGTGTGCGCAGCGTGTGTGCTTTGGGGCGTAATGTGGTGGTGTGTGGTGCATGTATGGTGGTGGTGTGTGCGTGCAGGTGTGTCGAAGCTGTGGCGTGTGCGTTCGTGCGTGTGGGGTGTGGGGGCGTGTGTGTTGCGTCGTATGCGCGCTGTGTGTGTGCGTGCGTGCGTGCTTGTGGGTGCGTGCGTGGTGCGTGGTGGGGGTGTTTTGGGGTGCGTTGTGTGCGTGGTGGTGTGTGGTGCGTGTGTGCGTGCGTGCGTTTTGAGCGTGTGGCGGGGCGTATGCGTGCGTGTGTGTTGCGTGCATGTGTGTGTGTTGTGTGCGTGCGTGTGTCCGTGGTGCGTGTCCGGGAGTGTGTGCGTGTGCTATGCTTGGTGTGTGTGTGCGTGCGTGGGTTGGGGGTGGTGTGTGTGTGCGCTTTGTGGGGGGTCTAGGCGCGTGTTGTGTGCACCATGTGCACAAGTTTTTGGAATGAAAAGAAAGACAATAAATAAAACCCAAAAAACAAAAACAAAACAAAACAAACAAACAAAAGGGAAAAACGATGCACTGAATCAAAATCCCCAAAACCCCTCTTTATCTTACAACAATGGTGATTGTGACCTCCACTATCAGCTGATCACAAAGACAATGCACCACTATAAGTACAGAAACAGTTTTTTTACTCAAATTTCACGAACATTAAATCGTTTTTTTAAAAAATGTATAAAACGTTTTCAAAAAAACAGGTCTTTTTAGGACTGACGCTGTTTTACCAACATTTTTAAAAAAAATACATAGATTAGTTTTGTTTTATAGCTTTTTTTAGTCTGTATTTATGTAAAAATATATAAAAAATACATGCAGCATTTTTGTAGTCAAGTTTAAAAAGAAGGGGTTTATCTATTTTTGTATGTTGCTGTGAAAAGACAGTGAAGATTTCAATCCTCACAAACAAGTGACATGACAGTTCACAGGTAAATAACTACAGCCCGGGTGGTTCAGTCAATGTTTTTTTTTTCTTTTTTTTTTTATTTTTTTATCATGTACGTAAAGATCAGCCCGGTACTTAACTATGATCATGGAGATTTTTACTTTTTCCCTGTTCAACGGGGTATCGATCTTCCCGACAAAAGCAAACTCACTCTATATGAAGAAAAAAACGGGGGAATTTTATCCCGGGGGGGTTGTGGCGGCCCCTGTTCCAGCTACTTGGGGGTTTGAGAGGGGGAAGGGTTTTGGGGGGCGGGGCCCTGTCAGCACTTTGCCATGTCGTGGGTGTCCGAACTAACCCCGGCATCAATATGGACCCCAGGGGGCTTGGGTGCCCGGGGTTGACTAAGGAGACCCCACTGGCCCAGGGGGAAAAAAGCAGGCAAAAGGCTCCGTTCCAGCAGTATGGGATCGCCCCTGGAATACCTTTCCCCCCGCCGTTTTCGCCCCCCCCATCCTTTTTTTTTTTTTTTTTTTTGGTCAACAACTTTTTTTCCTTACTATTTTCAACCACCTTTTTCTCTTGTTTTTTAGTGCACCATATCTCTTTTTTTTTTTTGTTGTTGTTGTAAAAAGATGCTCAACGTCATAAACCCTATTCTTACTTTTGACCACCCTCCTTTCTTAGCGCAAAACATGTTTTTTTTTTTCCCTTTTTCCCATTTTTTTTTCAACAATAAACAAAACAAAAAAACCAAAATAAAAAATTTCCCCCCCCCCCCACACACCCCAAAAAAACCCCCCACCCCCACCCCCCACCCCCCAAAATGCATTTTTTTTTACTTCACCTTCTTTTATAAAACGTGTCACTATAAACCGGGGCCCCCCGGGGCCCAACGCATGCAGAACTCTTGGGCACCTTTAAAATCCTGTTTGCGTTCGAAGATAGGCCATTGTGTGCGGGGGGAACAAAGACAAAATTTAAAAACCGCTTTCAGCCTGCCGCATTTTTTTTTTAATTCATTGACGTTTTGTTTGTTGCTTTACAAATTCAGCGCTTATAAATTCCATACATTTTTATAAGTGTATTGAAGTTTTATTATTGTTTTATAATAGTTATTTATATTTTATTATATAATTTGTGTGTACTGTCTTTTTACAATGAAATACCAAAAGTTTTGTGAATACCATAGTTGTGCACGATTTAAATTTAAAAGCCCTTTGATTTTTTTTGCCTCACAAATTCACTGATCTAAAAAGTTCATATTTTATACTTCAAATTTATTCCATTCCATTTTTCAAAAATTTATTATCTCAGAGACAGAGCAATTCTACAATTTCAAAACCAACATAAAAACAATAAACATGTAAAAAAAAATACGGGGGGAAAAAAAACAATACATTCCCAAAAACAGCACGCCCCTCCAATATAAAAAGCACCCCCAAAAACCCAAAAAACCATCTAAAATCCGCAAATAAAAACAAAAACACTCATTTTGGCCAGTTGTCACATCCGCACACACTGACACAAATCATGTGTGCCGCCCCCCCACCACACACACACACACACACACAACCCAACCACACACACAACACCCACACCACCACACAACAAAAAACACACCAAAAACCACAAACACACATACATCATCATCCCACATATCATCTTATGGGAGGGGGGGGGGGGGGGGGGGCCTAGTGGTTAAACATTTCGCTCGCAAATTTTGACGACCCGGGTTCGAATCCCGTTCAAGCGATTTTTTTCCCTGGGTTACACATGCAGATCCACCTCCCCAAAGTCCTTCAGAGAGAAATAAAAACCCAAGGCCCCGTGTGGAACGCACGCGAACAATTTTTCGTACACTTTAAATCTTTTTCGCTTTTCAAAAGAGTAGGCCCTTGTGTGCCGACTAGACTTTTTTTGCGTCCCTGGGTCTGGAAGAAGAAAAAGAAAAAAGAAGAAGAAGAAGAAGTGAAATTCTTAGCCCTGTATTTTGTAAAAACAAATCAAATACTTGCATTCAACCCCCCCTACACATGGACAAAACATTACCAGTTTAGCAAATTTAAATTAAAACAATGGGATCCCTTTTTTGAGGAGATGATCAAAAAAAAAATGGAAACTTTCAGCGGTTCCAAGCCCCCTTTGCCAAGGAAGGAAAAGAACACTGGGGGGGGGGGGGGGGGGGGGTGTTCAGTGGGGAGTGTGCACGTGTGCGAGGTACAGGAAAACAGGAACGCAAAAAACAACAAAAAACCAAATTGAATAGAGCAGTATTGTTGTTTCAACCCTTTTTAAAGAAAGAAAACCACGTCTGTTTCCCCCCATCTGTCCATAGCTGGGGTTTTCTACCTTAGTCTTCGCAGCAAACAGCAGCAGCAGCATCATAATAATAATAAAAAGAAGAAGAAGAAAAGAAGAAGAAAAGAAGAAGAAGAAAGAAAAGAATTTTTAAAAAACATAATAAAAATAATAATAAAAATGAATTATGGTGTGTTATGATGATGATGAGAGATGAGTTTATAACAACACAAATTTTTAAAGGGTTTTAAGTTATCACTAGTGAGGGGGGTGGGGGGGGGGGGATCTGTTTTGTTTTTTTTTCTTTCTAAAATCTGATTTTTTTTACAGCATGAGAAAAGGGGTGGGGTGATTCCTGAAAGGGAGATAGGGTTGGTTTTTGATTGCTTTGTTATTGTGTTTTCCCTCTGTCAATCCCCTCTGATCGGCCTTTTTTTTCTTTCTTTTTTCTTTATGTGACTTTTCCCTTTTTTTAAACGCTTGAGGAAGAAAGAAGAAACCGTTAGGTTACCAACCCCCTACCTGCACCCCCTCCTCTTCCCTGCCAATGAAGATTTGTAGCCCCCTGTTTTCACTTACAGTTTTTTTGGGGGGGGGGGGTGGGGGTTAACACCAAAATTCAACTCTTTAAACCCCCCCCCTCCTTCCCCTTCCTTTCCTTCACCTCTCCCCATTCGACACTTTAAAAACTAACTGTCACCCCAAAGGAGGGGTGAGTGAAAAGGGGGTGGGTGGGGGGGTGGGAAGGGGGGGAAACAGCGGGAAGGGGGACCACAAAGGGGGTCGTGCATGCTGATGCATAGGGGTGCATGCCGCGCAATGCAAAGGGGTGCACACATTTGCACAAAAAACAAAAGAAAAAAGACAAAAAAAATAAAAGCAAAAACAAACAAACAAAACAAAAAACATGCAAAAGGGGGCGAAATCCCCACACAGCTTTTTGTTACTAAAAGGGGAATAAGCACATAAATTTTTACAGTAGTGACTATGTTATAAATTTCAGTGGGGGGGTCACACAGACAAGGGAAGATGGATAAGATAAGGAAACGTTGTTTGCTCAACATATTGAACAGGTTGTTCCTATAATAAACCCAATTAAACGGTTTTGCCCAAAAGGTGACAGCAACAGTTTTAAGGTCAATAAACCCTAAAGGGGGGTTTTTTGCAGTGCTTTTAAAAAAAAAAAAATTTTGTAGTATGTGAAAGGGGAAAGTTGGATCTGATAAAATATGTCATAGAGATTTTACTTTTTTTCCCCGTGTCACGCTGGTACGATTTCCCCCGACACAAGCTAACTACTCTATATGAAGAAAACTGGGATTGTATCCCCGGGGAGTTGTGGCGCGCTCTGTAAACCCTACTTGGAGGGGTTTTAGATGGGAACGGTTTGAGGGCCGGGGCCCCGTCAGCCCGTGGGCCCTGCGATGGGGTCCCCCCACTAAACCCCCGGGATCAATATGGACCCAAGGGGGGGTCGGGGCCCGGTTTTACTAAGGAGAGCCGCACTGCCCACTGGAAATCAGAGCAGGGAAAAGGTCCCTTCCAGCAATAGTGGGGGTCCCCTGTGAATGGGACACTGTTGCCTTTTTGTCCAATACAGGGACCACATCTTTTTTTTTTTTTTTTTTTTTTTTGTCAACCCCTTTTTTTTTTTTTACATTTTTCAACCCCATCTCTTTTTTTTTTTGTTCTTTTTGTGGAATAAACTCTTTTTTATTTTTTTTTTCTTGTTGTTGACGCTGTCAACGTCAATTACACCTATTTTTACTTTTGACCCCCCTCTTTCTTTCCGCAAAAAAAATTTTATTTTTTTCCCTTTTTCCAGGTTTAACAAAAAACAAAAAAAAAAAACCCTCTCTTTCCCCCCCCTCTCCCCCCCCCTCTCTCTCTCTCCCTCCCTCTCCTCTTCCCTTTTTCTCTCTCTCTACCTTCCCCCCTCTCTCTCTCAATCCTTCGGTTTGTCTAAGCCCCCGAAAAAACCTTAAAAAACACCCCTTTTGTCCCATTTTACTACGTATGCTTTTTCAGAAAAACAAAAAGGGATTTAGAAAGATCCCCATGCCTACTTTCCAAAACTTATAGAACTTTGGGTGCAATATTAAAAACGATATGTTTTCAAACCATATTTTGTCGATTTTTCTAAGGCTTTTGAAAATTGGGTCTTTCTTTTTAGTAAGAAAATTGCACAGTTGGTTTCATCCAAATCGGTTGAACATAATCCCTTTCCCTTAGGAATAGGGAAAAAAAAAAAAAAAAATAAGGGGGAAAAAAAGAAACCCCCCCTATATTTTTAGGGGGTTTAAGGGAAAAATCCCGGTATTTTTTTTGGGATTTAAAATTTCCCTTTTTGATAAAAAAATTGGAAAAAAAGTATGACCACTACATTTTTTTTTTTTTAAATAAAACAAAGTTCAAACTTGGCATTTTCAAAAAAAAAATTAAATAAACTTTTTAATGGTTAAATTTTAAAGGTTTTAAAAATGTTCTGGAAACAACAAAAAAAAGCTTTTAAAGACCAGTTTAAAAACATTACAAAAAAAAGAATTTAAAAAAATTTTTTTTAAATTTTTAAAAAACTTTGGCCTCACCCTTTTTTAAAATTTCCCCAAATTTTCCCCGCTAAGTTACAACGCAAAGCAAAATTTTTTTTCAGCTTTTAAAACCAATATTAGTTCCAATTTATTTAGAAAAGAAAGTTTTTTCCCCAAAATTTGTTTGGGGTTTTTAATTTTTTAAAATTATCCCTTGTCAATCTTTGGGAAAAAATTTTCAAAGAACTCAACATTTTTTCCCTTTTTTTTTAAAACCCTTTTTTTGAATTTTTGTTTTATTTTCCCATTTTTTGGCGGGTTTTTTTTTTTTTTGGGGTTTTTGGTGTGGGGGGTGGGGGGGGGGGGGGGGTTTGTTTGTTTGTTGGTTGTTTTTTTAAATTTTGTTTTTTTTTTTGTTTCTTTTTTTTTTTTAAAATTTTGTTTTTTTTTTGGTTTTGAATTTTTTTTTTTGTTTTTTTTAATTTTTCTTGATTTTGGGGGCTGCCACCCCCCTTTGTTTTTTTTTGTTGTTTTTTTGGTCCCCCCGGGGTGTTGTTTTCATTTTTTTATTTTTTGGTTTTCTTTTTTTTTTTTCCCTTTTCTTTTTGGGGTTTTGGGGGGTGCTTTAAAAAAAAAAAAATTTTGTTAAAAAGAATGGATTTTTTTTTTTTAAAATTTTTTTTAATTTATTTTTTTTCCATTTTTGTATGAGGGGGGTGCGTGGCGCGCGCGGGGTGCGTGCTTTGCTGAGAAAGGTTTTTTTTTTTTTTTTTTTTTTTTTTTTTTTTTGGCATTGACATGGTGTATGTTGCGTTTGGGTTTTTTTTCTTTTAAAAGGGAAAAAAATTGGTTTTTGTTAGTAGGTTTTTTTTAAAAAAAATTTTGATTGAATGGTTTTGCCATGAAAAAAGGGTTTTTTAAAAAATTGGCCTTTTTTTTTGCTTTAAAGGTTCAGCGTATATAAATTCCTAATTATTTTTATTATTATTATCGTTTTGTTCATTGAGTGTGTTTTTTGCCATATTTTGGGGGTTGGGGCGGGGTTTGTATGTTTTTTTTTGGGGTGTGGTGTGTGTGGGGGTTTGTGTTTTTTGGGTGTTTTGTTTTTGTTTGAAAAACTGATGGTGGAAAGAGAGTTGTTACATCATTTATTTCATTGCAATAATGATGACGGGGTTTTTTTTTTCCCACTTTTAAAAAATAATGGGGCTGATTGCTTTTTTTTTTTGAAATACAGGGGTTGCGATGGGTGGGGGTGGGTTTGTGTTTTTATTTTTGGGGGTTTTTATGTGAATTTTAAATTTTAGGGGATTGCTGGTTTTTTGAAAAATAATTTTAAAATTTTTAAAAAATTAACTAAGTGAGAGTTTTTGTCAGCTTCATTGTGATTTTTATGTTTTTTTTTTTTTTTGCTTTTTTTTGGGGGGGGGTTTTTGGGGGGGGGGGGGGTTTTTTTTTTTTTTTTTTTTTTTTTTTTGGGGGGGGGGGGGTTTAAAAAAAAAATTGGGGGGGTTAATTTTTTTTTTAAAAAAAAAAAAAAGGGGGGGGGGGGATTTGGGGGGGGGGGGTTTTTTTTTTTTTTTTTTTTTTTAAAAAAAAAAAAAAAAAAAAAAAAAAAACCCCCCCTTTTTTTTTTTTTAAAAAAAAAAAAAAAAAAAAATTTTTTTTTTTTTTTTTTAAATTTTTTTATTTTTTTCCCCCAAAACCCCCACCCCCCCCTTTTCCCCCCCCCCCCCCCCCCCCCCCCCCCCCCCCTCCCCCTCTCTTCCCCCCCTTTTCCCTTTCCCCCCTCCCCCTTCCTCTCTCTCTCTCCTCTCTCTCTCTCTCCCCCTTTTCCCCCCCCCCCCCCCCTCTCTCTCTCCTTTTTTCCTTCTCCCCCTCCCTCCTCTCTCCCTCCTCTTACCTTTCTTTCTCCCCTTTTCTCCCCCCCCCCTCTCTCCTTTTCCTCCCTCCCCCCCCCCCCCCCCCCCCTCTCTCTCTCTTCCCCCTTCCCCCCCCCCTTCTCTCTCTCTCCCCCCTTTTCTTTTCCCCCCCAAAAAGGGGGGGGGAAATTAACTATAAAAAAAAAAAGGGGGGTTTTAATTTTTTTTAAAAAACCCCCCGGGGGCCCTTTTTAAAACTGTTTGGGCCATCCCCCCCGGGTGCGTGCGGTGGGGCGGGGGTTTTTTGGGGTCGTGTGTGTGTGTGCGGGGGTTTTGGGGGGGTTGCGTGCGTGTGGGCGGGGTGTTTTTGGTGGCGATGGGCGTTTTTTGGGGGGGTTGGTTTTTTGTGTGTGCGTGCTTTGGGGGGTTTGTGGTTGGTGGGGGTTGGGCGGGTTTTGGCGTGTGGGGGGGGTTGGGTGCGGGGTGTGTGCTTTGGGTGGGGTGTTTGGGGCCGTGCGGGGTTTGGGGGGCCGTTTTTTTTTTGGTGCGGGGGGTGGTGGGTGCGTGGTGGGGCGGGTTGTGCGGGGTTTTTTGGGTTGCGTGGTGTGTGGTGGGGTTTGTTGGGGGTTGGGCGGCGGTTTGCCGGTTTGGCAGGGGGAAAGGAAAGAAGAAAAAATTATAACCAAAAAAAAAAAAAAAAAAAAAAAACAAAAAAAAAAAAAAGAAAAGAAAACCCACACCCTCTTTACTTACAACAGATGGTGATTTTTGTGACCTCTATCACTACAGCTGAGGCACAAAGAAAGTACACCACATAAAAAAAAATTTTTTACTCAAATATCACTGAATCTTTTTTAAAATTTTTTTTTTTTTTTAAAAGTATAAAAAGTTTTGCAAATTTCAGTGTGATTTTAGGGCGACGCTGATTACCAGACAGTAAAAAAAAAATAGATTAGTTTTGTTTTATATTTTTTTTAGCTGTATTTTTGGAAAAAATTAAAAAATACATGCATTGCATTTTTTTTTTAGTCAAATTTAAAAAAAAAGTGTATCTAGTTTTGTACTGTTGCTGTGAAAAGCATGATGAAAAAATTTCAATCAAACACAAAACAATGACAGTGACAGTTCCGGTAAATAACTAAGCCAGGTGGTTTTTAGTACAATGTTTTCTTTTCTTTCTTTTCTTTTATTTTTTATCATGTACGTGAAAAATCAGACACGGATACTGATAACTTGACATGGAGATTTTCTTTTTCCCCGTGTCAAAGCGGTATCGATTTTCCCAGACGCAAGTAACTCACTTATATAGCAAAACTGGGGCAGTTGTATCACCGGGGGGTTGTGGGGCGTCCTGAATCCAGCTACTTGGAGGTTTTAGATGGGGGAAAAAGGTTTGAGGGCGGGGCCCCTTTAAGGGGGTGCCCTGTCGATCGGGTTCCGCACTAAGCCCGGCATCAATATGGACTCCCCGGGGAGCTCAGGGTGCCAGGTTGATAAGGAGACCCACTGGCCCCCGGCGGAAATCAAGCAGGGGGAAAAGGCTCCCTGTCCAGCAAGTGGGGGGAGAAGGGTTTCCCCCTTTTTTTTTTTTTTTTTTTTTTTTTTTTTTTTTTTTTTTTTTTTTTTTTTTTTTTTTTTTTTTTTTTTTTTTTTTTTTTTTTTTTTTTTTTTTTTTTTTTTTTTTTTTTTTTTTTTTTTTTTTTTTTAAAAATTTTTAGTTTTTTTTTTTTTTTTTTTTTTTTTTTTTTTTTTTTTTTTTTTTTTTTTTTTTTTTTTTTTTTTTTTTTTTTTTTTTTGTTTTTTTTTTTTTTTTTTTTTTTTTTTTCCCTTCCTTTTCTCTTCTTTTTTTTCTTCTTTTTTTTTTTTTTTTTTTTTCTTCTTTTTGATTCTTTTTTTGCATTTTTCTTTTCGATTTTTTTTTGCATTTTTTCGCTTTCCCCCCCTTCTTTTTCCCCCTTTTTTTTCTTCCTTTTTTTGAAAACTTGGGAAAAAGGGGGGGGGGGTTAGCTCTTCTTAATTTTTTTTTTTATTTATTTTATTTTTATTTTTTATACCCACTTTAATTTTAAAAAAATTTCTTTGGGAAAAAGTCCCTCCCCAAAACCCGGGCACCCATTTTTTTTTTTTTGGTTTCCTGTATTTTTTCCCTTTGGGGGGCTTTTTTTTTGTTTTCCTCCTTCTTTTCCTTTTTTTCTTTTAATAATTTTTTTCCCCTTTTTTTTCTCATCCGAAATTTCTCGCCCCCCATCTTCTTTGGGGGAATTTTTCCCATTTTCTCTGTTTCTTCTGTTCCTTTATCCCCTTTGAAGGGGGGGGGCGGGGGGAGGGGGGGGGGGGGGTGGGGGGGGAAAAGGGAAATTACTTTTTTTTTTTTTTTTAATTTTTTGCCTTTTTCGTGTTTGTCAAGGGCCCCTTTTGTGTGGTTTTTGGGGGTTTTTTTTTGTTTTGTGTGGGAAGGGTGGGGGTGGGGGGGGGGGGGGGGGGGGGGGGGGGGGGAAAAGGATGTCCCAGAATCAAAATCTTTAGGCTTTCTTGTTTCCTTGCTTTTTTCTTTTCCCTGTGGTGTGTTGTGTTGTTTGTTTTTTTTGGGGGGTGTGTGGGGTTTGGGGGTGGGTGCATGCCTTTGTGGGGGGTGTGTTTTGCGCGCGCGTGTGGTGGCACGTTGGGGTGCGTTCGCGCGTCCTTTTGTGTGTTGGGGTGGTGTGTTTTTGCGACACGCGCGCGCGTGTGTGTGTGTGGGGTTTTTGTGTGTGTGTGTTGGTGGCGTGTGCGTGCGTGCAGTTTGTGTATGTTTGGTGTGTGTGTATGCGTCGTGCTTGGGTTTTTGCGCGCGTGTGTGTTTGGGGTGTGTGTGTTTTGTGTGGGTTTTGTACGTGGAGAGCGCGCTGTTTGTGTATTGTGAAGTAAAAACAAACGTTTACTTCCCGAGGTACTTGAAAAAGAGTGCAACTGCTTTTTTCTTAAGCTATGGTGTGTGTGTGTGTGTTTGTTTGTGTTGTTTTTGGTTCTGTCTGTATGTTGCGTGCGTGCGTGGGTATATGTGTGTAGTTGTGTGCGGCGTGGGTGCATGGTGGTGTGTGTTGTGTGTGTGTGTGTGTGTTTGAGTTAAAAAAGAAACACTACGATTAATATAATGGTTGAACCAAAGCCCCGCTGTACGGTGAGTTTACCCGGTCATAAAATAAAAAAGAAAAAAAAAAAAAAAAAAAAAAAAAAATTAATGTAAAACCGTTTTGAGAATATAAAGCTTTTTCACAGAGACGTTTTCTTCTTCGTCGTCCAACGCTAAAGCAGCCACTATGGTTGTCTGTCGCACAACCCAAAGTGCGTTGTTTTATTCAGTGCCTGACAAGTCAGGCTCACCCCATCCGACCTCAACATGGGAGAGAGTTCTTATCTTTCAAGTCTTTCTGGAGAGAAAAAAAGCCACAGAAGATTTACTTTTGGGTTTGGGTTTGAGATAGGTTTCAGGCATAAGAAACAAACACAATGCCGTTGATCCACCCCAAACTGTCGCTTGGGAAGTGATTTCGACGTGAGGGTTTTATTACTGGCCGACTTTACAGGCCAACCATGGTGACATCGTCAACACAGCCATTCTGTCTGGACAAACAATCTCACCATATCGCGGCCATCACTGGGCAGGTTTTAGTTTTGATGTTGTTGCTGTCTCTGTTTCTGCCACTCAGGGGATCGTTAGAGCGTTGCGCATTGCTGCTAGTGATCTGCCGATCTGTGTTCGAAACCCCTCAGGATCCCCCCTCCCCCCCCCCCCACACCCCCCCCCCCACACCACTTTTAGAGTGACATCAGTAGTCCTTCAGTCGAGTCTTAACGGATCCCCCGTACAAACTCACGTTTAACATCTTCCGTTAAAACTTGTTCCGCGTTTTGAAGAGTTTGGCCGTTTGCGTGCGGATGGAAGGGATGACAACTTGCAAGACTAAACCGGGGGTGGGAGTGGGGGGGATTGAATGTTAGAAAAAACAGGGAGTGCATATTCCTTTTCCTCGAAATAAAAGACTGAATAAATAAAGGAAAATTAAAGTGGATCGGATTAGATTTGTGATCGTAAAGTATGCTGAAGTTAGGTTTCAACCTAAACATCCTGATTGCCGCATGCCAATGGTTTCGACTTGTAATATTTGGCCGGCTTTAAGCCAAGAGGTGGAAATAGTCAACAGTCGTTCTCCTCAACAAGAATTCAATATATTGCAGCCTCACTGGCTCATTGCTCTTTGATTTTGTTGCGATCTTTGTTTTTTTGCCAGTCAAAATGACATCCCATTAAACCTTCAATAAACCAGGACTTGACCAGAAGAAAAATAAGTCTGTACTCCACGTGTGGTGGTTCCTTCGCCTCTTGAAGCGTTGCTGTGTTGACTTCACGCCCTCTGTGACTTGGGTTTGCTGGCTTCTGTCTCACACCATGACTTGACCTACAGGAAGCTGACCACCACACTGACCATTCACCTTCCCTAGAAAATTTTCAATAATTTTCCCCCATTTGGGCCTCCTTTAGGGT
>CM054145.1:62236410-62296410 GCA_028751875.1 Rapana venosa
TTCCCCGCCCTGGGCCAGTGCGGTCTCCTTGAAAAACTGGGCCCCCAGAGCTCCCCTGGGAGCCCCTATGATGCGGGCTTAGTGCGGACCCCCGATCGACAGGACCCCGCTGAAGGGGGCCCCCTCCCCTAAACCGTTCCCATCTCAAACCTCCAAGTGTGGATTAAGGAGGCGCGCCAAAAACTCCGGTGATCAATTGCCCAGTTTTCTTCATATGAGTGAGTTAGTTGTTTTTGGAGTCGTCCCAGGGGTTGAAAGGAAATGTAAAAAATCTCGTGATTGTAGTGATCGTACCCCAACTTCATTCACTATGTCAAAAAAAGTAAAATAAAAAGATCGTACTAAAACCCGCCTCGCTAGGGGATTTGACCTCTAACTGGGGCGTCCCCTGTTTGGTGATCGATCAGATTTTCACAATGTCTTTCCAGCAACTACAAAACTAGAGACACATTTTTTTTAAAAAGCTTTAACAAAACATATGCATGTTTCTGTAGTTTCAAATATATAGAAAACAACTAAAAGCCGAAAATACAAAATAATCGTGTAATAATGATGTTGGCCCCACCCCTTTTTAAAATGGACCTATTCTTTCATAAACAGTTCTAAGGTTTTATAAAAAAAACGGATTCAATGACATTTGAGTAACGCAATTTTTCCCTTATTGTCCCCCCTTTCCCCCTCCCGTCTTTGTGCTCAGCTGTTTGGTATTCATATTATGTATGACTACATAATATGTGTCATGTTTTTGGGGTCATTCCTATTTTGTGTCATACTATAATATGTGTCATACTAAAAGTGCCCTGCTATAAATTTGTTATTTTTTAAATTTTTACATGTATTTGTATTTATAATAGTGTCCTCTTATGTGTCATGCTATAATTGTGTCACTCTAACGTGTCACTATCATAATTATGTCAGCTATATGTTTCCTTCTGTAATAGTGTCATACTATCTGTGTCCTTCTTTATTTTGTGTTAAAAATTTTTACACAAGCCCAATATGTAATATGTGTCACTATTCACCATCTGTTATTAGATAATGACTGTGTCCTGATTTTTGATTGTTGTATGTTTTTGGTTTTTTGTTTGTTTTTTTTGGGCATTTTTTTCTTTGTTTTTTAAATTTTGCACGCGTTAAAAACACAACAAAACGAACAAAACACCACACCCCCACACCAACAACCCCAACCACCCCAACCAACCCACCACACCACACACACCACACACACACACAAAACAACAAAAGGGGCGGGTACCCTAGTGGTTAGAACATGCGCTGACCCGGGTTCGTTCCGTTCAAAGAAAATTTTTTTTTCCCCGGGGTTTTTACATCGTGAGACTCACTCCCCCCAAAAGCCTTCGAATAAGACTATAAACCGGGGCCCCCTGTGTGCGAACGCACGAAGAAATTTGTGCACACGTTAAACCTGTTCTGCTTTTCATAGGTAGGTTTGTGTCCCGGGTTGGAAAGTGACAACTACAAAAACCCGCATCCCCGGGGAGTGATGTAAAAAAAAAATAAGTGCTTTTTTATTCGATAAAAACCAAAACACAGCCAGAGCAAGGTTTTGTTGTTGTCCCCCTCAGTCACAGGCACAGGCTATCCGCCAGGCTCCCTCAGGCCTCAGCCAAAAAAAGGGCCCTGCACCTCTCTGGCTCAGTTCTTAGTGAGTGTCCCCTGGGAGTATGACGTTTGCCCCATTTGAGTAAATCAGGTATGTAGGGAGGCGATATTGGTTTTTAATTAAAATGGTAAATAGCTTTAAAATGAACATATCACAAAAAACTTTTATAAAACATACACAATAACATTTAACTTTTAAAAAATTTTAAAAATTAATTAAAAATAAAAAAAAAAAAACAATAGCCCACTAGGAAAACAAGAACAGTAGAAAAAACCCAAAAACAAAAAAAAAGGACTTTAAAAAAAACCCCAAAACAACCCAAAACCCAAAACAACAGAAAAAAACCCCCACGGCTAACACAGACTTATGAAAAAACCATAAAGAGGTTTTGTCGGACACTATCCCGAGTGGTTAGATTCAACCCGTGGGTCCATCAAGTTGGGTTCGATTCTGGGCGGCGTTTGGTGAAGTAAGGTGGGGTTTTTTTCCATCCCCCGGGTCAACTTCAAGTGCAGACCTGCCAGTGCCTTAATCCCTTCGTGTGTGTGTTACCGTGCCAAGTTGATAGCACTTTAAAAGATCCGGTAGTTGTGTTGATTGGTGAGTTAGGGAAACACGAACTAGCAGAATACACCCCTGATGGTGGAAATGCACTCCCTTGATGGCAGGCAAAAACGGCCCACATACACACAACCTCACCACCCTTTAAACCCCGAGTCTATTGAGAACAAAAATGAAGAGTATAAAAAAAACTTTTGTTGTTTTTGTTGTTTTTTTGGGGGTAAATGTTTGTGATATTCCTTTGGAACTGTAAGGCTGCAAAGTGCTTTCTTTCGGAAATCGACAGATTTGCTTTCTTTCACTTCCGAAGGTGACTGGATGCATTCATAACAGTGTTGTCAGGTGGTTCACTAAAACTGGTATCTGTCGTTGATTTTTTCTTCTTTCTTCTGTTGTTCTTGGTTTTAGAGGGCCCCCCACCTAAAAAAAGCATGATTTTTGGGATATTTTTTCTTCATGGAAGCAAGTAGAAAGAAAGAAAAAAAGATTACCTGCCAAAAACAAAAAAAAAGAAAGCAGAGATATAAAAAGAGGTTAAGGGTTTAAGGAAAAAACGTTTTTAAAAAACCCAACACATATTTTTTTTTTCTTTTTCTTTTTTTTGGGGGGGGGGGAGGGAGTTGTTTTTTTTTTTGTTTCTCCTCTCTCCTCTCTCTCTCTCTCTCTCTCTCTCTCTTCTCTCTCTCTCTCTCTCTCTCTCCCCTTCCCCAACCCACCACACAACTAAAACAAAACACATACACACACAAAACACAACAACAAAAACACACAAACACACAAACCCACCCCAAACACAACACACACGCACGACGCAGCACGCTGACACACAATTTCCCCCTCCCCCTAAAGCCATCACCTTCATGCAGAATAAGGGTATAGTGTGTATATAAAATGAGTGGATGTTTACAGATTTTCCAAGGGGTTTTGTATAGAAGCTAAAGGGGGGAAGAGATCGAAAAAAAATAAATAACCCCCCCCCCCCCCCCTTTTCGCCCCCCCCCCCCCCCCCCAAAAAAAAAAAACTCCAATAAAATATCTGAACAAAGGGGACCCAAAAAAAGAAATAAGAACGAAACCTGAGGGGAATTGGGAAAATTTGTAGGTGGCGTCAGTGTTCTGAAATTGAGGTAAAACTGAAACCCAAGTAAAAATTGAAAAATAAAAGAAAAAAGAAGAGAGAAAATGAAGCGAAATAATTATAAAAATTTTTTAAATTTAAAAAATATTATATGTTTTAATAAAAATTTATAAAATAAAAAATAATAATAAAAATAAGAATAATGTGATGTGTGATATAGGGAAAATTTTACGGCCAATTGATGCTAAAATTATTGATGAATTGAGTAAGATGTGATGTAATGAAATGTTTCAGCACGAATTTTTTTGCAAACAATGAAAACTTTTGATTCAATTCATTCAACATGTGATTTTAAAAAAAAGGTTAAAGATTTTAAGTGTGTTTACAAAAAAAAATGAAAATATGTACATGTAGTTTTTTGTAAATTTCAGTTTGTTTTGGTTTTTTTCTTTTTGGGGGGGACCCCAAAATTTTTCTTTATACTTATCTATTCTTTTTTGTAGTCGAAAATCCAGGGGCAAAAAAATTTTCTATTGAGTAGTTTTCAAAAAAGAAGAAGAAAAAAAAGAGATGTGGTTGGACTGTATGGGGCAGGCGGCACAGTGTCCCATTACGGTGCGATCCCTACTGTGGACACGGGGCCCTTTTGCCTGCTTGTTTTTCCAGCCCGGGCAGGCGGCTCCCTTGTCAACCCCCGGGCACCCAGGCTCCCCCGGGAGTCCTTGATGCCGGGGTTAGTGCGGACACCGATCGACATGGACGCCCGGACAGGGGGCCCCTGCCCCCAAACCGTTCCCCTCTAAACCCAAGTGTGGATTACGGAGCGCGCCCAACTCCGGGGATACAACTGCCCCGTTTTCTTATATGGTGGTTAGCTTGTGTCTTGGAGTCGAAACCCGCTGTTGAAAAAGATAGTAAAATTTGTGTTGTTGTGATCAGTATTAAATTCACCTTTCATAATACCCCCCCAAAAAGTAAAAAAAAAAGCATTGTACTGCCATCCTTGCTATGGGGCATTACTCCTGAACTGTGGTGTACCCGCTTTGGGCTCAACCGCATCCCAAGTTTTTCAAAGAAAAAAATTTAAAATAGAGCACATGCTTTTTAAACCTGCTTTTAACAAAAAAAATGCATGTTTTCTGTAGTTTCAAATAGTTTGTTTTTAAAATAAAAGCCGAAAATACAAAACTTTCTATTAATAATGATTTTTGTTAAAAACCCTTAATCGAAAAATTAATTTGTTTGCAAAACAGTTTATACATGTTTATCCTACGAACAAAAGGATTAAAAGAAATTTTAGTAAAGCAATGTTTCCTTATTGAAAAATTAAAAAAATAAAAAATAATATTTTATGGAAATTTTATAGCGCTGATTTGTAAAAAAAAACAAATCAAGCGCTTGCATCATCATTTCAGGCATGAACTCTCCTTTTAAAATAATGAGAAATCATGGCGCGCACTACGCAGACAGCACGCCACCCCATAAAACACCACACACACAACACAAACAACCACCACCGGAAAACACTTGACGGTGAAAAATGCTGTTGAAAATTAGGGACGAAGTGGGGGGGGGGAAATCTCAGGTAGGAAATAAATGTGTTTTGAGGTGATTTGAAGGATCAAAATGAAAGGGTTTTGCGAAGTGAAAGAGGGGGTCATTCCCGGTGGTGACCAGAACGAGAAAGGGGGAGGCAAAAAGTGGTTTGTTTGAATTGGGGGTTCGAAAGCCAAAAGATCTGCGGCTGAACGAAGGGAACGGGTGGGTGAAGGGGAAGACAGTTAAGGAAAGAGGGTGCAGATTTTTGGGAAAATTTTTAAAAGAGGTTTGATTTTATACTCGTTTTGTGAGACAGGCAACCAGTGGAGATGGAAGAGGGGTGATGTGTTCAGATTTTTTCTTTTTAGGCCAGTCGAGTGCAGGGTTTTTTATGCGTTGAAGAGATGATAGTGATGTGGTAGGCCAGCCAAAGAGAATTAAGTGTCTAAAAGTGAAGAATAAGAGATGTGGGAAAGCTTGGAGTTGTCAGTGGACGATACTTTGGGAAACGCGCTTATGGCCGAATTGATAGTAGCAAAACTGGAGGTCGGGTGTTTAAATTTTTTTATAGGAGTGTGTTGTCAAGATTTCTCTAAATACTTCACGAGTTGGGCAAAGGAACGAGTATTGCCGAATTCTATTTAAGTTTTTTGAAGAGGAAGTTTATGTTGGGCCCTAGGAGGGGTTGCTTCGGTTTTTCGGCATTTGTTTAACTTGTTTGAGTCATCCGTTTTTAAAAATCTTTAAGGCAGTTGGCATATTTTTCAAGAGGGGGGGCAAGTTTTCAAAAAGTATCGTGCACTGAAGTTTTAGTTTTCTTGGCATTGAAATGATGATCATTAGGGTGGTTGTTTATTTAGTGAGAGTGGAGGGTATAGAGTAAAGAGAACAGGGCCCAGGGTGATCCCTGCGGGGGCTCACTTCCATTTGACAGGTTTTGATTGAAATTTTTTTTACAATAACTTTCTGGAAACCGGGCGTGAGGTATGAAGAAACCGGTGAGGGCTGTGCATTTTTTACCCCAAAGTATTTTGGAGGGGAGAAAAGAAGAGTGATCTATGGTATCAAAGGGTGCAGTAAGTCAAGAAGAGTGAGGAGGGAGATTTTTCCCGCACAGAAGAAGTAGAAGTGTTTCTAAAGTAGGACTTGGGGTTGGCGGGTGTGGTTGGGGGGATAGGAGACTGAAAAAATGGGGGAAAAAGATCATTGGTGAAGGTGACTGTTGAGCTGTTTGAGAACAACTTTTTCTAGTACTTTAGAGTAAAAAGGGAAGTTTGAGACGGTTAATTCTTCAGAATGTTGGGATCGAGGGGTGCTTTTCAGTGGGGGTGTGGACTATTGCGTTTTTTAAAAGTGAGGAAAATTTCCTGACTGAAGAATGAGTTTACTTTTTAGTGATAATAGGGACAAGTTGGGAAGGCAAATTTGAGAAAAAAAGGAGCAGGGATGGGATCAAGGTGCATGATTTTATAGTTTCCTTCAGAATTTTCTTGTTTCTTTTTCCTTGGGGATGGAAGGAAAGAGAGGAGTGCCCGTGAACCGGGGGTCAGGAGGCGCAGGCGGGAAATTTAGTTTGATCAAGTTGGAGGTTTGTTTCGAATTTGTCTGAAAAAGGGGAAGGAGAAATTAAAAAGGTGGAAGTTCGGGGCGGGGGTGTTGGCGAGGAGTTGTTTTTGCGTCCAAGGAGATTTGAGGTGAGGGAAAAAAAAAAGATTTTATGGAGGGAGCACAGAGAATTTTTGGAAGGTAGTAGTCTTCTTTGTGAATGGGTTTTGGGGTTTTCTTTTTTTTATTTGTTTTGGAAAAAATGTTTGTTGATTTCGTTTTTTTACTTCCGCCAATGGTTCTGTTGCCCGGGGTTTGCGTTCGTATCGAGTCTTGGGTATACCCTGGGGCACGGGTCTGTAGGGAGGAGATGTCGTAGGGGTGCATGTCATCAACGTTGGGGAGAATAGTGTTTAGTGATCAGAGAGGCGTGTGGCGGGTTTGTTGAAAAAAAGTTTGGAAATTGGAAAAGAAAGGGATGAAAGTTAAGGCCCTTAAAAATTCGCGAGTAAAATTTTTTCTTTTTTTGACAGGTTTTTTTGGTGTTTAGAGGAAAAGAATGCGGAATGATAGAATGCAGTTTTTGTCGTGAAAAACAGATGTGACAATTGAATAAGCTTTTAATCAGCCCCGTCTAATTTTTTGACCCGATCGTGCGTTGCTTCGTTTACCCGTTGAGAGAGAGAATGGTTTGGGAAAAGAAAGAGAAGACGTTTTACATTGGGGGGACTGGTTGTCGAAATGGGAAATTTAAGTCACCAAGAATTATAAGTTTAGTGGGAGAGAGGTGTAGTGGTGGGGGGTGATGGAATTCTTGGTTTAAAAGAGAAGAGTTAGGTTGTTTTTCGGTGGGAGGTGGCGGTAAAGGCAGCAGATATAATAGGTGGCCCGGTGGTTGAGATTTATTTCGCAAAAATTTAAAAAGATTATGTGAGAATTGAAGGGTTTTGCTGAAAGAAAGAGAGGTTCCAATATGTCTTTGACAATGATGGCAATCCCCCCTCCTGAGGAGTCGGGGGGGGGAAAGAAATGGTTTTATATCCAGGGGGGGTCAGTGTTTTATTTTTGGTCATGGGCCCGGGTTTTTAAAAAGTTTCGGTGGGAAGGTTAAATAAGTTTTTTTGGATGAAATCAGATATGTTGTCGGCTTTTTCCTTTGGCAGACAGACTGCACAGAAAAACAAACTTGAAGGAGATTGAAAGGGGGGAGGGTTGAAGATGAAAGTGGGGTTTGGCAAAATAAAAGGGAGAAGGCGATGGTGGAGGCCGTAGCGAAGAACGAAAGGTTTGGATGGTGAAACGGGTAGAAGATGGTGAAAGAATGTGCTGATCAGGGGATTTGGTTTTTAAAAACCCCAGGAATACATCATAAACATCAGAACAAAAAAAATTATCGAGTTACAAAAAAAAAGAACAATCAAAAGCTGAAGGGGGGGGTGGACGGCAGAGGGGAAGAAGCGTTTTTCGGGGGTGACAGAAGGGCAGAGGTAGGGGGGGGACACAGGAGGGGAAGCCCACATGGCATGAGTCGGCCTGCCGTGTTCCCCCTCTGGTTTTTGCAGCGATTAATGCCTAAAATGTGTAAAAGTGCTTAATAGCAGGAGAAGCGTGTACTGTTTTTTACAATTTCAGGTGCGGCATGCTCTAATGTCGCGGGGTTCACTGCCTGGTAGCAGAACAACACACCTAGATTGATTGATGGGGGTGGGTCAGTTTGGAATCAGTGCAAATTTTTTGGGAAAGGCAAATAAAGGGGCAGATTAAAATGGGGCCGAAGACGCGAGTCAGGTAAAAACAATTTATAATCGAATCGAAATTTTGAACATTCAAACAAAGAGAAAATTACTCGAAATTTCAAAAATCCTTCCTATTGTCTTTGTGACCTAGCGATAGTTTCTGTTTTATTTATGTGCACTACAAAAAAATGTGTTATACTATAATATGTGTCATGTTATATGTGTATTCCTAAAATTTGTCCTACTGCATAGGACGGGAAGGGATAGTCAGTCGTTTGAGACTCGCTTTCCCTCGCTAAGTTAAGCAGCTTCGAGCATGGTTACGGATTGGATGAGTGACTGTTTGCGCGCCTTGGCTTCAGTACAGTTCTCCTGTTCACCCAGCTGTAAATGGGTATTTGCCTCTTTAGGGTCAGGGAAGGTAAAGCAGTGAGGGAGGGGAGATGGGCGCCGCCCTCAATATGCTGGCCCTAGAGAAGTGAGGTCTCTGACGCCTCCCGCCCCTACGACCACATAGGTTATGGGACACTTTAATCATGACCTTTTACTACAATATGTGTCACTGTTATATGTGTCAATGTCATAATATGTGTCACTCCTATAATATGAGTCACTACTTTAATGAGTCACTGATGTGTCACTTCTATAATATGTGTCACTGATATACGTGTCACATCTGTATTGTATTGTATTGTATACCACTATAAGTCACGGCAAATTTCTCTCTGAAATTCGGGCTGCTCTTCCTGAGGAGAGCGCGTCGCCACAAGAGCAGCGCCACCCTTTTTTTTTTCTTTTTCCTGTCTTCAACTGTATTTGTTTCCCTATCAGAGTGGCTTTTTTCTACAGAATTTTGCCAGGGACAACTCTCTTGCCGTGGGGTTTTTTTACGTGCGCTAAATAATTATGTGTAACACACGGGACCTCGGTTTATCGTCTCATCCGAAAGACTAGCGCCCAAACCACCACTCATGGTCTAATGGATGGGGGAAAAGTTTCCGGTCCAAACGGGATTCGAACCACCGCACACTTCCGACCGGGCTTTTCGCTTTCTAGACAGGCGCGTTACCTCTAGACCACCGATCCACATGTATGTGCCCCTGCTATAATTTATGTAACTTCTATAATATGTGTCACTAATTATGTGTTTTGGCTATATGTGTCACTATTTCATGTCACTTCTATAATATGCGTCACTTCTGTAATGGGTGTCAATACTATAATTGTGTGTGTGTGTGTGTGGCCTCAGTTGCATGCAGGTCAGGAGCACCATCTTTTTGGGGGGGTGGGTCTCTTTTTTTCCCCTTTTTTTTTCTCTTATTATTTTTTAAATGAGTGCTTCACACGCCTCTCTTCATTGGCAAAAAAAAAAACCCAAACCAAAAATAAACAAACAATAAACAACAAATCCCAAGAACCAATACTATAATATTATGCGTCACTATTCACCATCTGTACATAAGATAATGACTGCGTGGTCATTTTCTGATTGGTTGCCTGTTTTTGTATTTTGTTTGTTTATTCTGGGCTTTTTTGTTCTTTTTCTTTGCCTTTTGTATTGTGTGCCCACTGGGCACACACACACACACACACACACACATACACACACACACAGACACATACACACACACACACACACACACACATACACACACACACAGACACACACACATACACACACACACACACATACGCACACACACACAGACACACACACACAACACACACACACAGACACACACACACACACCGAACAATTCAGCAGTACTACTACAGGCCGGTTTGGGCATGAACGACCCCAGACATGAGCCCTCACCCACCCTCCCTCCTTTCAGAGAAAATTAGTTCTTCAGCTTCTTGACCTCCGAGGGATGGGCAGGAAGGAGGGGGGGGGGTGTTCGTATAGCGGGGGGGGGGGGGGATGTCTCTTCGCTTTCACTTTTTCCCCCCCTCCGTTGGAGAGTGGAAGGGGGCGGGGGGGGGGGGGGGGATGTCTCTTCGCTTTTCATCTTTTTTCCCTCTCTTCCTGTTGGAGAGTGGGAAGGGGGCGGGGGGGGTGGGGGGGGGGGGGTCAGGGATCGGGAGAGTGGCGGGGTATCAGGGTAGGGAAACTTACGGGATTCTCTTTGTTGTTGTTTGTTGTTGTTTGTCTTTGTATTTTTTTTAATTTAGAGGAGGAAGGGGGGGGGGGGGGGGGGGGGGCGAAGTGGGAGGATTCAGTATTGCGGAAAGTAAAACGAAACAAATCAAAATATCACACCCCCCCCCCCCCCCCCCCCCACCCCCCCCCCCCCCCCCCCCCCCCCCCAAAAAAAAAAAAACCTTCAAATCAACTGCTCCAACTTTGAATTTGAGAGAAAAACGAACCGATTTTTGCTTTCAATAGTAAAAAAAAAAAAAAAATGGACGAGTTTAAAACCAGATATTCGCCCCCCCCCTCCCCCCCTCCACCACCACCTCCCCTCCTTTTTCAGAACATAATTTCCATACATGAAAAAGAAAATATACCTTTAAAAAAAAACCAACCCTCCACAGCTTTGCGCCCTGTAGTCACAGAGGCGTTTTGGTGTGCTCCTCTGTCAGAGCTCCGAGGTTCACCACTGGGAAGAGTGTGCATAATGATGCCACCTTTCTTTTTGTTGGCTCACCATGAAGGTATCCGCATTCCCACTTCGGGGATGTATGCTGGGCATGTTCATGTTTGTGTGACATTCCGAGCACTGACATGGATTACAGGATCTTTAACGTGAATATTTGATCTTGTGCATGTGTATATACACGACGGGAATTAAGGCACTGGTAGGTCTGCAATTGAAGTTGACCTGGGAGTTCGTAAACATCCCCAATATTAAATCCTCAGACGACGCCGAGATTTGAACCCACGACTTCATAGACCCCTGGGATTGAAGTGGAAGGGTCTTCGCTACTCCGCTATAGCGACCGTCTATCATAGAAATAACTTCAGGAGCAGACTAGGGGGTGGAGAGAGAGAGAGAGAGAGAGAGAGAGAGAGAGAGAGAGAGAGAGAGAGAGAGAGGAGAGAGAGAGAGAGAGAGAGAGAGAGAGAGAGAGAGAGAGAGAGAGAGAGCTTAAAAGAAGAAACAAACAACAGAAGCTGGTTTCCTCCAACCTTGGCTGAATCCTAACATTTGATTTTTTTGTTGTCAGCCTCCTGTGACGACGTGCCTGTCCTGCTGTTCCCACACCGCCTCTTTTGGTCTCTCCTCCACTGTCATACCCAGAGTTGTTATGTCAGAAGTCAGGGTGAGAAGTCTACAGGGAGTCCTGTCCTTTGATGTCAGGCCACCAGCCAGAGGGGCCCTGCCTGCACTGCTGCTGAGTGGAGCGCCTACTCAGGGTGGTGACTGCCATGAAGTCCCCAGTGACCAAACCACCACAGGCCTACAGGTGTATGGGAAGCCGAAACTGAGGTCACCACGAGACCAGAGCAGCCGGAGTGACTGAATCAGAAACTTTAACTGCGTAATGCCACGGGTCATTTCCAATGGCAGGAGAAACCCTCGTAGTGAATGAGTGAGTGAGTGAGTGAATGAACGAACGAACGTGCGAGTAATGGAGTGCTTAAAAATCGGCAAACCTGTAGGTTTGATCATGGCGCTGGAAGAGGGGAAAAAGTGGAAGAGATGGTGGTTAGGAATGGAGTGCGACATGATTAGAGCTACAGTCTTTTACACACACACACACACACACGCACGCACGCACGCACGCACACACACACACACACACGCACGCACGCACGCACGCACCAAAAGCAAACACCGTGACTTTGTTCCATGTCTTTAATTTCTTAATCCGCCCATGTAAACGATTCATTTCGTTGTGATAATTAAATAACTGATCATCATACTGTTGGTTTCTACAAAAAGCAGAAAAGATGTCAAAACATCCAGGGAAAATGTAAAAACCTCTGCCCTTCCCCTAAGATAAAACACTGGGAACAAACTATATCCAATCTGCCAATTTTCCTAGGTTGTACGTAGACAGCTACCAACCTACGAACAGCTTCTCCACTAAACAATGAACATAAGTTATCCTTTACGTTTTCTCTTTTTTAAATCTACGATCATTCTCACTGCAGCACCATTGATAATGAGCAATGATTGAAAGAACATATCGTCTATCAGGAGCCACAACCCTACATCTCCATACATAAAGATGTATGGTTGTGGCTCTTTATAGATGATATGCGAAATGTCTTTCCGTGTCATTTCAGTTATGGCATTTCAGAACTGTACAATCATCCCCACGTGCCCCCTTCTTATGCCTCGAAGGCAGATCAGCTCCGAAAAAGGAGAGGGAGGAACAACAACGAAGTCACAGGACCCCCCCCCCCCCCCTCTCCCCACCCCACTTATAACCACCACCTCATTATTATCCAAACAATAAATAAATAAATCCAGTTGACGGGCAAAGATAAAAGAAAAAACATTTCTGTTTGGTCATAATCTATGTGAGCTTTTCCACAAGAAAACTTGACGAAGTCAGAATTAACGCTTGAAAACATCGCTTCTTACCAACTCACTTCGCTATTATTACAGCCAAATATACTTGTAACGGGCAGTGCACACATCAAGTATCAATTTTAAAACAAAATCTGAATGTCCTGATGAATATTCCCAAGTTTTGAACTCCAGATATGACAGCTACATCATGGCAACAAACCAGAACAACAACAACAACAAAAACCCACCCACCCCCTAACTCAACACCAAAAATAAAATCAGAAAACCACTTCCAATCAACCCCATCAAGTCGCTGATAACCCCACTGACCACAGAAGCCAGGCATAACACTACTTCACAACTATCTGTTTGGTTTCAAGTGGATCAAAACAATTGATAACAACAGAAGAAAAACGTACATAACGAACACACAATTCCAAGCCAATGATGACGACACTACCAGTTCACCTTGCACATAGCAGGCCTCTTACATTCCTCCACCATTAGCTTGATATCACATGGATCATTTTCTGATAAGAGAACACACGTTTCTAACAATAAATGATACAGAGATCGGGAAAAAACAGTTTTAGAATTTGGTCAGGAAAAAGAGGAGAGGCAGTAAACATGCATACAAGCTATATACACACACAAACACATCACTTTTCAATCAAGAGAGAAGAAGCTAAACTGATAATTATAACAAACTTTCCTAGACATTCTTTTTAATCCACCTTCACTAAACAGACGTGGACCCAATGCACAACAAAATGTTGGTTTGGTGACAACATGTGGGATGACCCCCTAAACTAAGGACTTCTTAGAAAAGTACTTTAGAATGCGACACTGGTCCCACTTTACCCTACAGGTACTTTTGTTTTTCTAGCAGGCATGCCTCATTATACAAAAAGATTGAAGAACCTGACACTGGTCCATTTTACCCTACGGTGATCTCGTAATCTGACAAAGGGTCCATTTTACCCCACATTTACTTTTTTTTTTCATGCAGGCATGCCTCGTGTACAAAATGACTGAAGAATCTGACATTGGGTCCGTTTTACCTTCGATGATATCATAACAACACTGGGTCCATTTTACCCTACAGCTACCTTTTCCTCCTCGCCTCATATACAAAAAGAATGAAGAAACTGATACTGGTCCATTCTATCCTACAGTCATCTAAAAATCTGACACTGGGTCCATTTTACTCTATGATGACCTCATAATGACACTGGGTCCATTTTACCCTATGATGACCTCATAATGACACTGGGTCCATTTTACCCTAATAATGACACTGGGTCCATTTTACCCAGTGATGACCTCATAATGACACTGGGTCCATTTTACCCTACAACCATCTTTTTCCTGCAGGCATGCCTTATATAATATACAAAAAGAATAATGTATCTGACACTGGTCCATTTTACCCTTTGGTGATATCGGAATCTGAAACTGGGTCAGTTTTCTCCCACGGTTACCTTTACCTGCAAGCACGCCCCACATACAAAAAGAAGGAAGCCTGACACTTGGTTTACTTTATCCTCTACAGTGACCTCACCATAACACAGGTCCGTTTTACCCCAAAGTGATGCCTTCACCGGCATGCCTGCATCTTCTACACACTCCCCTCCTCCTCTTCCACCGCTCTACACCTACAGTACACCTGCTGCAGACCAACACACACTGAGATCAATATCATGACTGCGGTCACCTTAGATCAAGATCAAGACCAACAAGTCACAAGAGAAAACAGACAGACACTGAACGATCAGACAAAAAACAGACCAAAATGTTGGGGTGGATGTTTTCAAACCTTCATGAACTAGCAGCAGTAAAAAAAATCCAGGGACATGTGTTGCACTGATGTTTGATGGATCAACCAATAGTTCGTCAGACAATTATCAATGAAGCAGTAGCAATGATCAAGAAAAATAAAAAAGGGAGGTGGGGGTTCTGGAAAAAATCTTAGGATGAAGGTGTGCTTATTTATTTATATTTATTTATTCATTCTTTTATTTATTCTTTTATATCGAGGATAATGGAATAAGCACATATGTGTTTTACATCCAGTCCCCGTGTGTATGCGGTTTTGTAAGTTGTCATCTGTTCCCACTGGCACACAATGGCCTACTCTTCCGAAAAGCAGAACAGGATTTAACGTGTGCGCAAGATGTTCTGCATGCGTTCGCGCACAGGTCCTCGGTTTATAGTCTCATCCGAAGGACTTTTGGGGAGAGTGGAGTCTGCACTGGTGTTAATTCCAGGGGAAAATATCCCCTTAAACGGGAATCGAACCCGGGTTGTCAGATTGCGAGCGCAATGTCCTAACCACTAGGCTATCGTGCGTGCGTGCGTGCGTGCGTGTGCGTGTACGTGCACTGTACCATATTCAACATGACAAAGGCAACATGAGAGCATGTACAGGTGTAAAACAAATAAGAACTACCATTTTTAAAAAGGATACAAACAACCAACACCATTAACTTAAAGTTTTACCTCACTTCTGTCATTCCATTAACAAACAATACCTAGTCGTTTTTTCTCCAGTATCATAACCAGCATAAACAAACATACATACAAACAATACTTGGAATGAACTTGTAACCAACAGTGAGGTGTAGGGTGCCAAAGAGACCAGATTTCAAGATCACAGGTATAATCGAAATAACAAGAAGATATCATAAAGGTCATAGATCTGAAAAACGAAGCTATCCATATAAATATTCAGAATACTAACTACTACACTAAGCTTCAATAAAGATCAAAACACTGGGATGCTGTAATCAAAATTCAGACCAAGCAGCTTCACTGGAAAACATTGTTGTGCATATCATCTTTAAAAATTCTTTGACATAAAAAGCAGTAGTGCGAAGTCAGAATTTCAAGAAGAAATCCGTAAACGATATATTCAAAATACAAGAAAATTGTGCTAATAAGAATAAAACACATCTTCACCTAAATGTGCTTGGAAGATAGATGCTAATACTGTGAGTCATCTAGATAAAGCCAGTAGTTTCACTTTTTTTATATGAAACTAAAATACCAAGAACACTTTGAAAAGAAAGTCAGTGAATAAAGTGAACTTTACTGGAGAAGAAAAGAAAAAAGCCCCCAAAACATAAAATGTCACACTTGCAACATTCCTTTTCCCAAATATATCATTTTCAAGCGTACATCCACAATGGAGAAACAGACATGCATCCATACAACAAGAACATACAGGTAAGTTTATCACCACATATTTGCAAGATACCCCCCCTCCAGAAACAACAATGGAACACTATCAACACTTTACAACATGACAACTCCAGCAGACAACAAAAAGTGTCAGCATGTGTACACTCCAGAAACCTGCACACTGTAACCACCAGTATTCTAACAGCATCAGCCGGTGATGTGAAAGCACTGACAACTGAATAGTTGAGCCTGAAGAGCCTTCACATCTTCTGCACAATACTTGAGACACGGACCTGCATGCGGCCAATGAAAGAGAGTACGTTAAGGCACAAACAGAGCAAAAGCTTCTCACTGGTACGCAAGAACTGTGACAACATGAGCAAGCAATACTGCATTTGTTATTCTGTGATGGAACATGCTTGGCTTTGGTCGGCAAGACGTATGTCATCAAGACTTACAACACCTACAGTAACGATTTTTTAAAAAAATCAACATTTGAAGACTGCAATTCCAAATAATAGATACTGCTATTCAAATCATAAGATCTTTACAACATTAACATTTTCGGTATTTTTTTACAACACTAACAAATTTGTCTTCACGTGCTCATGCCTTGAACAGAAAAGGTTGAACAGCTTTTATTTTGCTTTGTTCTTCTTCTTTGCCTCATCTCCACTGAGAGTCCTTCGGCACTCACATTGAAACACAATCTATCTATGTTGGTTGGGTGCACATCCCTTTTCTTCTCTCAAGGTCTAAATCTAGAAGGGGATTTCTTTCTATGTTGTGAGTATACTTCCCCCATAGCTACACCTCTTATCTGCTCCTACTTTCAAGAGACATCCTTGCCTAATAGTGTTGCATGTGTGCGCGTGTGTGTGCGCGCGCGCGCGTGTGTGTGTGTGAGTGAGTGTGTGCGTGTGAGAGATAGAGAAAGAGAGTGTCTAAATATAAAATATGTTAATTTGTTTTTGTGTATGTGTGTACAGTCGCATGTGTATGATTCGAGTGCAATCGCTTTGATTTGTTTGCTTTGCAAGATTCAGCGCTCTAAAAATTCCATATATCATTATTATTATCATAGTGCTTGTGACAAAAGTCCCACCATCAGTGCCACTGCTCTTTTAAAACAGAAGTAAAGGGGCACCTGACTGTGTGAGGGTAAATTACAAAAAACTATTCACCTGAGAACATCCACCACACTCTGCATGCTTCTTCTTACAATTTGGAGTCATTAGATATAGATACAATCAATGCCAACACACATTCTTTAAACCTACCACCTTGTCGGCAATCACACCAGCAAACAGTGGCATTGGTTAGAGCAGACATATGGCTTCTTGCATGATGTTGAAGACAATGCATCTACATTTCCTTTCATGCCCCTTTTTTCATTTTGCAATTGCCATCAAAGTATTACTTTGTTTCTATGCATACAGCAAATGGAATCAGGCGACAACAACACAATCAGGGTTTTTTCCCCAGTAGCAACAGTGACCTAGGACTTTCAAAGCAAGCACAAGAGTTTTGCAGTCACAGTGAACATAACATCCCCACAGCCTTCAAAACTTCGTCACCATGGAACAAGGAATGGCAGACCACCACAGCACTGTACTCAGGACATAGTCAGCACCTTGCTATATATATCTCTCTCTCTACAATGGTATGGTCATATGCCATCCACGGCACAACAGTGGACGCTGGCCATTTCACAATGAAAAGGGAATGCAATATTACATCACAACTTTGGAACACCCTTGTAAACTGGCAAGAGAATATGGCAAAGAACATGCTGAAAAAGAAAGGACAATTTTCATCTGTTTATTATGTCAAGCTGCTGGCTTCCATCAGTTTGCAGGTTTACTGTCATCAGTCCTCTATCCAGCCGTGCAGTGTAAAGAGAACAGTGGCTTCATTTCAACACACCAAAGACTGTTAAAACAGAAAACTACGGTTATCAAGAATGCACTAAAGGATTTCCCACAAAGCCACTAGTAGGACCTGTCAAAATACCTGTAGGCTGAATGCTTTCTGCTAGTCTTCTGTACCTGTCAAAAATACCTGAATGCTTTCTGCTAGTCTTCTGTACCTGTCAAAAATACCTGAATGCTTTCTGCTAGTCTTCTGTACCTGTCGAAAATACCTGAATACTTTCTGCAAGTCTTCTGTACCTGTCAAATACCTGAATGCTTTCTGCTAGTCTTCTGTACCTGTCAAATACCTGAATGCTTTCTGCTAGTCTTCTGTACCTGTCAAATACCTTAAAGCTATGTGTTAGTGCTGCGTACCTGTCAATACCTGAAGCCAGGCAGAATGTGGCAGCACTAGTGTCAGTGACTCACAGTAACGTGCCGTCTTCTTGCTTGGTGATCTGTATCCATTACCTCACCATCAACACCTTTTTGTGCTACACCCTCCCCATCCCCCCCCCCCCCTCAAAACAAAACAAAAAGACCCACCAATTCCTAAAAAAACAAACAACAAAAACCCACACACAAAACCCTACACCTTACACGCATGGCACCAACATATACCATAAGGAGAAATCATCAGAACATGCTTTCAAGTCTTTTTTTTCTCTGTTCAAGTCTTAGATAGGCACAACCTAACACAACTTATTACCATTACTGAACAAAAACACTTCACACTGATAAAAAGACATCCTGATCGAAAGTGACGTGATGCGATGGTGTATATAAATATATAAACAAACAGATAACGTTCTCAGCCCAGCCAAACCTAAGGGCCATAGCAGAACGGAGACAGAAGCAAGGAAGAACACTGATAACAGTTTCAGTGATAGAGAGTTAAGCTATATATATATATCTATATATATATATATATATATATATGTATATATATATATATTTAGTAATATATATTACAAAATAAAGGAATACAAGCAAAACCAATGTAGTCATACATCACACAAAAAAGCCAGGCGACAGATATATATATATGGGGACCCAATCAAAACCAAAAAAATTAGAGAGTTCAAAAGCCAGAAAAGAAATCTATACTATACACACGCAGACTTGTCAGCAGAAAGCACAAAACTGTGAACCATGATGAGCAGACAAGAACTCTCCGTCACTGGTACACACAGAGTTGCGGTCAAAGCTATAAGCAGATGCCACTATAGGGAGATGGGGTACTAAGCCGTATTTTATGATAAAACAATAAGAGGAAATATCAAGCAACATTTGAAGATAAAGCAACAGGGAAAGGGGATACTCAGTAATATCTGATGATAAAGCAATAGGGAGAGAAGATATTAAGCAATAACCTCATGATAAAACAAGAATTCACTCCAACTCCAATAGATTCAACATACACAACGTAAATATAACATCCAATTCAATAACAAGGTAAAATGCAAATATATATCACAAAGTTAAATCAATATTTCTTGACATGCTTTATACAAATGCTGCAGTAATTCAAAATGCAATGAACTGGTAATCACTGGTGCTCATGCAATAACTATGATAAATATACGGTTTTCAGAAAGGATGCCCGCAGTACGCTGAAAAACCATCTTATGAAAAACCTACAACCATTCATACTAACAATACGTTGTTATACACTTTCCCACTTCAATATTATACGTTATCTATTTGCTGCAAATGAAAAAAACTACACATGAAAAATAAAACAACAAAAGTGGCAGACACAAAAAGAAAAACCTCCACTCTGAACAAGAAAGAAGAGAACTGAACAGACACAGAAGCATTACAAATCTTGCATAAACAGACGTAGAAACAGAATGATAAGCAGGGTTGGCTGCAGCATGTGAAGACAAGTGTAACAAAACATCAAGTCATACAGACTTGTCAAACTACACCACTCTTTACAGCAAAGGACACACACACGACTACTGGCCTTCTTTGTAAGCACCATTCTTAACCACTTTCCATGCATTAAAAAAATAGCTCTGAAAATAAACAACATGAACTCCTCTCTTATCCATTCTGTTTATCTCTTAAATGTATTTGCTATGTTTTGGCATCCCCTCAGACCTTTGACAGGCGAACATGATGATGAAACGGCTGAAAATTGGGCTGTTTTCAACAGAAAGCCTTGCTGTGATTCTACCTCTATACAGGCCATACCAGGCTTTCATTCCTTTAGGTCAAAACCATTCATATCAACATTTCCACCTTCTCTACTATAACTTAAGGCCATACCTTAAAGTCAAAACCATTCACATCAACATTTCCACCTTCTCTACTATAACTCAAGGCCATACCTTTAGGTCAAAATCATTCATATCAACATTTCCACCTTCTACGTCATGAAAGTTGGTCAGCGTGTTGAAGGACCAACTTCATGATATAATACCCTGCGTCCCTGAAGTCAGAATGCAGCTAGCATCATGGTGCAGGGCAAAACCTGTCGCATACGCAAAGTCTCACCATTGGTGAACCTTGAAGCTCTAGCCAAGGAACGAGGGGGGAGGACGATAATAAAATAAAACAATATCCTATCATTTGAATTCCTTACTAAGGTGGTTAGGCTACACTGTGCATGTTAACTTTTTATCATTCCCAACTACCAAAAACAAAACAAAAATTACTGAGAAAAGAGAAAAGCCCTAAGCAATCTTCAAAGTATCCAAACAAACAACAACAAAAAAGACTTGCAGAAAAATAACACTGAAAAAGGAAGGTTCTGTAGTACCACCCAGTATTCATACTCCTCTTTGAACACAGCAGCACACAGGACAGAATGTTCGTCGCAAACAAACCAGAGAAAAACAACAGCAGAGAAGCGCAGCTTGAAAAAAAAGGAAAATGGCAAATAAAGTGACTTGGAAGACAATAAGCAAAAAGAAGGAAGAGATGACGATAATGAAATGAAAAAAAGAAGACTCGTCAAAAAGAATCACTCAAAGAAGTCAAAGCCAAACAGATTAATGTCTCTGAACAGGAATTCTTTTCATGGGAAAAAATGCCTCTTTACAATAAACCCAAAATTTGGGGGGTATTTTTTAAATCTAGGGCTTGTGGAGTCACGTCAATATATAATTTATAACTTTGTATTCAAATGAAGTAATGATGACAGTGATGATGGTGATGATGATGATGATGATGAAGATGGTGTGTGTGTGTGTGTGTGTGCGTGTGCGTGCCTATGTGTAAATTTTTATTAACGTGTGGCCTTTTTCCATTTCCATATTTTATGTTGGAAGAAAATGAAGTGTGCACCCTGTTCTATGGCAGGGGCTGAGCTATGCAGGCGATGATGAAAAACCACTGCACTGTACAGCACTGCACTGTACAGCACTGCACTGTACAGCATTGCACTGTACTGCACTGTACAGCACTGCACTGTACAGCACTGCACTGTACAGCACTGCACTGTACTGCACTGTACAGCACTGCACTGTACAACACTGCACTGTACAGCACTGCACTGTACAGCACTGCACTGTACAGCACTGCACTGTACAGCACTGCACTGTACAGCACTGCACTGCACTGCCACACTGAGAGGTCAGTGGCAACAGCAGAGTGGACCATGTATTTGGCCACTTCACATTCCTTCCCATCTATTTCTCATGTGCAAGGGAAACCACAGTATAAAGTGTGCCAATTTCTGCACAGCACAATTCCTCTCCTTATATATAATTCCTCTCCTTTCATCCGAGGGCCACAATACAGGCTTCATCTCTATAATCAACCCCTTCTTTTTTTAAGTCAGAGAATTACAAATTATTTGAAATATGGAATACAAATGGACAATGAAACATGGAATACAATTAAACATGCAATACAGTGAAACATAGAATACATTGCAACATGGAATACAAACAGACAGTGAAACAAGGAATACAGACAGTGAAACGTGGAATACAAATGGACAGTGAAACATGGAATACAAATGGACAGTGAAACATGGAATACAAACAGACAGTGAAACATGGAATACGAATGCCGGGTTGTAGCCATTCTTGGAATGTGAAATTCAATATTTCTGATATGTTTAAAGACACCTGAAAAGTTTAAGAGGTAATTCCTATTTTTTCATTCAAAATACAACTCAAATCTATGCTCATACTTCATCACCTTACAATCAAAAGCCACATAACCTAATTTCTAGAGCTACATCAGCAACCATGCTTTTAAAGGAAAAAATTCACCACTTTGTTTTCACCACCAAAAAAAACCGACATCAACATGGCACATTCACCAAAAAAAGATCAGTCAAAAAATGTGCTGCACAGTGTGGAAGTTCTCTTGGGATTTTCTGTTTAATTAAATAACCCATCCATAAATATCATCCATAGATACATAATGCCTAAAGGTTCTGCTGTGATACTGACCTCAGGTAACAACACCAATACACATTGGACATTGACAGACAGGATCTCCACAGAGATATGGCCTTCTATCCCAACAGACAGGATCTCCACAGAGAGAAGGCCTTCTATCCCAAAAGACAGGATCTACACAGAGAGAAGGCCTTCTATCCCAACAGACAAGATCACCACAGAGAGAAGGCGGGATCTCCACAGAGAGAAGATGGGATCTACACAGAGAGAAGGCAGGATCTACACAGAGAAAAGGCAGGATCTACACAGAGAAAAGATGGGATCTACACAGAGAGAAGATGGGATCTACACAGAGAGAAGATGGGATCTACACAGAGAGAAGATGGGATCTACACAGAGAGAAGGCAGGATCTACTCAGAGAGAAGGCAGGATCTACACAGAGAGAAGATGGGATCTACACAGAGAGAAGGCAGGATCTACTCAGAGAGAAGGCAGGATCTACACAGAGAGAAGATGGATCTACACAGAGAGAAGATGGGATCTACACAGAGAGAAGGCAGGATCTACACAGAGAGAAGGCCTTCTATGCCAACAGACAGGATCTACACAGAGAGAAGGCAGGATCTACACAGAGAGAAGGCAGGATCTACACAGAGAGAAGGCAGGATCTCCACAGAGAGAAGGCAGGATCTCCACAAAGAGAAGGCAGGATCTCCACAGAGAGAAGGCAGGATCTCCACAGAGAGAAGATGGGATCTACACAGAGAGAAGATGGGATCTACACAGAGAGCAGATGGGATCTACACAGAGAGAAGATGGGATCTACACAGAGAGAAGATGGGATCTACACAGAGAGAAGATGGGATCTACACAGAGAGAAGATGGGATCTACACAGAGAGAAGATAGGATCCTCACAGAGAGAAGGCAGGATCTACACAGAGAGAAGGCAGGATCTCCACAGAGAGAAGGCAGGGTCTACACAGAGAGAAGATGGGATCTCCACAGAGAGAAGGCAGGATCTCCACAGAGAGAAGATAGGATCTACACAGAGAGAAGATGGGATCTCCACAGAGAGAAGGCAGGATCTCCACAGAGAGAAGATAGGATCTACACAGAGAGAAGATGGGATCTACACAGAGAGAAGGTGGGATCTACGCAGGGAGAAGGCAGGATCTACGCAGGGAGAAGGCGGGATCTACGCAGAGAGAAGGCGGGATCTACGCAGAGAGAAGGCAGGATCTACGCAGAGAGAAGATTGGATCTACACAGAGAGAAGGCAGGATCTCCACAGAGAGAAGGTAGGATCTACATAAAGAGAGAGATGGGATCTACACAGTGAGAAGGCAGGATCTACGCAGAGAGAAGGCGGGATCTACGCAGAGAGAAGGCAGGATCTACGCAGAGAGAAGGTGGGATCTACGCAGAGAGAAGGCGGGATCTACGCAGAGAGAGGGCGGGATCTACACAGGGAGAAGGCCGGATCTATGCAGAGAGAGGGCGGGATCTACACAGGGAGAAGGCAGGATCTACACAGGGAGAAGGCGGGAACTACACAGGGAGAAGGCAGGATCTACACAGGGAGAAGGCGGGAACTACACAGGGAGAAGGCAGGATCTACACAGGGAGAAGGCGGGAACTACACAGGGAGAAGGCGGGAACTACACAGGGAGAAGGCAGGATCTACACAGGGAGAAGGCGGGAACTACACAGGGAGAAGGCCCTTTCTTCAGGTTTCTGGAGGGGCTGATGTCAATTTATACAAATCGATTAAAAAGGAGCTCTTTTTTTGTTGTTGTGTAGGTTCCAGAAATTTCCCTCTTTTTTTTATGATTCCTGACATTTCAGTTCATGATCAGGCTGTGTACTCAACAACATCAAACCCATCAATTGATTCCAGCTGATTAGCATCAATCATCAACTGATTCAAAATGATCAACATCAACTGTCAACTGACTCCAACTTATCAACATCAGTTATCAAATGATCAACAGCTATCATCAACAAATCAACATCAATTGTTATCAACTGAATTCAAAATAACCAATAATATCAAACCATAAACAGATCACTTGAACGCAAACCAATAATCAGTTCATCATCAAATAATAAATAATCCCAGAAAGCACCACAACACAAGATCCTTTTCAAAATTCAAATGAGGAGGCATATTTACACACAAAATGAGGCAGATATATATGTGTATATATGTGTATATATATATATACATATACATATATATATATACACACACACACACACATATATACAGAAAATGATGCATAATTATCCACTGAATATTCATACAGCTAATCTCCATGCATTAAAACAATCAGCAGAATTAATTAGTCACCAAACTTGTGACTTCAAATGTGACATCAAAAGTCATTGCCAGCAGCATACACAAAACATATCATTACACATAATCAGCATTATATCTTCAAAAATGCATACATTTTGGAGCACAGAAAAAGAACGCAACCAGGACAAAATTTCACACATTATCAAAAGAACACACACCATAATGTCTGCATTCATTTTCTTCAATCATCCCTTATATGTCAGTGCATACATAATATCTGACAGGATGGTAATTAGATTACCTCCCCTCCCATGACCAGAGATCTGTTGCAGTGTCATATTTCTAAATCGGGAGACACCAGCAAATTGTGTGACACTGTTTCCTTAGGTGGTGATTTAAGCCCCTTCACTGACATACACTTTGCCCATGCGTTAAAAGGAAGAATTTATGCAGCCTCTTTTTAGAGGCCACATCCTCACTGTTCTGATTGCGCTTGGTAGCTGACAAGTTGGACAGAGTTGTGGCAGATCAATGTCATACTGCACCACTGTATTCTTCCATGCTGTATTATTAATTTTTGTACTGTTTTGTACTACAGTGCAGTGTAGGAATTTGTTAGAAAATATTTTTCAGAGAGAAATTCAGGCTAGTATCCCAGAAAGCAATGTGAACTGACTTAGTGCAACAAAGAATTGTTCATGAATCCCTACATGGTTGTTTTACATATGGGAGTGTGTGTGTGTGAGTCTGTGTGTGTGTGTACTGCACAATGTCACAACAGGCACCTCTTTGGTTGCAAAATCTACTTTCACTATCCAATAGAAAGACTTGTGCTTTGGTGACGAGATTGCTGAACAGAATATCAGGATAATACTGATTCCAGAGCTTGTGAACACTTTCGCCCAGTGATTGAGCAATTCTTTTCATTCCGATGAAATCATATTTTCTGCTGTTATTTCAACATGAAATCCTGATCATACTAGTCTTTCAATACAGAAGTAAATTCATATTTTCTACATGTAATTCATGATTAAGTTCAAAGCTCAATAACTACAATTTGGCTTATGACAAGAAAAAAGACAAACAACAAACAAAAGAACAATCACAGTCATATACTCCAAATTTGATTACAAGATGGTGACATAAAAATCATGTTTACCGAATCTGAACACATTAAATCATGATGTCAGTGCATTGCATTGATGTGGAAGATCAAGTGAAAAAGTCGAATAAAGATATTTTTTTCAGCTTTTAAAGCAACTCATTTTTCTGCATAGATATCCACATTTACCACAAAGATGGAGTGTAATAAACCACATCTAGATAGTTGGAATACTAACAATGTATACTCTTTCAGTCTTCAACACAGATTAAGTCCACATCTGCTATCTCTACTACAAAGAAAATGCAAAGACAATAATCCACAGCAAGCACACACACAGAGAAATATGTATATAGGTGTGCAAAAAAGTGCACTCAGAAATACATATTGAAAGAGGTCATTTTTCTCAATAAGCCATCTTCTATTTTGTGCACTTCAGCCAGTGTGTGAGTGTGGTATGTGTGAGCTTGTTTCTGTGTGCAGGGATGTATATGAGTGTGTGTGTGTGGGCATGATCGTGTTATGTGTATGTGCTATGTATGTGTGAAGCCATACCAATGCCTACCTACTTTGGTTGACATATAGTTATTGTGTACAAACAAGGAGAGCAGCTGAGGTAGTCGCCCTGTGGAGATGCCTGTCAGTATCAATAACATTCCCACCTTCTGGAAATACTGTGCTAGGAAGTCCACTTTCTATCCCTCTCTTCGTTTCTATCTATCTATCTATCTATCTGTCCCGTAGTCTGACGACCGTGGGGGCACCCTCAAAGACTCAGCAACCAGTTCCCTCCATTCTTCTCTCTGTTCTGCCTTTCTCAGGGTTTTGTTGAGTTCTAGGCCTGTCCATTCACTGATGTTATCCTCCCAGCTCTTCCTTGGTCTGCCTCTTCTTCTTCCTCCTTGGACAGTGCCTTGCAAAACTGTCTTTGTAATTCCTTGGGATCTCTTCGTTTCTGCCTTGTTCTTTTTCTTCCAGTCACTCCTGATCTTTCTGGACTATTTTCTGCTTTCTTGGTCCATTCTCCTTCTGCCTTTTCCAGAAAGACTTCTAAGACAACAGTTCTCTCCCGCACCAAATTTGAATGCCCTGGGCTTAACTTGTCAGGTGCATTATGCTTAATGACAGCAGAATGCATTTTCGCTCATATGACAGACAACAATGGTTGCTGTCTGAACATTCAATGAAGAAAAGCTCAGGTAAAGATGAGATAAAAACGGTACAACAGTGTATGTGAAGAGTCAATGATGACAGGTTTAGCCAGCCAGACTTTAACACAGCAGACACAGAAACAAACACAGACAGTACTGGTTCTGAGTAAATAAAAAGTGTTACAACAAAATACCCCAGAAGACACAGACAGGCATTGCCACAAAAAGACTTCGCATTGTTCATTGTGAGAGTAGGAAGAGGCCATCAGCTTTTCTGTCACTTTTTCCCCCTTTTTTTTATGTTAATCTGTCTGTTTAAGTCCTGCAAAAGTTTCTCAAGATGAAATCGGCACCACCAACTCGATTTCATGTTTGGAAGGTGCAGTATTCCTCACTCTTATGGAAAACTGATGCAGAATTTATTTTCTTTCTTTTCTTTTTTTCAAAATCTTCTGTGTGCTGCTTGATTATTTCCTGGATAAACCTTATTCCTGACAGTCACCAAGAACACTGGCGTACACATTTTGCATAAAAGTAACCTAAATCTTGACATACAGACTACACACTGTACAAATATTTTAAAAGCAGAATGATAAGAATAATGTCTTAGAACAAGACAACACCTATCAGAGTACTAATAATGTCTTTGAACAACAAAACACCTATCAGAATACTAAAAATGTCTTAGAACAATAAAACACCTGTCATACGTTAAAAACGTAACATAAAAGCAATGTGCAGAGTTTCGAACAGTACACCAGCAACACACAAAAACAAGGCCCCACACTAAAGAAGGGGCAGTCAGGACAGACACAGAAACAGCACTGCCCATGCCCATGTCACCCACCACAGCACAGGCCACTGACTCACATTGGCGCAATGCAACAGTTTGAACAACAGCCCGGCTGGCAGGCACGTCATTTGAGCAAATAACCATCAACGCCACTGTGAAGTTGGGATGATGTACTGCACCGTCACCCCATCCATCCCCATCCACCCCAGGTCTCCTTTTGAACACCACAGACACACACACACTGATGCTCCTACCCCCCCCCGGACACTCATGTCCATAAGTAGGCCGGCAAGAGGGCTTCTTTCTGACCCATTTTGGGGGTCAAGGACTCGTCTTTGAGAAACAGGAGGGGCATCAGCACCAGGTGACCTTTGACCTTGGCCAAGTGGGTCAAGGCCTCCTCAGGGTCGAAGGTGGCCATGTTGGGGGTGGCGTTGTAGTTGCGCAGCTGCTGGAAGTTGAGGACCTGGTCCGTGGGCAGACAGCGGAACACCTGCACAGCACAACTTCATGTTGATAGTGATAACTAGACTCAACTTAGGCAGCACCCACCCATAGCATCTAGTGCTCCATGAGATGTTTCTTTCTTATCTTCCCAAACTTCCTCCTCCCACCTCACCCATATACACGCACGCACACACACAGACACCAAGCATCCAGAGCACCATGTGCACAAACACACACACCCACTATCTCCCAAGTTAACTACAAGTGCAGGCCTGCCAGGGCCTTAATTCCACCCGTATATATACATATGCAGAAGATCAAATATGCATGTTAAAGATACTGTAATTCAAGTCAGTGCTTGGTGGCATATACAAATAGCGCTTCGATTTGTTTGTTTTTTTACAAGATTCAGCGCTATATAAATTCCATATATTATTATTATTAAATACCAACATACCCAGCATATATCGCCAAAGTAGGTGCAAAAGTCTCATCAATGGTGAATCTCAGAGGTCTGGCCAAGGAATGAAAAATTTATATATTTATTTACTTTTTTTTTTTTTCGTTGCTGCTTTGAGCCTCATTGCTTTTAAATACAAGGTGCTATACAAAAAATGTGTCATCATTCCAAGAACTCAGGAACACAGTAATGCATAATGGGAGACAATGGCTGTGAGAGAACTAACAAGCAGAAACTATTAATTTCTCAAAAAATATTCTTGACATGCTAATAATAATAATAATAAATGGAATTTATACAGCACTGTATCTTGCACAGACAAATCAAAGCGCTTGTAGAATGAATGATGAAGGAAGGCTGTCAACAGGACTTGCTCAAGGCTCCATCACCAACACTGGCAGAATCAAAATGTGTTGTCTATCCCCGGAGTTGGAATGTGGCTACCTTCATGGTGGGCAAAAAAACGGTCACATACACAAAATGTCACCACTGGTGAACCTCAGAGCTCTAGCTGAGGAATGAATACCAACAAAAAAATGTTAAGTGTAGTCTGATTTTCAGTCCTTTTTCTTTCTCCCAATAGACACAACCGAGTCACATACAACGTTCAAAATATATTCCGCTGGGCCTTTACCTTATCATAGACATAAGTGTTGACAGCAGCCTGGCGGAACCAGACGTTCTTGTAGAAGGCGTCAGTGGAGATGTCCCTCAGGTCCATTTCCTCCTTCCCCTCCGTCAGACCCAGGTGCTCACGGAATAACGTGTGTCGCATCGACGACGCGAACGGCCCCGGCTCCAAGATGTGTCCGTTCAAGTGGATTTTCTCCCTCTTCTTGTCACGGAACAAGATCGCCATTTCTGAATCTCGCTTGCCCAGCATGCTGCGGTCGTTGATGTTGGCGGAGCCCAGGATGACGGTGTTGTCATCCACGATCATCAGTTTGCTGTGGATGTAGATCAGCTCTGACACCTGGACACGAAACACAGAAAGGCATTTTAGGTTTTTGTGTTGTGTTTTCAGATTTTTTCATCTTCTAAAATGCCCTGGAATTGCAGGATTTTTTCTTATTACTTTCTTTTTTTTCCCCCTGTGTTACAACATATATTTTGTCAACTTTCGGGGAGGAGGGGGGGGGGGGGGGGGTGTTGTTTGTAATAAATGTCCTTCTCTTGACTTGATGGAAAAAAAAAGCCTCTGTAATCCACAACAGTACAGAATTTGAATCTGAATGAAGAGTTTGAACTGGGGGTTCTTTGTGAGGAAGTTTCTCCTCTGCTCTCCTCTCTTGTCTTGACTATCAACTGGCATCCTTAGCAAACCACTAGCATCCAGTCAAGTCCATCTGCTCACAATAAACACTACTACTTTCCTTTCTTCTTTTTTACATTCAATTTGAGTATAAGCTTCCTCTAAAACTTAGAAGACTCATAAAACCCAGTTCATATTCCAAGGGAGCAAACTGCATCTGAAAACATCAGCGTGTCATTCAAAGTCTCATCCAGCTGCTAGTTGTCTTTGACAGGCGACAAGTTAACTCAGACATGTGTTGTACTTGCCATCCACACATTGTAGCCATGCTGAGAGGTCATAGTCACAATGACTGACAGCAATATCTGTATGATAGAAAATAAATAAAGGTGCTCATTTCAATCACATACACTCATCAAAAGACTCACTTTTTTTTAGGGGGGGTTAAATATGTTGTATATGGCCACACAACTGTGAAAATATGCCCCCCAAAAATGTGTATAACCTTGTCAATCCAACTCTAGTGACCATGACCAACTGTATCTTGAGAAGAAGTGAGGTGACCAGACATGCTGAAAACTTCAGTTTCTGTGCCCCTCACGACCAAACTTACTAACTTGCTATAAAACCTGTGTGGTATCTGGACAAATGGGCACACTTGCAGTTTGATAACTGGCCAGATAAACTGAAAACAAATCTCTGTCCTCCAACACGAACCTCAAAACACATGTCACAAAAGCAGGTATCTGTATACACTTTCAGGTGCACTAGTGGCCGGACACATGGAATACACCACAAAATAACTGAGCAGCAGTGCAGGACCTTTCTGGTTGGTGGCCTGATGGCAACATAACACTGATAAGCTCCCTGAAAACTTGTGGACCAGAGGGTACAGCATAACAAGCGTGGATAAGGCTGGGGAGGTGAGATCAGACAGACTGATTTGGGATCAATGGCATAGGTAGGTAGGGACATCACAGACAATACAGTACGGCAAAACAAACCCACACTCACCACTTTCTACTGCCATCAACCTCAAACCAGACTTTCGGTTCAGCACTGCCCAGGTGCGTCACTACACCTCCAAACACGATGTACTTCTGAGGGTCAGGCACTGCAACCAGCCGCCACCAGCATGCTCTCACTAATTATCACTACCAAACCATACACACCTTTCTTTCTACAACATCACTTATTTCCTTTTTTGGGGGTTAACTGTCTGTCGAATTTTGCTACTATTTTTTAAAATTGTTTCTTGGTTAGAGCTCCATGGTTCATCAATGGGGAAATGTTGCATCAACAACCGTTTTTGCCCTGCACCATGAAAGTAGCCTTCTTCCAGCTTTGGGGATGTATGCTGGGTGTATTCATGTTCCCCTAACTCACCAAACACCGACATGAATTACAGGATCTTTAACATGTGTATTTGATCTTCTGCATGTGTATACACGTGAATATACTGGCAGGTTTGCACTTGTTGACCTGAAAGACGGAATAAATCCCTGCTTAATCCATCAGATGCCACTGAGATTCGAACCCACGACTTCATGGAACCATAATTTTTTTTATTTTAAGTTTGTTCAGTATAGATTTTGCTGTCGTACTCTAAGACTGGCAATCTTTCATTATGCAATGCATCCTCAAAGGCAGAATGTGGCTGCCTTCATTAAAGGTGGACACACACACAAAAAACAGCTGCATATGCAAAAACCTCACCCTTGGTACACCTTGGGGCTCTAGACTATGGGACGAGGTAATACTTCTAAACAATGAAACAATTATTCTTGGGGATTTTAACATAGACTTATTAAAACCTAAACCAAAATGGAGCCACAACATTACTATGTTTGGCCTAGATCAACTAATAGATAGACCAACTCGGATAACAAATAACTCTAGAACATTAATAGATCATATCTACACTACTACAAAACAACACATAACAGAAGTATGTGCTCCCTCATGTGGATGCAGTGATCATAATCCAGTGTGCTTTACTTGGTTTAAAAATCGTATCAAAATACCTAAAGTAGGGCATAAAACTATTTTTTACAGGAAATTTAAAAACTTTAACGAGCAAGATTTCCTTTCAGACTTGACAAACTCGCCATTACATGACATATACCAAATCAGAGACCCTGATGAAGCTGCTGAATTTTGGATTAGGACATTTACTTCAGTATACGACAAACACGCCCCTTTCATAAAAAAAAGAGTTCAAGAAAAAATCAAACCACCTTGGATAACAAAAGACGTAGAATCCGAAATACACCTAAGAGACTATTTGAAAACACATGGTTCAAATGAGCAGTTCAGGGCACAAAGAAACAAAGTAACTTCACTAAAACGCAAATCAAAACGTGATTACATTCAAAAGTTGTTAATTACAACTACCGACTCTCGACAAGTATGGAAAGCCATCAATACATTATGTAATAAACCTATATCAAAAAGTCAACAGACAGTTAAAGATATATCAGCTGATGAATTGAACAACCACTTCTCAAACATTGCCGACAAAGTAATATCAAATGACAAGTCAAATGAAAATGATCTCCATTATTTAGAACAATATATCAAATCAAAAGAAATAAAATTCCCATTCAAACTACTGCCAATGACAATCACAGACGTCTTGGAAAGCCTGTCTCTTCAAAAAAAGTTCCAGAACACGTGGTTTAGACAATCTAGATGGAAGAATAATCAAGCTTTGTGGTCAAGTTATAGCTGGAACACTGACATACTTGTATAACTTGTGCATAGAGAAAAACAACTTTCCTGTCATATTTAAAAGGCAAAAATCATACCAGTCCACAAATCAGGTGATACTGCTTGTCCTTCAAATTACAGACCAATTTCAATTCTGTCTGTCTTATCTAAACCCTTTGAAAAACATATCCAAAAATCCGTATATTCCTACTTTGTAAACAACAATCTATTAAATGAAGATCAGTCTCAGGTTTCGTAAAAAATATTCCTGTCACACAACTCTTACACAAATTACAGACAGTCTCCTACACAATATCAATGAAAATAAATATACAGGCCTTCTTTTTGTTGACTTTGAAAAAGCATTTGATGTAATCAATCATTCCTTATTATTGCGTAAACTTCACTTGTATATAACTAACACCAAAACGATAAATCTTTTGAAAAGCTTTTTGTTCGAATAGGCAGCAGCTAGTAACTGCAAATAATCAAACATCAGAACTAGTACCTATTAAACATGGAGTACCACAAGGGTCAATATTGGGTCCACTTCTATTTTCAATCTATGTAAATGACTTACCCCCAATTTCTAGAATGTAGCTGTGAAATGTTTGCTGATGACACATCCCTCTATTGTAGTGACTCTGACCCCCACAGACTTACAATCAAACTTCAACACAATATTGACAGATTGGTTTCTTGGACTCAGCTAAACCATATGTCCCTAAATACGCGAAAAACTAAGTGTATGTATGTACTAGCAAGACAAAAGAGACAAAAAATGAAAGATAAATTCCAACCTCTGTTGATAGGTAAAAGAGTAATTGAAGAAGTTGACTCCCACAGAATTCTGGGTGTAATTATTGACAAAAATCTTACTTGGACTGACCATGTGATGGCGCTAGGAAAACGTCTTTCTTACAAGCTACTTCAGTTATCAAAAATAAAACATTTTCTGAATAACCACTCTCGCAAACTCTTTTTTTTGCGGCCATATTTTGCCTATAGTTGACTATGCTTCATCTCTTTGGGACAGCTGCAGTGCTACAAATTTAAAATTGATTCATAGATTATATAAAAGAGCACTGAAACTTGTTCTACTAAAATCAAGCTCCCTAACCATCAACGATTATAAGGAAACAAATATCCTAACCTTCAAAAACAGACTTTATCTAAATAAAGCTCTATTTGTCCAGAAAGTTGTCAATGGAAATGCCCCTACAAAGATCACCAATAGCTTTTCAAATCAATGAACACAGACATAATCATCTACAACATTTCCGAGACCAAGAAATAATCTTTACAAAACAAGCTTCTTGTACTCAGGTAGTGACTTATGGAACAAGCTCCCAAAACGCTTAAAATGTATCAAAAACAAAAACCAGTTCAAGACACAGCTAAAAAGCCATCTAATGCATGAATACCTAGGAATTGACTAATAAGGCAAATCAACCATGATTAATACGGCAAAATCAACCATACTTACATTTACCAGCACTAATGGTATTCCTTACAACAAAAATTCAAGTATGTCTTACTGAGACCAGAAAATTCTACAGTCACACACTGTATATGTGTGGAGGAGGGGAGGCAGGAAAGAGGCACACTAATTATGCAAAGAAGTAAGAGTAATCTATGCAAGCTAGTAAATAATCTGCAATGTTGAAACAAGTGGAAAGGAGGAAATTTTAAAAATCTTTTTATGGTAGACCTGATAGCTTGATAGTGTGTCCTTCTCTCTCTCTCTCTCTCTCTCTCCTCCCTCTCTACTCTCCCTCTCCTCCCCTTTCCTTTCCTCTCCACTCCTCATGCCCTTTGTCTTGTCTAATTCAATAGATTTTATCGTGGATGTTGTTTTTATTGCAGTTAGAGATGAGATTATTAGTACTATTATAAGCGATACTGTTTTAGTATGATATTGTTTTTAGTTTGATAGTCAGTGGATTATGGGCTTTTGAATTATGTATCGTATAGGGGTCCTACTTGTTTGAATATTTGTCTTTTTTTTTAAACTATTAATTTGATTGAAGGTGTATTTCCCCTTCCCCCTTGATACTCCTCCCCCACCCCCATCCTTTCTAATGCTTTTCTGTTATCATGGTTATGTTGTTGTCTCATGGTGATGGGGATCATTTGTTATATTGTTGTCTCATGGTGATGGACGATTGTTGTTATAATTGTATCTCTATTATGGTAATCATTATATATAATCTTATTTGCCTTATCTTGCTTTGATAGCTATTGTGTGAAATATGTCATTTTTTTTTAAAAGCGCTATTTGAAAAGTAGAACGCAAAAAAAGCACACGTTTGCTGGGTGGAGGAGGAGAGGAGGGAGGTCTATTGAAGGTAATATTGTCAGTAATGACGAATGCCTAGTATTATTCTAACGTTTTATTCTGTACCTTTTTATTATCTAAAGTATAAACGTGAAAGAATGGATGTAACAGTAGGTGAAGTAATTTGTTTGTCCTGACGTTTTATGATTTTCTTTTTTTAATTCTTAAAACATTTTTATTTAAATGTGTGGTGGACGTGAGCGCGCACGCGCTCAGGCGTGCATGAGTATGTGTGTGCATGTATATGTATATGTGGTAATTTGTACTTTCAATGTATCTCCTTATCGATTTTTTCCTCTTTTTTTACTGGTTTAAGTTAACGGTAAATGATGCAATAACGTAATGTCTTAGTATAATCATTACGAAATTTGTTCTTAGATAGATGGCTTGATGAAAAAAAGCAAATGCATTGCTTATTCAATGTACCATCTGGAAATAAAATTTTGACTTGACTTGACTTGACTTGACTAGCTGAGGAACTAAAAGAAAAATCTACACTCTGTTCTGCACTTTTGTTTTACTGCAAACTGAAGAGATATCTTTACAAAAATCTGTCCTCCTTCTCAGTAACAGCCAGCCATCACCAACATTTCCCATGAACACCCAGGCCTTACCTTCGCTGCGGGCAAGTCTTTCGATGAGGGAGTTGCCCCCCCTGCAGATAGAGGCGAAGTTCCAGTGCGTGATGGCCTGGATGGCTACGCCAGACGTTGTTCCAAACTCCCCTTCAAAAGCCGGCAGCAGCGGCATCATCACGTACACCTTGAAGTCCTCGCCGTTCCTGCACACACACACACACACAGCCACTCTCACCAGTGAAGGCAGGTCTAACTCTTCAGAAGGCAGGAAGGAAGGACTTTGTTTCTTGTTGCCGCTTCTTGGCTACAGCTCCGAGTCTTACCAGTGGTGAGATTTTTGCCCACGCAATTGTTTTTACCCCCATTTATAATAATAATAATAATAATGAATGGAATGTTTATAGCGCTATATCTTGCTCTAATATCTCAAATCAAAGCTATTTAGGTAAGTAAGGATATTCTGTGTGCCTAATCTCTATTATGAAAGCTGTAAGTGCTTACAAACAGATGTACATAAGAATTTTACAGACAACCGAACAAAAAGACGAAAGCATATGGGGCAGCCATGCACACACACACACATTCACCCTAACTTATTCTCCTCACTGGCTACCCTTCCATCAGTTACAAGCCTCCCATATGGAAACTTCTTACCCTCCCACTGTTCAAGGGGATTGCCCCTCTGGGGTACTGACTCCATTCCCCAGAGATATCTTCAGTTGAGACTATACACGGAGGTCCTGTGGGCAAACGCCTGCAGAACATCTTGTGCACACGTTAAAATCCCTTCCCCATTTTGTAGGAGAGTAGCACTCGCTTTCCCCCAGCCAAGTTAAGCAGCGTCAAGCGTGGTTACCAGTTGGATGGGTGACCGTTTGCGCGCCTTGGCTTCAGTACAGTTCCCCCAGTTCACCCAGCTGTAAATGGGTACCTGCCCTCTTTAGGGTCAGGGAAGGTAAAGCAGCGAGGGAGAGGAGATGGGCGCCGCCCTCAATATGCTGGCCCTAGAGAAGTGAGGTCTCTGACGCCTCGCTCCCCTACGACCTTATAGGTTATGGGACTCCTTTACCTTTACCTTTTTTAGGCAAGCTATGGCCGCTGGTATGGATGACTACATCACACTCGGCTGAAGTAGGCCTTGCCAGGCATACACACCCTGCACAGGACACAGCTTGAAACCTTTGGTGCAGTGACCAAGATACTCCTCAAGGAGTTTAGGGAGAAGTCAGGTTACTTCACAACAATGTCACTGTTTTCCTGCACATCAAGGTTTCCTTTCATATATACACACAAGCTGTTTTTCTGCAGGATGACACTCTCCTCCTGGGAGCTCTCCTGATTTCAGGACATCCTGACACCTCCAGTTACCCCAGGACATCCACAATACATCATCAAGATTTAAACCTGAAGCCTACAATGTACAATTCGACAGTACCTGTCCACAATCCAAACTTGTCACTCTCTCATTCTTTCACATCTGGACTATTGCAATTCTCTCTTGGCTGGTCTGCCAGCATCATCTATCCACTCCCTTCAATGCATACAAAACTCTGCAGCTTGACTAGTCTCAAAAAGAAAAAAATCTGAGCACATTACTCCTCTCTTGCGATCTCTCCACTGGCTGCCCGTGCCACAGAGAGTAAATTATAAAATCAGTACCCTCTGTTACAAATATCTCCACAAAACTCCTACCTTTGTGAATATCTTCACGTGTACATTCCTTCATGTTCCCTCTGCTCTACTGCAGATACCTTGTGTTTTTGAATACCTAGATTCAACCAATCAACCGTTGGCTGCCACTCTTTCCCTATTTTGGGTCAATCAACCTGGAATGACCTCCCTTTCCCTCTTCGCCAAAAGCCTACTTATGATTCTTTTAAATCCAGCCTCAAGACATTTATTTCAAACCTAAGATTTTCCCCTCCTATTTCATATCAGAAATGTCCCATCTTCACTAACCGATGTCCCATCACCCTGCCAAAGTATTAATGACCTTTGTGTGTGTGCGTTTTTAAATTTTTTTTTATTCTTTTACTTTGAGGATAATGGAATAAGCACTCATGTGCTTTTTTTCATCGAGTCCACGTGTGTATGCAGTTCTGTAAATTTTGTTGTGTGTCTGTGTGTGTTAGCGTGCTTTTGAAAAACTGGTTTTGACAATTGTAATTTTTATTTCATAGCTTTGGTCTGCAGCATACCATGTTTGCAATATCAGTTTGTTTAAACTATTGTTTGTTATTGATTGCATGACTGTGTAAGAATAGGTTGAATGCAAGCGCTTTGATTTGTCTTTGCAAGATATAGCGCTATATAAGTTCCATTTATTATTATTATTATTGTTACAAGCCCTGGGTTTATCAACTCAGTTCATACGTCCATATCTACAACACACTACAGATATGACATAACTGGGGCACCTTATATACATCTTCTTCCTTCATCAGCAAAGTTGACCCTGACTTCAAGCTTGTTTGAAGGTCTATAGCTGTAGGTCTGGAGGTGGCTGAAGGTCTACAGCTGTAGGTCTGGAGGTGGCTGAAGGTCTACAGCTGTAGGTCTGGAGGGGGCTGAAGGTCTATAGCTGTAGGTCTGGAGGTGGCTGAAGGTCTACAGCTGTAGGTCTGGAGGTAACTGAAGGTCTATAGCTGTAGGTCTGGAGGTGGCTGAAGGTCTATAGCTGTAGGTCTGGAGGTGGCTGAAGGTCTATAGCTGTAGGTCTGGAGGTGGCTGAAGGTCTACAGCTGTAGGTTTGGAGGTGGCTGAAGGTCTACAGCTGTAGGTCTGGAGGTGGCTGAAGGTCTACAGCTGTAGGTCTGGAGGTGGCTGAAGGTCTACAGCTGTAGGTCTGGAGGTGGCTGAAGGTCTATAGCTGTAGGTCTGGAGGTGGCTGAAGGTCTACAGCTGTAGGTCTGGAGGTGGCTGAAGGTCTACAGCTGTAGGTCTGGAGGTGGCTGAAGGTCTACAGCTGTAGGTCTGGAGGTGGCTGAAGGTCTACAGCTGTAGGTCTGGAGGTGGCTGAAGGTCTACAGCTGTAGGTCTGGAGGTGGCTGAAGGTCTACAGCTGTAGGTCTGGAGGTGGCTGAAGGTCTAAGCTGAGGTCTGGAGGTGGCTGAAGGTCTACTAGCTGTAGTGTCTGGAGGGGGCTGAAGGTCTACAGCTGAAGGTCTGGAGGGGCTGAAGGTCTACAGCTGTAGGTCTGGAGGTGGCTGAAGGTCTACAGCTGTAGGTCTGGAGGTGGCTGAAGGTCTATAGCTGTAGGTCTGGAGGTGGCTGGTCAGTCTGATCCGGGCCCTGAAGGCTGTTCCACGTGGAAGATACATGGGTGTGTACTGCAGTGGGAGAGAACGTGACTCTGACCTTGTGCATGCACCTCGTTTCTTCTTTGCCTACATAATGCCCTTACATCCCTGAGGTAGCAATTATACCTGTGATAAGAAGGAAGGTGGCAGGGCGGTTAAGATGTTCACCTGCCTAACAAGTAAACTGCGAGGTTCTGGTTAATTCCCAGCCTTGCCCTTTCTTCCAAACTTGATGAAAAAAATCAAACTGAATGGCAGAGTCCTGCAGATGAGACTATAAGCCAAGGCCCTGTGTGCGAATGCATGCAGAACATCTTACGCACATGTTGAAAACCTGTTCCCCCTTTTGGACATGAAGGCCATTACGTGCCGGTTGGAACAGATAAAATGTCAAACAAAATAAAAAACCACACAGGTGTCATGTTTAGACACCATCCTAGAAGTTGGAATGCGGTTACCTAAAAATGGTGGGGAAAATATGGTCACATAGGCAAAAAATCTCACCACTGGTGAACCTCAGAGCTCTAGCCCAGGAATACACACACACACACACAAACCCTGTGATGAAACAGTGTTCTCACCTGTGAGCACGCAGGATGCGTTTATACAGCGCTGTGCCGATACAGTTGGACACTGTGGAGAAGTCCTCCACCTGGGTGATGAAGAACTGATTCTGAAACACAGAGACACTACGTCAGTGTGCGTGTGCAGTGACTGGACCATTGGACTGCAGATCAGTAGGGCTGTGTCATTATGGCATGCTACAATGTGTAGCTGTGTATTTCAGTTCAGATGATCTTCACAGATCTATAACTGAACAAGAAGTGGAAACTGCCCTTGATCTAATGTAAAGTGGTAAGGCTGCGGGTATAGATAATGTTTATTCTGATTATGTCAAGTATAGCAAATCAGTGCTTAAAACGTTGTACTACAAAATGTTTTTAATAGAGTTTTGGAGACTGGAAAGATACCAGTTGTTTGGATGGTTGGCCTTATAAAACCTATTTATAAGGGGAAAGGAGACAAATACGAATGTGATAAGTATAGAGGTATAACTTAGTTGAGTTGTATTGGAACACTTTTTACTTGTGTATTTAACATCAGGTTATCAACATTTCTTGAGACAAATAAGATACTTTAGGAAAATCAGACAGGCTTCAGAAAGTATCACTCTACTACAGATAATTGTTTCATTTTAAAATGTCTTTTGGATAGATTTCTAAGTAAAAAAAGCCCTGTTATACTGTGCTTTTGTTGATTATCAGAAGGCTTTTGATTCTGTATGGTGTAGTGCCTTATGGTAAACTGGCAAAACAAAAGGTAAACGGAAAAATACTGAAAGTCATCATGAACATGTATGAAAATGTAAAATCTTGTGTTTTTGTTAATGATGGAGCCTGTTCAGACTATTTCAAGAGTATTACTGGTGTTCGTCAAGGGGATAGTCTTTCTCCTGTTTTGTTTTCTGTTTCTGAATGATTTGGAACAATATTTGACAGACAGAAATTGTTTGTCATTGAATGTTCAACTTTCTTCGAATGGAAAAATGTTAATCAGCTATGTCAAGCTTTTAATTTAGCTATAATTATGCTGATGATACTATTTTATTCTCTTATACAAAGAAGGGGTTACAAGATGCTTCAGACAATTTATATGCTTACTGTTCTCAGTGGAAACTTGTGAATCCAGTGAAAACAAAAATCATGGTATTCGGCCGCAATAGATCTCGTAACATGTTTACGTATGGTGGAAAAGCGTTAGAAGTTGTCAACAGTTTTATATTTAGGAATTGACTTCAGTTAGAGTGGTAGTTTTGCCAAATGCAAGAAAAATGCTTATGATAAAGCTACTAAAGTTATGTTTAGTATGATAAGAACTGCACGGCAAAAAGAACTACCTAAACATGTGACACTTGATTTATTCGATAAAATCATTGTACCTGTTTTGTTGTATGGATGTGAAATTTGGGGATATGAAAACCTAACAATAATTGATAAGTTTCAGTTAAGATTTTTAAAGTAAATTTTTCGTTTAAAGCGTACAACATCAACTTCACTAGTATATGGAGAAACCGGCAGATATCCCTTGTCTATTTTGGTCTTTGTTCGAATGGTTCGCTTCTGGATGCAGCTGCTTGACTTTCAGTCTGAAAAGCTATCGTCAAATGTTTATCAATGATGAAAGATTTACATGACAAATCTTTGATTCAATCATCATGGCTAAATAAGATACAAAGTATTTTAGAACAAAGTGGATTCGACTGTTTGTGGGAGAGACAGTTTTGTTCATGTATTCATTCTACAAGTTCACATATCAAAGCCTTCTTTATAGAAAATTTTGTTAATGAATGGAGAACTGAGCTGTGGAATAATAGTAGATGCCTTTATTATAAAAAACTATAATATTTGTCTTTACACAAACCTCATCAAAAGAGCCTGAATGTCACTGATCTTAATCACTCTCCTGCTGATTTTTATTTTCTTCTTTTAAAACAAACACAGTGAGGAGAAAGCAGACACAAAAAAACCTGCTACATGGGCTTTTGTTTTCCTACATGGGTTTTTGTTTTACTTGTGTATCTTGTTTTGTGCCTGCAGAAGGTTAATTCAGTGCTGCAAGGGTTCATGGGTGAACTCCAAAGATATCTTCATAAAGCTAGGACTAGGTTTTTGTGAGATGCATGGAGTTGGTCGACTAGAGTTCCACTGGAGCATCTTCCCAAGCTGTTGTCCAGAAACAGGCTACCTCAGGGTCGGCTCAAGAAAAAGGAAAGAGCATCTGTTTGTTTTCACAGGCCATGTGTGTGACTGGATGTGTGAAGAATTGTGCGTTTGTTGCTGGAAACTTAATCATAGGAATCTTTCTGATACCTTTTCTGATTGAGAAAAATACTTGATTTGGGGAAAAATAACAGAATAATAATTCTTATTTTGCTCCTAAGTTCTGGCATGGTGTTATGTTTGTTTGTGCATAAGTAAATGAGAACATATCTTTTCACACATCCATGCAGGCACACACTACCAGTGTCCAGCAGGTGGACAAAAAAACCGAAGTCTTAGGTTCAATTCCACCCCAACACACACTCTCTCTCTGTGTCTCTCTCTCTTATGTATCCCTAAGGGCGGGGACTGGATGTAAAAAAGCACATGGGTGCTTATTCATTATCCTCGATATAAAAGAATTTGTCATTTGTCATTGGGACATTCTATCATGTCAGGGTCCCAGAAAGTCGCATACCCTGCCTTCCCTTACTGGGTGGGATGCCTAGTGCCTGGTCTTCTCCTGTCTTAGTAACTCTGCAGCAGGTCTGCCCACTGCTGGCCTCAGCCCACACATTCCTTCTTCAAAGCAACTTTGTTTCTGTACAAGATGCATGCTGGGTATGTTTGTGTTTCCACAATCTATCAAATGGTGTCATGAATTAATGGGATCTTTAATGTATATTTGATCTTCTGCATAAGGCACCAGCAAGTCTACACTTTAGGTTGACCTGGGAGATTGTAGAAATCCCCATCTTTGATTCACCAGCAGGCGCTGATGAGATTCGAACCCATGGCTTCATGAACCCATGGGACTGAACTTAAACAGTCTCTACCATGAAGCTACAGCGTCTCTCAGTGACTTACCTCAATGTAAATGTAGTTCTTGGCGCTCTCAATGCAGAACTCATACGCCTCTTGGATAGACTTCTCCACAGTCTCAATGCCCGAGGACCAGCCACACAAACTGCGCAGCACCTGACAAAACAAAGGCACATCGTGAACTGATAAAACACTGGCCAGCATTTCAACCAAACATTTTTGGAACTGAAAGAAATGGCTTCCCACAACAAAAATGTTTAAAACAGACCATAGGCTTCATGGTGGCACTGTGTGGAGCTCCTTATCAATGACAGCAGCGACACAGACGGTTGAGTCAGGGTTTTGATAAACATACAAGCATATGCAAAGATAAATGTGCGGTATGTGAAACAGGTGATATCAGTCTCTGCAATAAAGAATAACTGGTACTTTCATCCACAGGATGATTCATTCTGGGAATGACCGGTTATCAATACAACAAGAAAATTCTGTGGCAACATCTTAGTCACTCCTTCCAGGCAACCTCTGAAATACAGCATTATGAAGGACGCACATTTTTCTTCCAGTGAAGAAACAAACACACAAATAAAACCTGTTTCTCTAAGATTTCCACTTGTTCCAGACTGTAAACAGGGTCAGGCACTGACAGTAAACTATGGCATAACACAGGGTCAGACACTCGACAGTAAACTATGGCATAACACAGGGTAAGGCATTGACTGTAAACTGTGGCATAACACAGGGTCAGGCATTGACTGTAAACTATGGCAAAACACAGGGTCAGGCACTGACAGTAAACTATGGCAAAACACAGGATCAGGCATTGACTGTAAACTATGGCATAACACAGGGTCAGGCATTGACTGTAAACTATGGCATAACACAGGGTCAGGCATTGACTGTAAACTATGGCAAAACACAGGGTCAGGCATTGACTGTAAACTATGGCAAAACACAGGGTCAGGCATTGACTGTAAACTATGGCATACCCCTGTCCCTTACACAGGGTAAGGCACTGACTGTAAACTGTGGCATACCACTGTTGCTTACACAGGGTAAGGCAGGAACTGACTGTAAACTATGGCATACCACTGTCGCTTACACAGGGTAAGGCAGGCACTGACTGTAAACTATGGCATACCACTGTCCCTTGCACAGGGTCGGGCAGGCACTGACTGTAAACTGTGGCATACCACTGTCCCTTACACAGGGTAAGGCAGGCACTGACTGTAAACTGTGGCATACCACTGTCCCTTACACAGGGTAAGGCTGGCACTGACTGTAAACTGTGGCATACCACTGTCCCTTACACAGGGTCAGGCAGGCACTGACCTGTGTCTCCACGTCAAAGGTGAGGTCCTTGATGGTCTGTGGAATGTGCATCTTGGGGTAGCTCTTCGGCAGCAGCAGGGGGAAAACCGTCTTCCGCTTGTACTTGTTCAGCTGATCACACACAGCAGCATACAATGTCTGAATCATAACTGAACAACCTGGACACAGTGAGAGAGAGAGAGAGAGGGTTTTTTTTAAAAAATTTTCTTTTATATCAAGGATAATGGAATAAGCACTCATGTGCTTTTTTACATCCAGTCCCAGTGTGTATGCGGTTTTGTAAATTCTGTCATCTGTTCCCACCGGCACACAATGGCCTACTCTTACAAAAAGCAGAACAGGATTTAACATAAGTGCAAGATGATCTGCGTGCGTTCGCACATGGGGCCTCAGTTTATAGTCTCATCCAAAGGACTTTTGGAGAGAGTGGAGTCTGCACTGATGTTAACTCCAAGGGAAAATATTCCTTTGAATGGGAATCGAACCCGGGTCATCAGATTGCGAGCGCAATGTTCTAGCCATTAGGCTATGGCTATCGAGAGAGAGAGAGAGAGAGAGAGAGAGAGAAAGTGTGTGTGCGTGCATGCGTGCGTGCGTGCGTGCGTGTGTGTTGTGGGTGGGTGGGTGGGGTATGTGGGTGGGTGGGTGTGTAATAGCACACCTGTGAATAGCCTATGCACAGAACACTGCATTTCTTCCCGACACACAACAGATGCTGCACATCGACCCACAGTGAAAACTTGGTCATCCACTGCAGCAGTGCCACGCCTGGATGATCACAGTGTGGGTGTGTGGGTGTGGGTGTGTGTGTTTGTGTTGTGGGTGTGTGGGTGTGTGTGGGTATGCATGTACATGGGTGTGAACGCCAACCAAAAGCATGGGAGAAAATTCCACTAAGCATGTTTCACCATTTGTCTGTAAATTGCTGTTTGAGAATACACAGGTGATTAACTGAAAAATGCTCACAGCACCCTTATATAGTCACCTGTGTTATTCACAATCATCATGGACATAAGCACACCATTATTATACAACATGACTTATTCTAATACCAAGAAATAAAAATAAATATGAAAATAACAGCAATAACTTGTTAAAGAACTACACAAAGCAAGAGAAACAGAAGGATTTTTCTCTATAACATTGTGTTTTAATTCTTCATCACCTTCACTCTGTCTCTCCTCTTTGTGTCTCCCTCAGTCAGTCTGTATATGTCTGACTGTCGGTCTGTTTCTGTGTGTCTGCTTCCCTCCCTTTCTTATGACAACTTCTCCAAATAAAAATGTCTGATTTCAACATCTTTAATCACCATTTTGTACAACAGGATGTAACATTTCGTTCATTACAAAAACTATCAACACAGTGGTGCATCCTACAAAATATCTGCATAAAACCTTTCGTGCAGATTAAAATGACCGACTAAGCAGAACAAGAAGCTTCAATCTCCCCTTTCCCACAGGGGCTACAGAAAGAAAAGAACAGACACACTGCACTCTGAACTACTTTTACACTGTCTGGCTCACTAACCTTGGTAAAGTTCCAACGCCCAATGAAATGTCTTGCTACATCCCTGGCAGCCTTCCCATAAACCATTGCACCAATGTCATGCCATGGCATCCTTGGCGTTTGGGAGCGGTCAATGAAGTCTGGATTTTTTTTTAAACAAAACAACGCAAAGATGTACATTATGTAACAATAACAAAATGGCAAAAAATAAAGAAAAATGAAAGCTGATGGACCCATGTCATTATAGTTTAATGCCTACAAGACAGTTGAGGAGAAGGCTAGACTTTGAAATGAAAGAGAGGAGTTGGAAGGACATTCAAGCACAGCAGTATAAGAAGCAACTCCCCCCCCAAAAAAAAACCCCAAACTTTTAACACAACTGTCATGTTAAATATTTTTCAAATATAAACTAGGCATACAGAGCTTTAAAAAATGCCTCTGAATATTTAAAAAACATACTCTAGAAAACACAAACACGCAAAACATTTCCTTTACCAACGCACAAAGAGAATCTTTTGAAAAATACAAGTAAAAATGAACTGTAAACTCTGATTTCAGTTTACCCTGGAAAGACTCAATGGATACAGGGCAAGACAGATCAGACCAAATCAGATCAGTTCCTCTTCAAAGTTGGAAAGCAGCTTTCTTTACGGTGAGCAAAAATGGTCACATACGCAAAATCTCTCTATTAGTGAACCTCGGAGCTCTAGCCAAGGAACAACAACAACAAATCAATTCTAAATTTGATTTCAAAGAACTGACAACAATATTATTTCTACCAATAAAGCCCCACAACATTTTTATGAATAAAGCTTCACACACCTCCAAGGGGTTTTTCAAGCCGACAACAACTTTGTGAAAAAAGTCACACACCCCCCCACCAAGGTCTATTACTTCAAGCTGACAAAGAAATATTTGTGAATAACGTTGCTCACCTTCAAAGGGGTTTTCCAACCCCACAAAATCTTTGTGGATGAAGTTGACGTAGTCTTTGCCGATCCACAGCCTGGTGGCCCCCTGAAGACCTCGCTCCAAGATGTCCTCCTCACTGTGGGTGCGGTACACTCCTGTCTCCCCATCATCGTACCTGAACACAACATCAGGTAAAAAGTGTTGAATTTATACCAATAAGCAGTCTTCGATAACTTTTTCCCCCAATCACAGCTGTCCGTGGGACAGGTGCCTTCAGCACTTGGGCTTTATCACAGTTCTTAATCAGCACCATCGACGCTGGGCGCAACAGCAGTGAGAGGCTGTATGATCAATGGCTTTCCACTCATGGAATTCCACTTTACAGCTTAGTCTTTAGTGATCGACTATGACTCTCTGACTAGGAGGCTTGACTCGCACAGTCCATTAGTGTGCTGCAGCCCTGGGGCTGGTTGGCCATTGGAGAACATCTCCAATGCTGACTGTCCATATGTCCTGTTGGCCAAGCGAGTGGGGTGTGCTGTGGGCAAGACATCTCCACTATAATCAAATTTCTGCCCAATTTCCGAAACAGCAGCTGCCTCCTCTGCTGTTTTGGAGGTCATCATCAAACATGACAAACGAACATTAATTATGGAGGCAGGGCAGATTAGTAGTTACAGCAGTGACCTTGTGACCTGCAGCTGTCTATGGGGACAGGGCAGATAAGAGGTTACAGCAGTGACCTTGTGACCTGACAGCTGTCTATGGGGACAGGGCAGATAAGAGGTTACAGCAGTGACCTTGTGACCTGACAGCTGTCTGTGGGGACAGGGCAGATAAGTAGTTACAGCAGTGACCTGACAGCTGTCTATGGGGACAGGGTAGATAAGTAGTTACAGCAGTGACCTTGTGACCTGACAGCTGTCTATGGGGACAGGGCAGATAAGTGGTTACAGCAGTGACCTTGTGACCTGACAGCTGTCTGTGGGGACAGGGCAGATAAGTAGTTACAGCAGTGACCTTGTGACCCGACAGCTGCCCATGGGGACAGGGCAGATTAGTAGTTACAGCAGTGACCTTGTGACCTGACAGCTGTCTATGGGGGACAGGGCAGATAAGTAGTTACAGCAGTGACCTTGTGACCTGACAGCTGTTTATGGGGACAGGGCAGATAAGTAGTTACAGCAGTGACCTTGTGACCTAACAGCTGTCTATGGGGACAGGGCAGATTAGTAGTTACAGCAGTGACCTTGTGACCTAACCCTGACAGCTGTCCATGGGGACAGGGCAGATTAGTAGTTACAGCAGTGACCTTGTGACCTAACAGCTGTCTATGGGGACAGGGCAGATTAGTAGTTACAGCAGTGACCTTGTGACCTAACCCTGACAGTTGTTTATGGGGACAGGGCAGATTAGTAGTTACAGCAGTGACCTTGTGACCTAACAGCTGTCTATGGGGACAGGGCAGATTAGTAGTTACAGCAGTGACCTTGTGACCTGACAGCTGTTTATGGGGACAGGGCAGATTAGTAGTTACAGCAGTGACCTTGTGACCCGACAGCTGTTTATGGGGACAGGGGAGATTAGTTTTACAGCAGTGACCTTGTGACTGACAGCTGTTTATGGGGGGAGGGCAGTTTAGTAGTTACAGCAGTGACCTTGTGACTGACAGCTGTTTATGGGGACAGGCAGATTAGTAGTTACAGCAGTGACCTGACAGTTGTTTTTGGGGACGGGAGTGTATTACAGCAGTGACCTTGTGACCTAACAGTGTCTATGGGGCAGGGCAGATAAGTAGTTTCAGCAGTGGCCTTGTACCCGAAGCTGTTTTGGGGGCATGGGGATTAGTGGGGTTTCAGCAGTGACCCTTTTCACCTGTACATTATCAGCAAGCATTATAAGAAGCAAACTCCCCCCCCAAAAAAAAACCCCAAACTTTTAACACAACTGTCATGTTAAATATTTTTCAAATATAACTAGGCATACAGAGCTTTAAAAAATGCCTCTGAATATTTAAAAAACATACTCTAGAAAACACAAACACGCAAAACATTTCCTTTACCAACGCACAAAGAGAATCTTTTGAAAAATACAAGTAAAAATGAACTGTAAACTCTGATTTCAGTTTACCCTGGAAAGACTCAATGGATACAGGGCAAGACAGATCAGACCAAATCAGATCAGTTCCTCTTCAAAGTTGGAAAGCAGCTTTCTTTACGGTGAGCAAAAATGGTCACATACGCAAAATCTCTCTATTAGTGAACCTCGGAGCTCTAGCCAAGAACAACAACAACAAATCATTCTAAATTTGATTTCAAAGAACTGACAACAATATTATTTCTACCAATAAAGCCCCACAACATTTTTATGAATAAAGCTTCACACACCTCCAAGGGGTTTTTCAAGCCGACAACAACTTTGTGAAAAAAGTCAACACACCCCCCACCAAGGTCTATTACTTCAAGCTGACAAAGAAATATTTGTGAATAACGTTGCTCACCTTCAAAGGGGTTTCCAACCCCACAAAATCTTTGTGGATGAAGTTGACGTAGTCTTTGCCGATCCACAGCCTGGTGGCCCCCTGAAGACCTCGCTCCAAGATGTCCTCCTCACTGTGGGTGCGGTACACTCCTGTCTCCCCATCATCGTACCTGAACACAACATCAGGTAAAAAGTGTTGAATTTATACCAATAAGCAGTCTTCGATAACTTTTTCCCCCAATCACAGCTGTCTGTGGGAACAGGTGCCTTCAGCACTTGGGCTTTATCACAGTTCTTAATCAGACCATCGACGCTGGGCGCAACAGCAGTGAGAGGCTGTATGATCAATGGCTTTCCCACTCATGGAATTCCACTTTACAGCTTAGTCTTTAGTGATCGACTATGACTCTCTGACTAGGAGGCTTGACTCGCACAGTCCTTATGTGCTGCAGCCCTGGGGGCTGGTTGGCCATTGGAGAACATCTCCAATGCTGACTGTCCATATGTCCTGTTGGCCAAGCGAGTGGGGGTGTGCTGTGGGCAAGACATCTCCACTATAATCAAATTTCTGCCCAATTTCCGAAACAGCAGCTGCCTCCTCTGCTGTTTTGGAGGTCATCATCAAACATGACAAACGAACATTAATTATGGAGGCAGGGCAGATTAGTAGTTACAGCAGTGACCTTGTGACCTAACCCTGACAGCTGTTTATGGGGACAGGGCAGATTAGTAGTTACAGCAGTGACCTTGTGACCTGACAGCTGTTTATGGGGACAGGGCAGATTAGTAGTTACAGCAGTGACCTTGTGACCTGACAGCTGTCTATGGGGACAGGGCAGATTAGTAGTTACAGCAGTGACCTTGTGACCTGACAGCTGTCTATGGGGACAGGGCAGATAAGTGGTTACAGCAGTGACCTTGTGACCTGACAGCTGTTTATGGGGACAGGGTAGATAAGTGGTTACAGCAGTGACCTTGTGACCTGACAGCTGTTTATGGGGACAGGCAGATTAGTGGTTACAGCAGTGACCTTGTCACCTGTCTAAAGGCATGGTTTGAAGTCTTACCTGGATGTCTATTCTAGGGAATTTTTCCCCCCCAGGAGTTGAGATTGACACTGATTTCACTACCTTGAAAATCATCTGGACAAGATTACAAACTGAGGTCCTGTACATGAATGCATGCACATCTTGTGCACACACATTAACACTCATCTGTTTTCCACAGAAGAGTTGGCCACTACAGCCAATGACAAGGGTGACACAAATATACCCAGCATGCACCCTACTACCTGGAGAGGGATGGGCTCCGTCAGCCTATTCATAAGTCAGTCAGTGTTCCAATCCAATTTATTCTGCTGCACAGACAAAATTACTTCCTAACTTTTTGGAAGAAGTCACTCTTGTTGTGGGGAGTGGGGTTCAGAGAAAGAGCCCCATTCTAGCCAGTGTTTCAGACTTTCCCTGCTCAGCAAAGCACTGATGACTAAGAGTTCGAGTTACAAAACACAAAATACAGCCGCTATCAATTTGCAAGCTTGTGGAGGCCTGGTGACACTCACTTGTTTTTCATCTCCATTTTGCTCAGATCAAAACTGCCTCTGCGATCTCCTCGGAACTTGTTCTCCATCTTGTGGTAAAAGGAATGACTCTGCAATAAAAGAAAAAAAAATGGTTTCATTCAAATTTGGATCAGAAATATCCTGCAAGGATGAACTAAGTACAATGATTTTTCAACTTTATTTATTTATTCTTTTATTTACTCTTTTATATCGAGGATAATGGAATAAGCACTCATGTGCTTTTTTACATCTAGTCCCCGTGTGTATGCGGTTTTGTAAATTTTGTCATCTGTTTCCACCGGCACACAATGGCCTACTCTTCCAAAAAGGGGAATAAGATTTAACGTGTTCGCAAGATGTTCTGCATGCGTTCGAACACGGGGCTTCAGTTTATAATCTCATGTGTGATGTGTGTGTATGTGAATATATGTGTATGTGTGTGAATGTGTGTGAATTTGTGTTCGTGAATGTGTGTGTGAATATGTGTGTACATGTAATTGCAGGGGGAGCAGAGGGAAAGCCACAGAGAGAGAGAGAGAGAGAGAGAGAGAGAGAGAGAGGAGAGAGAGAGAGAGAGAGAGAGAGAGAGAGAGAGAGAGAGAGAGAGAGAGATGAGTGTCAAGCAGGCAGGAACAAAGAGAGAGAGGGAAAGCGAGACGGACAAAGGGCAGACAAAGAGAAGACAAGACAGGGAGACAACTGCAAGCAGAAGAAGAAAAGGATAGAAGAAAAAAAACGTGTCTATGCCTACATACACGCATCAATTACTGCCGCTGACAACAAAAACACCGATAATTCTGAAAGATTCTGTAACTTTTTCCTTTACAGTCACAACTCTACCTGCTTTCTAGCTACCTGTCACCTGATTCTGAATGTGGAACGGTCTTATATGCAACATACTATTAACACATGTAAAAGAACCTATAGCGCAATCAAAGTTGTCCTAACAAACTTTAACTGTCAAAGCCTGTTCTTACACTTTAAGAAATTAACAGACAACAATTATTTTTCAAATCAGACGGTTTGGAGTATGGCAATGCTCTTTCCCCATTCACAGCAGCCCAAACTCAACACAGATCTACATTGACAAAAAAATATAGTGATTACAAAATATACTGTACCACAAATATTTTTTAACATGAAATTGTCTAGCATTGTTAACAGCAGTTAGACTCTAATTTTTTAATGTTTCCTTTTTTTCACTTTTAAATGTTTTAAATTACATTTTCCTTTTTTTTTAAAATAGAAAGAAGTATGGATTAAAAAATGTCCATTTTCTCTTTCATGAAATAAACTGCAAACCTATTCACATACAGAGTACTATGGGTGATTGATGTTCACAACACAGAGTTCTCTTTAAATTCAGCCATGTTCACACTCAATAACTGACCACCAGAAGAACTGATGTAGACTGCAAACTTTCTCAAGGTTATGTCACTCAATAGTTAGGTCCTCAAGCACTTTGTTTGACACATCCAAACCAAAAATGACCAGAGTGGATTTTAATACCATTTCAAGACCTGTGTGTGTGTGTGTGTGTGTGTGTGCGCGTGCGCACGCATGCGTGTAGACAAAAGGAGGTGGAAACACAGTTTTATAGACAAAACAGCTTCATCACATCCATCAGTCAGCCTCAGAGGCAGCTGTACTGGAGTCAGTCATGGTGGCTCCATGTTAAATGTTAGATTCAGAAAACACCACAGTCCTTGTGCAAAACACACACACACACACCAACCAAAACAAACCAGGGTGATATCAGTCTGAATACAGAAAGCAAAACTTGTGTTGTTAGGAGAAGACACCTATTCCCACCTAAGATGGTCCCTGCAGCTAACCCAGAATGTGCAGACAGCTAAGGTAATTTCTTTGTCTTCAGCCACAGGACTTCTCTCTAACTCCCAAAGGAGTCATTGGGGTATCACATTGCACATTTTTTGGGCAGTGTGTCTTGAACAAACAGAACATGACAGACCCCATCCCTCGTAAAGCTGCATGCTGGGTATACTTGTCACATACCCACAAGTCCTACAAAGATGGGCAGGGATGTCTGTGTGTGCACAAGATGTTCTGCACAGGACCTCAGTTACAGTCTCATCCAAAGGAACCTGGGGGACAGGTGGGGGGGGGGGGGGGGGGAAGACAGTACCACTGTCAACTCCTGTCAGAGGGAGGTCTGCTACAACAGACAGCTCAGCAGTGACTCGCACCTTCAGCCTCTAGTGACTTCACATCCTGAGGAAACACTCTAACCACTACTGTAGTCTTGTAAAGCTGTCTGCTGTGTGAAAATGAAATGTGTGACATGAAACTGTCTGCTGTGTGAAAATGAAATGTGTGACATGAAACTGTCTGCTGTGTGAAAATGAAATGTGTGACATGAAACTGTCTGCTGTGTGAAAATGAACTGTATGATATAACTGACAGCTGGGCAGAACACTGGGCAGTACTGTAAATTCACAGGTTCATTTTCATCAGCAAGAGTAGTTCAGAAAATAAGGATTAAAAAGAAAACAGAAAAAGAAGAATCACTCTGTTGAAAGTCAGGTCAAAGCCGTGGTGAAAACTTTACAGATTGGGAGAGATGATGATGATCATCATCATCATCATCGTCATCATCAGAGGAAAAACTGCTGTTCATACTGAAGAGGAGCGCCCAGGAGAAACGTTCCCTCTGGAAAAAGTTCATCTCTTTGTTTAAAACTGTTGTCACAACTATATTCTTAGCGTAATAAAAAAAGGTAAAGGTAAAGGAGTCCCATAACCTATAAGGTCGTAGGGGAGCGAGGCGTCAGAGACCTCACTTCTCTAGGGCCAGCATATTGAGGGCGGCACCCATCTCCTCTCCCTCGCTGCTTTACCTTCCCTGACCCTAAAGAGGGCAGGTACCCATTTACAGCTGGGGGAACTGTACTGAAGCCAAGGCACGCAAATAGTCACCCATCCAACTGGTAACCACGCTCGACGCTGCTTAACTTGGCTGGGGGAAAGCGAGTGCTCCGACCACTGAGCTATCCCGTCCCCCTTAGGGTAATACCCATCTTTTTTATGTATTAAGTGATCAGAATACTGACAACAGACAGACAGACAGACAGACAGACAGGCTGACTGCTGACTGGCTGACTGACTGACTGACTGACTGACTGACTGGCTGACTGACTGCTGACAGACAGACAGACTGACTGACTGCTGACAGAAAGACTGACTGACTGCTGAGACAGACAGACAGACTGAATGCTGACAGAGAGACAAACAGACTGACTGACAGACTGACTGACTGCTGACAGACAGACAGACCGACAGACAGACTGACTGACCGACTGGCTGGCTGACTGACGGACTGACTGACTGACTGCTGACAGACTGACAATCTGGCTGACTGACGGACTGACTGCTGACAGACTGACAATCTGGCTGACTGACGGACTGACTGACTGACTGCTGACAGACTGACAATCTGGCTGACTGACGGACTGACTGACTGGCTGACTGACCCACCTTCTGGCCAAGGAGCCAGGCCCGTCAGCGCCCTCCCCGTTCTGGCCCTGGTTGTTGTTCTCCTCCTGCCTGGCTTTTCGCTGCAGCACCTTCATCACCCCCGCCGCGCGCTGGAAGTCCATGGCGTCCCTGGTTGCCCCCCCCCCTCCCCCCTCCCCGCTCTGCGGCGGGGTGGCACGCAGAGTGGACGCCTCCGCCTTGGTGATCAGTTCACTTTCCGACGTTTTGGACACGTTCGACGTCTCGCTGCTGGAGCGGAGGTGACCGTTGTTGGGCTGAAGGACGCCAGAGTGTGAGGTGATCTTTAACCTGTCGACCTGATCGTCAGCGGAGGCTTTGCTGTGGGGTTTGCAGGCCTCCTCTGTCTTGGCTTTGGGAGTCTCCGACTCTGTGGAGGACTGGGAGGGGATTTTTAGTTTGAGCATTTTGGATCTCCCCCCCTCCCCCCACAGGTGTCTCTTACCACTGGCGGTAGATGTGGTAGAGTCCACAGACGTTGATTTGGTTTGGGAAAGATCGGCACGCGTGCCGTCTGTTTCTTCTGTTGCCTCTGTGGATGACTCCCCCACCCCCTTCCCTTCTTCACCTTCCCCCGCTTCTTCAGAATTCAACATGACGTTTGCAAACACGTGATTGGACGATTCCTGTTGCACGACGATGTCCCCGCCACAAGGTCTGGCCTCCTCTCTACTGTCCTCCCCGGCGTCACTGGATTCTCCCGCCCGCTGCTGTGGGGAGGGAGGGATGACCTTCACATTCACATCCTTGCCGGAGACGCCCAGCAGCGGCTTTCCTGCAGCAGCAGCAGCCACAGCGGCGGGGGTTGCTGCTGCTGCAGCAGCGGTGCTGGTTTTGGAGATGGCTGGAGAGTTGGAGGAGGAGGCGGCGGCAAAGCGCAGGGAGGCTGGGCTGTCCACACTGCGCAGGTCCTCCGTCAGCTGTCTCACACACACACACAGAGACAATACAGACACACACAGACAGAACACAGAGAGACAATACAGACACACACAGAGAGACAATACAGACACACACAGAGAGACAATACAGACACACATATCTCCACGTGGCCCGGTCTCACAATTACTTTTTTCTTTATTTGGTTAACAACAACAGAATATGGTACTAGAAAAAGATCTTTAGGGATAAATGGTCTGTTTGGGGAATAAAAAGAAAAAAATCTTATCATGCATGCGTTAACATGTAAAACACACACACACACGCATGCACACACACACACGCATGCACACACACACACACATGCACACACACACACATGCACACACGCACACACACACACACACACATGCGCGCAGACACACACACACACACACCACGCACATGCATCACATACTGTATGCTAGCTGGTGACAGCAGCCCCACTGGCCAAGTCATATGCCTGCCTGTGTCTGTTTACACACACAAAATGACTGTTACCTCCCATGCTTCCTGTTCAACCACTGTCCCACTAAAAAAAATAAAAGAAATGAAATGAAATAAAATAAGAATACTTTTTAAAAAAATTGAAAAGATATTCTGCAAATAAAATGAATTGATCTCCCCCATCCTATTTAAAAATATTTTCCTCTTACCAACATATTTCTTTGAAATGTCTAACAGAACACCATCTTGAAAAAGTCCTTTTACCCAAAAGGGTATCCGAACTAATCTTTTTCTATGAAAAAGCTCTCTAAATAATCTTTGCCCAAACAAAGTACAGAGATTTTTTTTTTTTTTTGGGGGGGGGGGGGGGGAGGGGGGTAATAAAGCACTATATCAAAAGATCCATTTTTGAAAATCATTTTCTAACACAGGCTGTTTATTAATAAAATAATATCTTAAAAAGATCTTTTCATCACAGAATACCACATCCACACTTAATATATGGTGTTACCATACTATATCTGTGTTTGCCATCTTCAATCCCAAACATACAGGCTGTACGCTGTGCGCACTGGTATTATCCACACCTCTTCAAAAGGACAGAGATAAAATCAAGTAAACAAGTTGGGTTTTTCTCCCTATGTGAAACAAAGACCAAATCTGCCTGCCTGCCTGCCTGCCTGCCTGCCTGCCTGCCTGCCCCTGTTTGCTCTCACCTCTGTGAAGTCCGTCACGTGGGACTCCTCTCGCCGTGTGCTGACGGAGGAAACGGCTGCTGGAGAAGGGGGCGCGTTCAGAAAAATGGACCCCATGTCCGTCAACCTGCCATCACCAACACACCACCATCATCACAACATACAGGTCAACCTGCCATCACCAACACACCACCATCATCACAACATACAGGTCAACCTGCCATCATCAACAGACCACCATCATCACAACATACAGGTCAACCTGCCATCACCGACACACCACCATCATCACAACATACAGGTCAAATCACCGACAGACCACCATCATCACAACATACAGGTCAACCTGCCATCATCAACAGACCACCATCATCACAACATACAGGTCAACCTGCCATCACCAACAGACCACCATCATCACAACATACAGGTCAACCTGCCATCACTGACACACCACCATCATCACAACATACAGGTCAACCTGCCATCACCGACACACCACCATCATCACAACATACAGGTCAAATCACCGACAGACCACCATCATCACAACATACAGGTCAACCTGCCATCACCGACAGACCACCATCATCACAACATACAGGTCAACCTGCCATCACCAACACACCACCATCATCACAACATACAGGTCAACCTGCCATCACCAACACACCACCATCATCACAACATACAGGTCAACCTGCCATCACCAACACACCACCATCATCACAACATACAGGTCAAATCACCGACAGACCACCATCATCACAACATACAGGTCAACCTGCCATCACAACAGACCACCATCATCACAACATACAGGTCAACCTGCCATCATCAACAGACCACCATCATCACAACATACAGGTCAACCTGCCATCACCAACACACCACCATCATCACAACATACAGGTCAACCTGCCATCATCAACAGACCACCATCATCACAACATACAGGTCAACCTGCCATCACCACCCACACCACCATCATCACAACATTACAGGTCAACCTGCCATCACCAACACACCACCATCATCACAACATACAGGTCAACCTGCCATCATCAACACACCACCATCATCACAACATACAGGTCAACCTGCCATCACCAACACAGCATGATCATCACAAAATAGAGAATGCACGACTTGGTAGAAATCCCATTGACGGTTGACCTAACTATGTCCAAATAGACATCAGCAGTAAGTCCATCACAGTCTCTTGTACCAGCAAGGACCAGGGTGAACAATTCACTACAGGCATTCTGAAAGAGGGTTTGCCTGACCCCATCCCAGTGCTCAAGAAACTCTGTGACAACCTGGAAGACCTGCTAACAATGTACAGCTGCCTTCATTGCAGAGACCGAGCTGTCCATTTGACACATGAAAAAAAATTCAATACAAATCTCTCTCTCAACTGGAGTGTTGTGTGAATGATTTTCTAGCGTTTCCAAACATCCTCTCTTAACAGTGGTGACTGGTGCTCTTCTACGTTGTGTAGAGCAGTAGGCCCACTATAGCCAGTCACATCAATGACACAAACATACCCAGCATGCTACCTGTAAAGGGATGGGCTCTGCCAGCTTCCACTTGCCTACCCCCACACACTGCCTGAAAAACCCGGTGCAATGCTCAAGTACTCCTCTGGGAGATCAGGGAGAAGCTAAGTTACCTGTGCTGAGCGTCGTCCCAGCGGCCATAGCAGAGGTCGATGCCGCCCACAAAGGCGATCTGCTGGTCGATGGCCACCAGCTTCTCGTGGTGTGCCCACAGCAAAATGCCCTTGCCAGGCATGTGGTCAGGGTGACGCAGAACCTGGCAGAATCATAGCACACGTCAGTGACCATGCTGATGACGGTGGTGGTGGTGGTGGTGGCGATGATGATGGTGGTGGCGGCGATGACAATGAAAACAATAGTACTACTATCAATAACAGCAACAATACTACCAACAACAACAACGATGGTGATAATGATGCTAAATTTCACTGTCACCATGATCAGATCATTCTTATAGTGCATTCCTTTATAGTGCACATTTTTATAGCACTCCCTCATCAAAAGAAAACAACAAACAAACAAAAAACCAACAACAACCAGCTACAATAGCACTCAGACACAATACAACACGCCACGCTACACTACACTACACCACATCAATGCAGCACAGTACAACACGACGATACAGCACACCACCAGTGAACAGTGTTGCAGAAGAAAGCCTACGCACAGCAGCAGCAGCAGCATGACCAGGAGGGCATTACCTTGATGTTCTCATGCTTGCCCATCAGCACCTGCTTGCTGTAGATGCTCTTGATCATCAGGGCCGCCTCTATCTCCTTGTACAGCAGGATGAACACACGCACACCCTGAGACTGCAACACACACACACACACACAAACATTTGTTGTGGGTGGTGGTGTTGTTGTTTCTTTTTTTGTTTGTTTAGTTTACTTTGTTTGGTTGGGTTTTTTCATTTTTTTTAATTTTTGGTTTCTTGGGGTTTTTTGTTGTTTTGTTGGTTTTTTATAAGATGTTTTTTGTGTGTGTGGGGGGGGAGGGGTGGGGGGTTTGAGGGGGGGATGTATTTTAACAAGAATTTTGCTCTGTTTGATCTGTATGGCTGTATGGTTTTTTATTCTATGTATGCATACATATAATTTTTTTTCTAATTTTTTTAAAGATGGATGGCTTAATGAAAAAAGCAACTGCACTGCTTATTCAATGTAACATCTGAAAATAGAGTTTCACAGACGCACGCGCACACACACACTCACAAGCATACACACGCACACACACGAAATACACACATGAAACACACACAGCACAGAGTATGCACACACACACACACACACACACACACAGAGCATACACACAGCACACAGAGCACCACACACACACAGAGCACACACCAGACACACACACACACGAGCACACACACACACACAGAGCACACACACACACAGAGCACACACACACAGCACAGAGTGTCTCACAGCTTTCCTGGCCAGGATGACATCCAGTCTCCAGTGATCTCCGTCCACCATGGGTCTCTTCAGGTAGATCTCCGGACTTAACCTGTGCACACCACCACACATGTCTCAAATCCAGCCTCAAGACATACTTCTTTCCAACCTAGGATTTTCCCCTGCTGTTTCATCTCATGATCTGTCAGAGTGTTCCTGCCTTCAACTGCTAAAACTCCCATTACCCCACTAAAATGTATTACCTGTGTATGTGTGTGTGTGTATGAGTGTGAGTGTGCGTGTGTGTGTGTGTGTGTGTGTGTGTGTGTGTGTTTGTGTATGAGATTGAGAGCCTGTGTGAGTATGAGTATGAGAGAGAGAGAGAGTGTATGTGTGTGTGTGTGGTGTGTGTGTGTGTGTGTGTGTGTGTGTGTGTGTGTGTGTGTGTGTGTGTGTGTGTGTAAATTTGAATTTGTTAAAACTATTAAGGATTGGCTGAACATGTAAGAATAGACTGAATGCAAGCGCTTTAATTTTTGTTGTTGTTGCAAGATATAGTGCTATACAAATTCCATATCTTATTATTATTCTATATGTCTCAACTCTGTGTATGGTGTTCTTGTCGGGCATTCTCCAGCTTAACATCCTTGGGGTCACCTAAAATATGAACTCTGATTAACTCCTCCCACCCAGGAAATCACTGTGAGACTGTAAGCACTCACTGGATGAGAAAGTTTGCTTGTGTGACTGTTTCCAAGCACTATGCTACATAGACAGCCATACTCCAACTTCAGAGGATTTCTTTTTCCTCTTTTAGAGGAGATGGCAGGTCGTTGTTATGCTAAGAGCTTGTCATGGCTGAAGACAGGCTCATTATAACATATTACATCATAACACCATGTTGATGTAGGCTGTGGCACAAAGCTTACATCAGGAACTAACGGCTTATGGCCTAGGCCCCAACCACCATGTGTGACTACATACATTCAATTGTGTATGTGATGATACAGTGTTATCATGTATGTACCATACTACACATTCATTTGCACACCTAACAACATGTGTTATTTATTCTGCCAACAACAACAAATACCTGTCAACATATGAAAATAACATATATATACACAACCTGCCCACAGCAAAACACACACTACACTCAACACATGACACTAGATGTTATTATGTATGTGTACATATGCAGCACATATCAATCTCCCCACGTGTTTTCCCTGTTTCTTGGCTACAGCTCCGATGTTCATCAATGGCGAGATTCTGCGTATGCGACCTCCTCACATCATAGAACACACTCATCTAATAAGTACATTAAACAACACAGGTCAGCCTCAACACAACACTGTTAACACCACATGGCCAATATCAGACATATCTCGATATGAACACATAATACTGGATGTCAACCTGCACACATAACAACACAAGCTAATGTGAACCTCTGCTCACAGTAACACATGTACCTCATCTGTAACATACACAAATGCCTCTATGTACATCCCTGGCTGTGATGACAATACACTGACATCTGACAAGACTATTCTTATGTTTCATGTCTTCACTCTTATCCAATGGTTGATGTTGTTATCTTCGTAACTTGAACATTTACACTCATTTCTTCTTGTTCTTCTTCCAACACTCAGACAG
>CM054145.1:62298910-62386410 GCA_028751875.1 Rapana venosa
CTCAAAAGGAAGACTGTCCACAGATATACCATTATGGCAAGAAACTCTATCATCCAGAAACATATAACAATAACTCGGAACACTGAACATGACATGGTGAACAAAAGATTTAAACAGCAAACATCAACCTGAAAAACCAAACAAACTCAAAATCAACAACAACAACGACGATGCAAATCTATCGTACAGCACTCTGTCACCTCTGGCCGTGAGCTACGACTGCTAGAAAAGACAGAAAAACACGACAACATCAACTACCTTCACAGACATGGTAAACCACCCACAGCAAACACACAGCAAAGTGGTCACTGTGATCACACATAAACTCACTTCGCAACAATCACAATAGCTCACCATGATTAAAAAGAGTCCTTCATTTTCTACCCTTGTCTTCCTCATAACTTTTACTTTTTCACATGCCGTAAAAAATCCAAGATATTATAAAGTGAAATTCCATTTCCATGTATCTAACCATCCAAGATATTATCCTTGATATGAAAATCTGAAATTCAGTGTTTATGATAGTAAACATCAGAGATATCCATGATACACTAGTTTGAAATTCAATTTCCATGTATATATAACCATCCAAGGTATTACCCTTATCGTAACAATTTGAAATTCAGTATTCATGTTAGAAAACATCACAGACATTATCCATGATACACTAGTTTGAAATTCAATTTTCTTGGAATCATCCATCCAAGATATTATTATCCTTGATGTAACAATATGAAATCCAATGTTCACGTTAGTAACCATCAGAGATATCATCCAAGATAGAACAGTTTGAAATTCAATTTCCTTGCAAGCAGCCACCCAAGTGTTACCTCTGAAACCTGCTTTCCATGGTGTCACACGACATGAAGGACACAGATTCAGAGAATGACTATTTTCTATGGTCATGGAATAAACAGAAGGGAAAAAAAAGAAAACCTGAAGCCATCTTACTTTTCCTGGTGAAGATGTGTATTTATTATCTCACACACACATGTACACAAACACACACAAACATGTGTGAACACTCACATTCAAACACCCTTTCCACATACCCCTTCATACATACACACACACACACGCATGCACGCACACATGCATGCTCGCGTGTGCGCGCACACACACAAACACATTCATTATTGTTGCTGTCGTTTGTGTGTGTGTGTGGGGTTGTGTTGTGGGTGGGTGGGTGGGTGGGTGTGGGGTGTTCTTGTTGTTTTATTTTTTTTTTTGTTTGCTTTGTTCAGTTGTTTGTATGGTTGGGTTTTTGTTGGGGGGTTTGGGCGTCTTCTTTTGTGTTTTGTTCTGTTTGCTTTGGTTTAGTTGTTTTTTTTGCTTTTGGTGGATATACTTTTAACAAGAATTTTTTCTTTGTTTGATTTGTATGGTTTAGCGTTTTGTTTTCTAAGTATGCATATATTATCATTTTCTTTTTGTTTTATTTGTATGGTCTGTCATTGTTTATGTTTTTTATTCTATAAATGCATATATATTTTCATTAGTATCTTCTTTGGGTTTTTTTAGATAGATGGCTTGATGAAAAAAGCAACTGCAGTGCTTATTCAATGTACCATCTGAAAATAAAAGTTTGACCCTGACTTTGACTTTCACACACTTACACACATCGCCTCCCACCGCCCCTCACCAACAACAACACCACAAACCCACAGCAAAGACACCAGACAGACAGACAGACAGAGTTCCCAAGGCACAGCACTGTAGGACCACACAAGTGAGCAAGTGAAGACAAAACCTACACCATGACATGCAGACCAGCTACAGCGGGGATGACAACGACGACAACAACAACAAGCAACTGACCACCAGTCTGTGATGTAGATTTCCTCCTTGGCTTTCTCCAGGGCCTCCGCCACCGCTTCAAAGTAGGACCGGGCATCCACAAACCTGACCACACACACACCACACAGAGGTGGACACCATCATCATTCTCCTCCACATACACATCACACAGTGTTGTACACAATCATTCTCCTCTACACACATCACACAGTGGTGGACACAATCATTCTCCTCTACACACATCACACAGTGGTGGACACAATCATTCTCCTCTACACACATCACACAGTGGTGGACACAATCATTCTCCTCTACACACATCACACAGTGGTGGACACCATCAGCATCATCATTCTCCTCCACACACACACATCACACAGTGATGGACACCATCAGCATCATCATTCTCCTCCACACACACACATCACACAGAGTGGACACCATCAGCATCATCATCATCACTTCCCTCCACACACACATCACACAGTGTTGTACACAATCACCATTCTCCTCCACACACATACACCACACAGTGGTGAGACACCATTCATCATCATCATTCTCCTCCACACACATACACCACACAGTGGTGGACACCATCATCATCATTCTCCTCCACACACATACACCACACAGTGGTGGACACAACCCAGCATCATCATCATCACTTCCCTCCACACACACACATCACACAGTGTTGTACACAATTGTCATCATTCTCCTCCACACACATAACACAGCGTTGTACACAATTGTTATCATTCTCCACCACACACATATCACACAGCGTTGTACACAATAGTTATCATTCTCCTCCACACACATATCACACAGTGTTGTACACAATTGTCATCATTCTCCTCCACACTCATCACACAGTGTTGTACACAATCATCATTCTCCTCCACACTCATCACACAGTGTTGTACACAATCATCATTCTCCTCCACACTCATCACACAGTGTTGTACACAATCATCATTCTCCTCCACACACATCACACAGTGTTGTACACAATCATCATTCTCCTCCACACACATCACACAGTATTGTACACAATCATCATTCTCCTCCACACACATCACACAGTATTGTACACAATCATCATTCTCCTCCACACACATCACACAGTGTTGTACACAATTGTCATCATTCTCCTCCACACACATCACACAGCGTTGTACACAATTGTTATCATTCTCCTCCACACACATCACACAGTGTTGTACACAATTGTCATCATTCTCCTCCACACACATCACACAGCGTTGTACACAATTGTTATCATTCTCCTCCACACACATATCACACAGCGTTGTACACAATAGTTATCATTCTCCTCCACACACATATCACACAGTGTTGTACACAATTGTCATCATTCTCCTCCACACTCATCACACAGTGTTGTACACAATCATCATTCTCCTCCACACACATCACACAGTGTTGTACACAATCATCATTCTCCTCCACACACATCACACAGTGTTGTACACAATTGTCATCATTCTCCTCCACACACATCACACAGTGTTGTACACAATCATCATCATTCTCCTCCACACACATCACACAGTGTTCTACACAATCATCATTCTCCTCCACACACATCACACAGTGTTGTACACAATTGTCATCAGTCTCCTCCACACACATCACACAGTGTTGTACACAATTGTCATCATTCTCCTCCACACACATCACACAGTGTTGTACACAATCATCATCATTCTCCTCCACACACATCACACAGTGTTGTACACAATTGTCATCATTCTCCTCCACACACACAGCAAAGTTTCACACATCACACAGTGTTGTACACAATTGTCATCATTCTCCTCCACACACATCACACAGTGTTGTACACAATCATCATCATTCTCCTCCACACACATCACACAGTGTTGTACACAATTGTCATCATTCTCCTCCACACACATCACACAGTGTTGTACACAATCATCATCATTCTCCTCCACACACATCACATAGTGTTGTACACAATTGTCATCATTCTCCTCCACACACACAGCAAAGTTTCCCAGGGCAGATCTGCATGCCACTGACCACACATTGTTGCTCACAATCATCATTCAAACATAAGGCAATGTTAATCATTTTAATCCTGCCACACCTGGTTTCTAAAGCAATATCTGAAAAAACTGCAATGTTTTAAAGTGTACCACAGGTCTGCATGCACATGAATACACACACACACACACACACACTCTCTCTCTCACGTTTTCACTCACTCTCACTCTATCCCTCACACACATACTCTCACTTTCACTCACTCTCTCTAACGCACACACACTAAATGAATGCAAACACTCAAGTCTGCACTCACAGTCAAAAACACCACCACCACCAAGACAAAAACTACAATCACAAAACCCACTGACCATCGTGCATAGGAGTCTTCCCTGGTGGGGGCAAAAGAGTTAAAACGGTTGTGCGTGGTGAAGTCGCTGGCCTCTGTAGAGGCAATCTTCTGGATGCTCTCCGCCCATTCCCGTGCCTTGCGCGATGTCCAGCATTTAATCAGCAAGTTCCTGAAACACACGGACTTGATGACAGATGGGTGCCAGTTAAACAGGGTCTGGGGGGACCATGTGCATATTACCTGACTTCTCCCTTGGCTCCCTGCAGAGCTGTTACAGCACCTTCCCTTCTATGTTCCAGAAATGCTTTACTGTCCTTCATTCCCCAGTTTCTAGTTGAGTCTACTCCAGAAAACAGGGGTACTTAGATCAAAGTGAATGGACACTAAAAATTAACATAATAAACCCCAAGTGTCATGCACTGTTGATTTATAGGTAAATACAGTAAATATGTTGGGTTATTTATTTACTCTAATTTTTTTTTTTTTTTTTTTTGCAATTTGAACATAGTTCTTACACAGTTGGTGACATACAGGTGAATCAGTACAGAGTTGGTGACATACAGGTGAATCAGTACAGAGTTGGTGACATGCAAGAGTTAGAACTGGTAAATGCAATTTTGTCAAGAAAAATGTGCATGCCTATGTACATTGTTCATAGAAAAGTAATAAAACATGCCTGTACTTTCTTAGCAGAACCCACACGACATAATTCAACACATACCCTGAAAAGGTATGAGTGTCCCATGCACTTCTCCACCACCCTTTAGACGCTATGAAGCCACCACTTCTGTCTTAGTGACTTCCCCTTGGCTCTCTCTCTCGCCAGGGGCCCAGGAGGCCTGCCTTCCCCTTCTTCACAAGCACGGACCAGGCCACTGATATTGAACAACGTCACACAGGATCAGGGTGTCAGCTACAGGAGCAGTCAGGATGTCAGGGTGTGTGGTGTGTGCACTGTTTATGCTGACCAGCTTCATTCCTGATCTCTGGACCGTGGAAACAAAAGTGAAACAATCAGCCCAAACCAGCTTGTGGGGAACCAAGGACTGCCTTAGAGAAACCCATACACCGGACACTGGAAACAAAAGAGTTAATTAAGGCAGAAGACGAGAAAAGTGTGGCGTACCTGTTGAGGTTGGAGATGAGGACGCCATGTTTGGCGCCTGTGGCTTTCATGCCTGACTCCACCTTGAACTCCTGGTCCATCAACATCACGTCGCTGATCACCCCGTCTTCCGGCCGGATGTACGCCAAATACGTGTCTTTTAGCACCAACCACCTAAAACAGCAACCAGATGGGATCGATCAAAACTCTGTGCAGTACATGTCAGCCAACTTTTAAAACTATTTTCAGATATGAAATATGTACTGATAAAAGTCCTCTGATTTGTCAACTTTGAAAATATTAGCAATTAAAATAAAACAACTTACAATGGTGTATGTGCATGCACATATGCATGTGTGTGTGTCAAAGTCAAAGTCAAACTTTTATTTTCAGATGGTACATTGAATAAGCAGTGCATTTGCTTTTTTTCATCAAGCCATCTATCTAAAGAAAAAAAAAGTGAGAAAAAAAGGTAATGTATATGCAGACATAGAATAAAAAACCTAATCTATGGTAAACTCTGTGTGTGTGTGTGTGTGTGGTGTGTGTGTGTTTTATTTTATTTTAATTTATTTATTTATTTTATTCTTTTATATCAAGGATAATGGAATAAGCACTTATGTGCTTTTTTACATCCACTCCCCGTGTGTATGCAGTTTTGTGAATTCTGTCATTGTGTGTGTGTGTGTGTGTGTGTGTGTGTGTGTGTGTGTGTGTGTGTGTGTTGTGTGTAAGTGTGTGAGTGTGTGTGTGGTGCTATGTAGATGTCTTTGTGTATGTCTTCATTTACTTATTCTTTCTTTTGTTTTAATAATAATAATAATAATAATAATAATAATAATAATAATAAATGGAACTTATATAGCGCTATATCTTGAAAAGACAAATCAAAGCGCATGCATTCAACCTAATCTTACACAGTAATGCAATCAATGATAAATGATCAATAGTTTAAACAAACAGATATTTACAAACATAGTGCGCTGCAGACAAAATCTATGAAATAAAATTTCAATAGTCAAATGTTTTACAAAAGTGCACACACACACTCACTTAGGTCGTATACTTTAGCAGGGTGATAGGACATGGGTTAGTGAAGGTGGGATAGCTCTGATATGAAACAGGAGGGGGGAAATCTTAGGTTTGAAATAAATATGTCTTGAGGCTGGATTTAAAAGTGTCATAACTAGGTTTCTGGCGAAGAGAGAGAGGGAGCTCATTCCAGGTCGATGGACCCGAAATAGAGAAAGAGCGGCGGCCAACAGTGGATTGGTTGAATCTAGGTATTCATAGGCACAAGGTATCTGCAGTAGAGCGAAGGGAACGTGAAGGAGTGTACAGGTTAAGACATTCACAGAGGTAGGAGGGTGCAGTTTTGTGGAGACATTTGTAACAGAGGGTACTGATCTTATAATTTACTCTCTGTGGCACAGGCAGCCAGTGGAGAGATCGCAAGAGAGGGGTAATGTGCTCAGATTTTTTCTTTCTGAGAACTAGTCAAGCTGCGGAGTTTTGTATACGTTGAAGGGAGTGAATAGATGATGCTGGCAGACCAGACAAAAGAGAATTACAATAGTCCAGACGTGAAAGAATGAGAGAAGTGACAAGTTTGGAAGATAATGGAATAAGTACTAATGTGCTTTTTTACATCTAATCCCTGTGTGCGTAAATGTTGTCATCAATTCCCACTACCCTTATACACTGAATAACAGATTTCTGCTTTTTGAAAGAAAAGCCCCCACTAAATCTGTAAAAAATAAAGGGAGAAAACAAAGATTTTAAACTGTAGGACTGGCCCAGGCCAAAAGCTGTGTGTGTCAGGTATTGATGTCAGCTAATTGCCAAGGCCTACACTAAAATGTTGTAAAATGTTGTGTTGAGATTGCCTTCTTCAGCCATGACCAGCTCTTAACAATGTGCACTCTCCATTTAAGGAGAAAAATCCTCTGAAGTCAAAGTATGGCTGCCTGTATGGCGAGGTACTTGATAACAGTCATACATGCAAACTTCTCATCCGTGTACTTCCTATCTCACAGTGATTCCCAGGTGGGATGAGTAAGTCAAGAGTACATATTCGGGGTGACCCCCTACGTGTTAAGCTGGGGAACACACAACAACAACAACAAACTTTAGGAGATTCCGTACACATCTACATGTAAATTTGTTAGTGAGAGTATGTTTTCACTCTCATGTTGCTTATAACCTAACACACCAGGAGTGTCATATTTAACCCTTTCACAGCCAACCAATCTGTGACACAGCAGTTCCAGACGCCAGCTGATTTTACATAAACCACATATAAAAAATGACACTGGCAAACTTCTAATGCTATGCAAACAAAAACGGCCTGTAAAAATAGCTGTGGGGGTCCCTTGTTACGTGAATGATAGACGGCCTTTCCTAACTCCCAAAACAAAAGAGCAGTGGGTCAAAAGGGTATCCAACCCTGACCTTGTCACATTACTGTGACACTGACGCTCAGCCAGGGTGTGGCAATTATGCAACATTGGTGGTAGAAGGGTAATTGATTAAGCTGATATCATCTCAACCCTGAACAAGGCTGATATTTAAAAAAATTCCCACAACAGCTGTTATGTTTTCATGTTCTCAGTGAACAAACCTGCTGGAGCCAAAACAATTAACAATTTAGGACATTTGGAGAAGTTGTTGAGATTGAGTGGCCCCATTAAAACCATGACAGTGCAGAAATAAAGACGGTCCATTAAAACCATGACAGTGCAGAAATAAAGACGGTCCATTAAAACCATGACAGTGCAGAAATAAAGACGGTCCATTAAAATCATGACTGCTCATCAGCTGTCAACACGACATCATCATCATCATCAGACCCGTGACCTTGGCGGTCGTGGGGGAGACATGAAAGACGATGCCGTGGTAAGCCTCCTCCATCCATCTCGGTCCTCGGCTCTGCGCAGTAGTGCCGAGTCATTCATCCTGGTCCATTCTCTGATGTTGTCCATCCATGACTTGTTCTGTCTTCCCCTCTTTCTGCCACCTTCGAGTGTTCCCTGCAGTACTGTTTTGGGCAGAGTGTTGTGGCGGGTGACGTGGCCGAACCATGTCAGCTTTTTCTTCTTGACGATGGTGAGAAGGGGTTCCTGTGGACCTGCCAGCCGTGTTATTTGACTCTTGACAAATTCATTGGTCTTTCGTTCTCTCCAGGATATGCCCAGTAGTTTTCTATGGCATTTTGTTTCGAATGACTGGATTCGCTTTGCTGTTTCAGCAGTCAATGTCCAGGTTTCACTTCCGACAGCAGGATCGACTGAATTAGGGCTTTGTAGAGCTTAGTTTGATTGGGAAACTGATCTCTTTACACACACACACTCTCTCTCTCACGTTTTCACTCACTCTCACTCTATCCCTCACACACATACTCTCACTTTCACTCACTCTCTCTAACGCACACACACTAAATGAATGCAAACACTCAGTCTGCACTCACAGTCAAAAACACCACCACCACCAAGACAAAAACTACAATCACAAAACCCACTGACCATCGTGCATAGGAGTCTTCCCTGGTGGGGGCAAAAGAGTTAAAACGGTTGTGCGTGGTGAAGTCGCTGGCCTCTGTAGAGGCAATCTTCTGGATGCTCTCCGCCCATTCCCGTGCCTTGCGCGATGTCCAGCATTTAATCAGCAAGTTCCTGAAACACACAGACTTGATGACAGATGGGTGCCAGTTAAACAGGGTCTGGGGGGACCATGTGCATATTACCTGACTTCTCCCTTGGCTCCCTGCAGAGCTGTTACAGCACCTTCCCTTCTATGTTCCAGAAATGCTTTACTGTCCTTCATTCCCCAGTTTCTAGTTGAGTCTACTCCAGAAAACAGGGGTACTTAGATCAAAGTGAATGGACACTAAAAATTAACATAATAAACCCCAAGTGTCATGCACTGTTGATTTATAGGTAAATACAGTAAATATGTTGGGTTATTTATTTACTCAATTTTTTTTTTTTTTTTTTTTTGCAATTTGAACATAGTTCTTACACAGTTGGTGACATACAGGTGAATCAGTACAGAGTTGGTGACATACAGGTGAATCAGTACAGAGTTGGTGACATGCAAGAGTTAGAACTGGTAAATGCAATTTTGTCAAGAAAAATGTGCATGCCTATGTACATTGTTCATAGAAAAGTAATAAAACATGCCTGTACTTTCTTAGCAGAACCCACACGACATAATTCAACACATACCCTGAAAAGGTATGAGTGTCCCATGCACTTCTCCACCACCCTTTAGACGCTATGAAGCCACCACTAATGTCTTAGAGACTTCCCCATGGCTCTCTCTCTCGCCAGGGGCCCAGGAGGCCTGCCTTCCCTTTCTTCACAAGCACGGACCAGGCCACTGATATTGAACAACGTCACACAGGATCAGGGTGTCAGCTACAGGAGCAGTCAGGATGTCAGGGTGTGTGTGTGTGTGCACTGTTTATGCTGACCAGCTTCATTCCTGATCTCTGGACCGTGGAAACAAAAGTGAAACAATCAGCCCAAACCAGCTTGTGGGGAACCAAGGACTGCCTTAGAGAAACCCATACACCGGACACTGGAAACAAAAGAGTTAATTAAGGCAGAAGACGAGAAAAGTGTGGCGTACCTGTTGAGGTTGGAGATGAGGACGCCATGTTTGGCGCCTGTGGCTTTCATGCCTGACTCCACCTTGAACTCCTGGTCCATCAACATCACGTCGCTGATCACCCCGTCTTCCGGCCGGATGTACGCCAAATACGTGTCTTTTAGCACCAACCACCTAAAACAGCAACCAGATGGGATCGATCAAAACTCTGTGCAGTACATGTCAGCCAACTTTTAAAACTATTTTCAGATATGAAATATGTACTGATAAAAGTCCTCTGATTTGTCAACTTTGAAAATTATTAGCAATTAAAATAAAACAACTTACAATGGTGTATGTGCATGCACATATGCATGTGTGTGTGTCAAAGTCAAAGTCAAACTTTTATTTTCAGATGGTACATTGAATAAGCAGTGCATTTGCTTTTTTTCATCAAGCCATCTATCTAAAGAAAAAAAAAGTGAGAAAAAAAGGTAATGTATATGCAGACATAGAATAAAAAACCTAATCTATGGTAAACTCTGTGTGTGTGTGTGTGTGTGTGGTGTGTGTGTGTTTTATTTTATTTTAATTTATTTATTTATTTTATTCTTTTATATCAAGGATAATGGAATAAGCACTTATGTGCTTTTTTACATCCACTCCCCGTGTGTATGCAGTTTTGTGAATTCTGTCATTGTGTGTGTGTGTGTGTGTGTGTGTGTGTGTGTGTGTGTGTGTGTGTGTGTGTGTAAGTGTGTGAGTGTGTGTGTGGTTGCTATGTAGATGTCTTTGTGTATGTCTTCATTTACTTATTCTTTCTTTTGTTTTAATAATAATAATAATAATAATAATAATAATAATAAATGGAACTTATATAGCGCTATATCTTGAAAAGACAAATCAAAGCGCATGCATTCAACCTAATCTTACACAGTAATGCAATCAATGATAAATGATCAATAGTTTAAACAAACAGATATTTACAAACATAGTGCGCTGCAGACAAAATCTATGAAATAAAATTTCAATAGTCAAATGTTTTACAAAAGTGCACACACACACTCACTTAGGTCGTATACTTAGCAGGGTGATAGGACATGGGTTAGTGAAGGTGGGATAGCTCTGATATGAAACAGGAGGGGGAAATCTTAGGTTTGAAATAAATATGTCTTGAGGCTGGATTTAAAAGTGTCATAACTAGGTTTCTGGCGAAGAGAGAGAGGGAGCTCATTCCAGGTCGATGGACCCGAAATAGAGAAAGAGCGGCGGCCAACAGTGGATTGGTTGAATCTAGGTATTCATAGGCACAAGGTATCTGCAGTAGAGCGAAGGGAACGTGAAGGAGTGTACAGGTTAAGACATTCACAGAGGTAGGAGGGTGCAGTTTTGTGGAGACATTTGTAACAGAGGGTACTGATCTTATAATTTACTCTCTGTGGCACAGGCAGCCAGTGGAGAGATCGCAAGAGAGGGGTAATGTGCTCAGATTTTTTCTTTCTGAGAACTAGTCAAGCTGCGGAGTTTTGTATACGTTGAAGGGAGTGAATAGATGATGCTGGCAGACCAGACAAAAGAGAATTACAATAGTCCAGACGTGAAAGAATGAGAGAAGTGACAAGTTTGGAAGATAATGGAATAAGTACTAATGTGCTTTTTTACATCTAATCCCTGTGTGCGTAAATGTTGTCATCAATTCCCACTACCCTTATACACTGAATAACAGATTTCTGCTTTTTGAAAGAAAAGCCCCCACTAAATCTGTAAAAAATAAAGGGAGAAAACAAAGATTTTAAACTGTAGGACTGGCCCAGGCCAAAAGCTGTGTGTGTCAGGTATTGATGTCAGCTAATTGCCAAGGCCTACACTAAAATGTTGTAAAATGTTGTGTTGAGATTGCCTTCTTCAGCCATGACCAGCTCTTAACAATGTGCACTCTCCATTTAAGGAGAAAAATCCTCTGAAGTCAAAGTATGGCTGCCTGTATGGCGAGGTACTTGATAACAGTCATACATGCAAACTTCTCATCCGTGTACTTCCTATCTCACAGTGATTCCCAGGTGGGATGAGTAAGTCAAGAGTACATATTCGGGGTGACCCCCTACGTGTTAAGCTGGGGAACACACAACAACAACAACAAACTTTAGGAGATTCCGTACACATCTACATGTAAATTTGTTAGTGAGAGTATGTTTTCACTCTCATGTTGCTTATAACCTAACACACCAGGAGTGTCATATTTAACCCTTTCACAGCCAACCAATCTGTGACACAGCAGTTCCAGACGCCAGCTGATTTTACATAAACCACATATAAAAAATGACACTGGCAAACTTCTAATGCTATGCAAACAAAAACGGCCTGTAAAAATAGCTGTGGGGGTCCCTTGTTACGTGAATGATAGACGGCCTTTCCTAACTCCCAAAACAAAAGAGCAGTGGGTCAAAAGGGTATCCAACCCTGACCTTGTCACATTACTGTGACACTGACGCTCAGCCAGGGTGTGGCAATTATGCAACATTGGTGGTAGAAGGGTAATTGATTAAGCTGATATCATCTCAACCCTGAACAAGGCTGATATTTAAAAAAATTCCCACAACAGCTGTTATGTTTTCATGTTCTCAGTGAACAAACCTGCTGGAGCCAAAACAATTAACAATTTAGGACATTTGGAGAAGTTGTTGAGATTGAGTGGCCCCATTAAAACCATGACAGTGCAGAAATAAAGACGGTCCATTAAAACCATGACAGTGCAGAAATAAAGACGGTCCATTAAAACCATGACAGTGCAGAAATAAAGACGGTCCATTAAATCATGACTGCTCATCAGCTGTCAACACGACATCATCATCATCATCAGACCCGTGACCTTGGCGGTCGTGGGGGAGACATGAAAGACGATGCCGTGGTAAGCCTCCTCCATCCATCTCGGTCCTCGGCTCTGCGCAGTAGTGCCGAGTCATTCATCCTGGTCCATTCTCTGATGTTGTCCATCCATGACTTGTTCTGTCTTCCCCTCTTTCTGCCACCTTCGAGTGTTCCCTGCAGTACTGTTTTGGGCAGAGTGTTGTGGCGGTGACGTGGCCGAACCATGTCAGCTTTTTCTTCTTGACGATGGTGAGAAGGGGTTCCTGTGGACCTGCCAGCCGTGTTATTTGACTCTTGACAAATTCATTGGTCTTTCGTTCTCTCCAGGATATGCCCAGTAGTTTTCTATGGCATTTTGTTTCGAATGACTGGATTCGCTTTGCTGTTTCAGCAGTCAATGTCCAGGTTTCACTTCCGTACAGCAGGATCGACTGAATTAGGGCTTTGTAGAGCTTTAGTTTGATTGGGAAACTGATCTCTTTACTTTTCCATATGGTGGTGAGTTTTGTCATGGAAGATGTTGCCATGGCTATTCTGACTTTGATTTCTGTCGTCGATCGCCCGTCCTTTGTGAGTGTAGCGCCCAGGTATTTAAAAGCGTCTACCTCCTCCAGTTGTTGGCCGTTCATGTAAATTTTAGCGGTGGCATTGCTCGTGCTGTTCACAAGTACTTTACTTTTCTCCGAGCTCACCTCCATCCCATATGCTCCAGCTCTGTTCTCAAGTCTGGTCGTAAGATCTTGCAGCTCTGTGTTACTTCCGCCCATGAGGTCAATGTCATCGGCAAACCGTAAGTTGAGGGGTCTGCCGCCAATGGAGATGGTAGGGTGGAAGTCATGGAGGGTCTCTCTCATGATGTTTTCCAAGAACAGATTGAACAGGACTGGAGATAACAGGCATCCTTGTCGGACCCCAACTGTGGTTTTGAAGTAGTCTCCGACCTGATTGTTCAGAAGGACTGCACTGCTTGCAGTGTTGTATAGTGCTTGAATGGTTTGCACTAATCCTTCTTCAATGCCAAACATTCTGAGGACCTGCCACAGGCCTTCGTGCCATACTCTGTCAAAAGCCTTCTTGAAGTCGATGAAGTTGTGGAACAGGTCTCTCTGATGTTGAAGATGTTTTTCCATCATGATGTGGCAGTTAAAAATCTGTTCGATTGTGCTCCTGCCTGCCCTGAACCCAGCTTGTTCCTCTGCAAGGTGTTCTTCTGCCTCCTTCTTGAGTCGATTCAAAATAACTTTGAGCATGATCTTGTTGGCGTGGCTGATGAGGCTGATTGTTCTATAGTTTTGGCATTGGCGTAAATTCCCCTTCTTGGGCAGGGGTATGATGAGTGATTGTGTCCATTCTGTTGGCCACTGTTTTGTCTCCCAAATCTTCTGACAGATAGCTGTAACATATGTGATGACTGTTTCGCCACCATGCTTGAGCAGCTCTGCTGGTATATTGTCTGCTCCTGGGGACTTTCCTACTGGTAAGCTGCGGATGGCTTCTTCCACTTCTTCCCTCAGTATAGGTAATGGCGAGGGTGCTCTTGATGTTGCTGCTTTCTCTTCTATTATGCTCTTGTCAGGTTGTATTGGGTAGTTGTATAGTTCTTGACAATATTCAGACCACCTGTTCAATGCAGCTGAGCTTTCTGTGAGGAGGTTTCCGGAGCTGTCTTCAATGACTGATGATTTGGTTTGAAGTGGTTTTGTGAGTTTCTTCAGGGTGTCGTATGCCTTTTTACTGTTGCCCACTTTCATGTTTTTTTTCGATCTCATCACATTGATCACTGATCCACTTCTCTCTGGCCTTTAACATTGACTTCTTCACGAGATTGTTGGCCTCCCGGTATTCTTTAGGGTTGGAAGACCTGGTTGGTTTCAGTGCTCTTCTTGTATCGCAGAGGTCCAAGATGTCATTGGTAGTCCATGGCTGGTGTTTATTCCTCTGACGACCGAGTACCTCCTCTGCTGTTTCTCGGACTGCCTCATTGAAGTTGTTGGTGAGGTCATTGATGTCATTGTCCAGGAGGGTTAATGCCGCAAAACGTCCGCCAAGCTTAGCTTGGAAGATCTCCTCGACATCTGGATCTTTCAGTTTGTCCACGTCAAATTTGATACGTGGGTTTGCAGGCTGTTTGTTTTTCTTCAGCTTCATTTTGAATACCAGCAGCACAAGGTCGTGGTCGCTGCCTATGTCAGCTCCAGGGTAGGTTCTTGTTCTGGCTCTGTTGATGCTGGATTTGAAGCGCCGTGGTGTTAAGATAAAATCTATTTGGTTATGGATCTTGCCGTTTGGCGCATGCCAGGTTGTCCTCCTTGACTGCTTGTGGGGATAGAGGGTATTGGCAATGGTAAGTCTGTGGGTGCAGGCAAACTCCAGCAGACGTAGTCCCCTGTCGTTGGTCTCCCCAGTTCCAAACTGACCAACTGTTCCGGCCCATTGGTTGTAAGAGTCAGGACCTACTTTGGCGTTAAAATCCCCTTGGATGATGATGATGTCCTTCTTGGGTATTTTCTTAATGGTCACTTCAAGATCTTCATAAAATTCTTCTACTTCTTCATCTGTATGGTCAGATGATGGTGCATAGATTTGTATGATGGTGATGTTCTTGGGCTTGGCCGACACCCGGATGCTGATAATCCTGCTGGAAGCCGGTGTACAGCTGATAATGCACCCCACTACTTCCTTTCTGACAATAAATGCCACTCCATGTTGATGATGTTTCTCTTGGCCACTGTACCAGATCTTGTTGTCTTCTTCAGTCAATGTCTCACCAAATCCTGTCCATCTCACTTCTCCTAGTCCAATAATGTCCCATTTATATCGGCTAAGCTCATACTCTAGTTCTTTGATTTTTCTGCACTGGTAGAGTGTACGGACGTTCCATGTACCAATGGTGATTTGTTCTCTAGGGAGCTTAAGTAATGTTTTAACTCCAGTAGCTGACTTGTCACTTCCACCCTGGTGTTGATCAATGGAAAGCGCGGTCGTTGGTAACCCGGGCCTCGACCGATCTGGTATCATTTCGGCTTTGCATTTGTCTTTCATGTTTTTTCTGTGGGCTTAGGATATTCCTTGGTGGCGCCAATCTCCTCTCCAAGTCTCCATATGTTTTGGGTTTTCTTCTATTGGGGTTTCCTCCCCCACATGCGACAGGTTGTACTGGGTTACATGGATACCAGTAGCAGTAGCAGAGAACTTCTCTGACTGACCTGACGTATGACCTAAAAGGTTTTAGTTTTAACAGCTTCCTTTCTTCTCTTTCTTTTTTTTTTTGGTCATTCTCCATCACCCAATTCTTTCTGTTAGCAAAACACCAAATAAATCTCAACTTTCAGATTGGTTCCTATGTGTGTCAATGTGTGTGAGTGTGTGTGCAGGAATGATACTAACAATAACAGTAATGAAATAAAGAATTTTTACAGCGCTACATTTTGTAGAGCAAATAAATCAAAGCGCTTGCATTCAAATCATTCACACACATGCGACCATTCACAGATAACAGATTTTTAATATAGACACACATAGGTGTGTATGCTTGTATGCATGTGTGTTTCTGACCATGGCGTTTGGCTGTGTACCGTTTGTTCCAGGTGCCAGCGAAGTGGACTTTCTGCAGGCAGCCACAGCAGCCAATGCTGATGCGCCGACCTCCGGAACACTTCTTCACCATCCCCTCCTTCGCCTTGTCCCCCAGCCGGGCCACAAACGACAGGTGACTCACTTCAAAAAACTTCAACTGCACACACACACACATACATACAAATACATGCATGTATGTACATGCACACAAGCATGTATATGTATGCACACACACAACCATGTCCATTTCACAGCACATTCTTTTTAATCCCCAAAGCCATACACTTCACCCAAGTGGCAAACAAACACTCAACTCAAAGCAGAACACATGACTGAACTTTCAAACACACACACACACGCACAGAGTTAAAACACCAAGACAGCATCAGAACAAAAAGTCTTATGTCTGTTATCAACCTACCTGTGCTGTTTATTTGATATATATATATATATATATTATATATATATATATAGATATATATATATATATATATATATATAACACACATATATATATATTCTTACTTCTCTGACTTTTGACTGTTCAGTTCTGTGTTGCCTTCTTCTTCCTAACTCCTTCAGGAGTTGTAGAGACACTGCACTAACAAAGTTAAGTTGTCAGGCAGTGTGTTATGGGCAAGGTGAACCTTGCGGAGCCCATCCTTCTCTTAGTAAAAGTGTGCATGCTGGGTATATCCATGTTATCCATCCAACCGGCCACAGCTGTCTAATCTTCTACAAAAGGTGAAAGTGGTTTGAATGTGTGCACAACAAATTCTGCAAGCTTTCTCACTCAGGACCTTAGTTTACAGTCCTTATGTGAAAGACCTTCAGAAGAGTGATGTCAGCATGGATGTCAACTCCAGGGGAATGATTCCCGTATGCACACACACACACCCCTCAGTCCAGACTTGTATAAACCTGCGCTGCTACAACTCAGCATAGACCTTACAAATCCTCGTAGACTCTGCTTAGATGTTACAACTCTGCTTAGATGTTACAACTCTGCATAGATGTTACAACTCTGCATAGGTGTTACAACTCTGCATAGGTGTTACAACTCTGCATAGGTGTTACAACTCTGCTTAGATGTTACAACTCTGCATAGGTGTTACAACTCTGCTTAGATGTTACAACTCTGCTTAGATGTTACAACTCTGCATAGGTGTTACAACTTTGCATAGAAGTTACAACTCTGCATAGGTGTTACAACTCTGCATAGGTGTTACAACTTTGCATAGATGTTACAACTCTGCATATGTGTTACAACTTTGCATAGATGTTACAACTCTGCTTAGATGTTACAACTCTGCATAGGTGTTACAACTCTGCATAGGTGTTACAACTTTGCATAGATCTTACAACTCTGCATATGTGTTACAACTTTGCATAGATGTTACAACTCTGCATAGGTGTTACAACTTTGCATAGGTGTTACAACTTTGTATAGGTGTCACAACTCTGCATAGATGTTACAACTCTGCATAGATGTTACAACTCTGCATATGTGTTACAACTCTGCATAGATGTTACAACACTGCATAGGTGTTACAACTCTGCATATGTGTTACAACTCGGCACAGGTGTTACAACTCGGCATAGGTGTTACAACTCTGCACAGGTGTTACAACTCTGCATAGATGATACAACTCTGCATAGGTGTTACAACTCTGCTTAGATGTTACAACTCCAACTCTGCTTACATGTTACAACTCCACACAGATGTTACAACTCTGCATAGGTGTTACAACTCAGCATAGGTGTTATTACTCAGCATAGATGTTACAACTCTGCATAGGTGTTACAACTCTGCTTAGATGTTACAACTCCAACTCTGCTTAGATGTTACAACTCCACACAGATGTTACAACTCAGCATAGACATTGTAAATCAGTGTATATGTTACAACTCCAATAGATGTTATAACACCTCACAACTCTGCATAGATGTTACAACTCTGCATAGATGTTACAACTCTGCATAGATGTTACAACTCTGCATAGATGTTACAACTCAACACATAGCATCGATGATAAAACTCAAACATTACAACTCAACATAGATGTTACACCTCAGCACAGATGTTACACCTCAGCACAGATGTTACACCTCAGCACAGATGTTACACCTCAACACATGTTACAACTCAGCACAGATGTTACAACTCAGCACGGATGTTACACTTCAACACGTTACAACTCAACACGGATGTTAACCTCAACACAGAGGTTACACCTCAACACATGTTACAACTCAACACAGATGTTACACCTCAGCACAGATGTTACAGCTCAACACAGATGTTACACCTCAGCACAGATGTTACAGCTCAATATACCTGTTACAACTCAACATACACTTGTTTGTTGACATCCTCTTCTGTGTTAAATGTTCAGACTGCAGCAACTATTGTCTGTCATATGGGCATGCGTTGCACTGCCATTAAGCACTTGACAAGTCAGGCCCAGCGCATCCAACTTCAGCGTGTAAGAGAATTATTATTTTTTAAGTTCTTTCTGGAAAAAAGGCAGAAGAATGGACCAAGAAGGCAGAAAACAGACAAGAAAGGGGTGACAGGAAGAAAAGGAACAAGGCAGAAACATAGAGAAGTATAGAAAAGACGGAATTCTTAGCACAGAATTTCCAGAAGGTGAAGATGCTATTTATACTGACGGGCCCCCGGCATCCCCACGGGAGAAATCAGTATGTCCGGTGCCTATGGTGCTACAGACTAAAACAGGTGAATAAAGACCAGCAGGTCTGTGAATAAAGTAAACACTTGGGTCAGTTACCGTTTCAGGGTGGTTCCTGTAGGACTTGCACAACAGCAGGTTCTGTAGATACCTCTCCAGCTGGTTCTGTATAAAACAAAGAGATATATAGGCTGTTACAGAAGACAGTTAGTCATTGCAGCTGTTTCTGTGTAAACAAAGATATACAGGCTATTATAGGAGACAGTCACTGTCACTGTGATGTTGCTGTTTTTTAATTATGAAACTTCTCAATAAAATTACAGGCTTATAAGTGCAAATGTGCAGAAAAGAAACAACTATGTGTAGACACACACACACTCACTCACTCACCATGCGGTGAGCTATATGCTCCTCACTGATCAAGGCCTCAAGCCTCAGAGGCAGTCGCACACTCTCCTGTTTCTGCCATTCTCTCTTCAACGTCTTCTGACGCTCCCGACCCCTGTCAACAAATACACGCACTTGAAACAAACTACACAATCAACAGAAGAAAAGCTTGAACAGAAAACAGACACAGACAGAGACAGACAGAGAGAGGGGGGAGGGGGGGAGATAGAGAAGATGGGGGGGGGGGGCTGAGATAGAGAAGAGAGTATTAAAAAAAAGATCAAAGCCATAGAGAAAGAGAGGAAATAAAGAGATAGAAATGACAAGTGAATATTTTTTATTGAGGGTAATGAATGAACAAACATCATGGCTTTTTTTTTTTACACCCAGACCTCAGTCAAAGCAAAGCAAAATCATGAAGAAAAAAATCAAAGATCTAAAAGAAAATCAACCTCACAATGATATCAATACAAAAACATGACAATATAGAAATCAGTCATGATGATGATGATGATGATGATGATGATGAAATAAAAAGAAAGAAAACCAATAACCATCCTCAAAATTACATTATTCAAACACAAGATGAAGAAAATGACTACCTAAAAAAGACAAATAATTATTTTTAAACAATTACAAAAGTGAGAAAGGTAGATGAGAAAGAGGGAGAGCTATCAAAAAACAACTGAGGGAGACAGCAAGGGAGCACACAGACAGACTGACTGACAGACAGAGACAGGCAGATACCGAGAGGGAGACAGACAGACAGACAGAGACACAGACAGGCAGATACAGAGAGGGAGACAGACAGACAGACAGAGACAGGCAGATACAGAGAGGGAGACAGACAGACAGACAGAGACACAGACAGGCAGATACAGAGAGGGAGACAGACAGACAGACAGAGACAGGCAGATACAGAGAGGGAGACAGACAGACAGACAGAGACAGGCAGATACAGAGAGGGAGACAGACAGACAGACAGACAGACAGAGAATATGAGTGAAAATAATACAAAGAAAGGAAAAAATTCCTTTCAGAAAAAAAATCTGCAATTATCTTTACAAATGTTTATGATGAAGAAAAAAAAAGAAAAAGACACATGCTGGTATATGAAACTGTACACTAATATATCAACATGCATGTGCACACAGTCGACTTCTACTCCTTGTGTGACTCAACTTCTGTTCACAATCACAGTAGTAATCATTACTATTTCCGCTTATTAACCCCTTGACCACTGGACCATATCAAGGCCCTCACAATATTAACGCAATCAAAGTAACAGACAGACCGAGTCAGATTATATCCGTCTCGTTACACCTCAAACGTTTTACCACCTGAACAGGAGCATATCCAATCATCTTTATCATTTCATGCACTGACCATACGGGAAGACACTCTGTGTGTGAGTGTGTGTGCGCGCGCGCGTGGGTGTCTACAAGCGTGTGCGGTGTGTGCGTGAGGGTGTACACATGCTCATTCACATGCACATGTGTATGTTTGTGTGTGTGTGTATATACATACATGCTTCATGCGTTTATGCATGCTTACGTGCATACGTCCACACATTCATGTTAGAACATGTGTGTGTGCACGCGTGCGTGCGTGTATGTGTGTACATCCTTGTGCATGTGGAACATCACCCCAATGATAAAGGACTTGTGATTATCGACAAGCAGACACTGGCCAAAAATGTAAAAAATAACATGTTCTCACTAGCGCAGGCAACAGATCATCATGAGGAGGACTGGAGGGGAGGTGTGTACTGCGCACTGTGGATGCAGGGCTGTGTCAACGCTGCACCACCTGACACTGCGGAAGGAAGGAAGGAAGGAGGAGAGCTCTGAGGAGCACCACCACACCATCTGTGCCCTTAGCCCACTCAGCCAGCTGGGGACGGGATAGCCTAGTGGTTAGAACATTGCGCTGGCAATTTGATGACCCGGGTTCGATTCCCGTTCAAGGGGATATTTTCCCCTGGAGTTAACATCAGTGCAGACTCCACTCTCCCCAAAAGTCCTTTGGATGAGACTATAAACCGAGGCCCTGTGTGTGAACGCATGCAGAACATCTTGCGCACACGCTAAATTATATTCCGCTTTTCGTAAAGTATGCCATTGTGTGCCAGTGGGAACAGATGACAACATTTACAAAACCTCATACACACGGGGACTGGATGTATAAAAGCACACAAGTGCTTATTCCATTATCCTCGATATAAAAGAATAAGACAAGATAAGATAAGATACTAGAGTGAGGTAGCTTTGATACTAGAGTGAGGTAGGCTGGATACTATTTATTTATTTATTCTTTTATATCAAGGATAATGGAATAAGCACTCATGAGCTTTTTTACATCCAGTCCCCTTGTGTATGCCCATTTACTAGAGTGAGGTAGCCTGGATACTAGAGTGAAGTAGCTTGGATACTTGAGTAAGGTAGGCTGGATAGAGTGAGGTAGGTTGGATATTAGTGAAGTAGGCTGGATACAGTGACGCAGGCTAAATAGAGAGGTAGGCTGGATAGAGTGAAGCAAACTGGATATAATGAGGTAGGCTGGATAGAGTGAGGCAGCTTGGGGTAGGCTGGATAAGAGAGGTAGGCTGGATAGAGTGAGGCAAACTGGATAGAGTCAAGCAGCCTAGATAGAGGCAGCTTGAGTAGAGTGAGGCAGCCTGAATAAAGTGAGGTAGGCTGGATAGAGTGAGGATAGAGTGAGGTAGCCTGGATAGAGTGGGGCAGATTGGATAGAGTGAAGCAGCCTGGATAGAGGCAGCCTGAATAAAGTGAGGCAGCCTGAATAAAGTGAGGCAGCATGGATAGAGTGAGGTAGGCTGGATAATTAGTGAGGCAGGCTGGATAATTATAGTGAGGTAGGCTGGATAATTAGTGAGGTAGGCTGGATAGAGTGAGGATAGAGTGAGGTAGCCTGGATAGAGTGGGGCAGATTGGATAGAGTGAAGCAGCCTGGATAGAGGCAGCCTGAATAAAGTGAGGCAGCCTGAATAAAGTGAGGCAGCATGGATAGAGTGAGGTAGGCTGGATAATTAGTGAGGCAGGCTGGATAATTATAGTGAGGTAGGCTGGATAATTAGTGAGGTAGGCTGGATAATTATAGTGAGGTAGGCTGGACACAGTGAGGCAGCCTGGATACATTGAGGTAGGCTGGATAGAGTGAGGTAGGAGGGATAGAGTGAGATAGGCTGGCCATATCATCAGAAGCAATGTGGCTTTGATATATCTTCTTTCTCTTCTGTGCGTTCCTTATGGAATTTTGGTTAAGACGAGACAACTAAAACAAAAAATTTGTTTTAAACCATAGAGGTAACCATAGCAACAGATATGATGGAACAATTGAAAACAGCAAAGCCACTGATAAAAGTGAAGACAAGTGAAAAGTCAGAAATGGACAGCTGTACAGTTAGGCAAACCAGACAGACAAAAGGCTAAGTGGCAAACCTAAAACAATCAATGAGACCTACTGAGACAGGCTGACACACCAATCAAAGGCAGACATATAAACAGACGAACAACAGACAGCAAAGTGACAATACATCAGACAAATAAACAGATAGACAACAGACAGCAAAGTGACAATACATCAGACATATAAACAGACTGATGGAAAGACTGTACAAGATTCAACACTTTAAAATACCATACATTATTACCATTATCATTATTATTAAGTAAAATGTCAATACACAAAGTCAGACAGATTACATATGTTCAAAACAAAGGAGACAGGCAGGCAGATTTAAAACAGATATGGCTGTGTTCATGTGAAAGAGAGACACACTGAAAGACAGACAAATGAGAAGACAGAGAGACAAATGAGAAGACAGACAGACAAATAAGATGAAAGACAGACAAATGAGAAGACAGACAGACAAATGAGAAGACAGACAGACAAATAAGATGACAGACAGATAAATGAGAAGACAGACAAATGAGAAGACAGACAAATGAGAAGACAGACAGACAAATAAGATGACAGACAGACAAATGAGAAGAGAGACAGACAAATGAGAAGACAGACAAATAAGAAGACAGACAGACCAATAACCAATAAGATGACAGACAGACAAATGAGAAGACAGACAGACAAATGAGAAGACAGACAAATAAGAAGACAGAGAAAATGTCAATGTCGAAGACAGAGACAAGGAAACAACACAAAGGCATAATTTACATTTTCGATACAGCAAGCTGCAAAAGTGACCTATATAGATTATGAAGGAGACTTTTTAAAAAAAGATACTATAATATAAATATACTTTGTATTATCTTTTACCCAATTTCTTTTTATTACATGTCAGAGTGCAGTGATAATATACTGACAACATCTTGGCTGTGCATATCTGTTTCAACAGCGTTAAAAAAGTGACATTTACTAACAAGAACACCAGCTGCCGCAGCAGTGCATTATAATGAACTACACCAACCATGATGGCTAAAATGAAATATCAAATGATTTGTAGTTAATTGGTATTCATTCAAGTGTGTGTGTGTGTGTGTGTAAGTGTGGGTGTAAGTGTGTATGCACATGTGTGTGCATATATACGTGCATATCCATGCACATGTGTGTGCATGCGTGCGTGAATACCAAAGAATGCATACATGTGTACATGTGTGCCTTTATGTATGTATTTGTTTATTTATTTTTATCTTATTCTGTGTGTGCGTGTGTGTGTGTGCGTGCGCGCGTGCATGAGTGCACAAGTGTTTTGTTTTCAATAGCATTATTTGTGCATGTGAGTGGTTCCGTAGTTTTAATTCCCAGGTGTTTATTTCTTTTCTCTTCGTTTTATACATGTTCTTCTCTTTTGTGGATTCAGCATATTGGACCTCTATCTTTGGTTTACTATTGCTGTTGCTGTTGGGTTGGGGGGGGGGGGGGGGGGGGGGTTGTTTGGTTGTTTTTTTGTGGTTTGGGTTGCTTTTTTATTGAAACTGCAGCCCTTAGGGATTTTTTTGTTTTTCTTTAATATCCTTTTTTTCTTATTTCCTTTGATACTTAAAAAACAAACACCCACACCCCCCCTCCCCCAATCCCCCAAAAAAGCCAACAAATTACATTAGAAGTACCAGTCGACATTATCATTCTTCTTATTACAACTTTTTTTTTTAACCAGAACAAACAAATTGCGTAACTCTGTTTCATATATTACTGATATTGTCCCTCTTTCTTTTTTGATTTTCCACCCCACCCCCCCCCCCCCTCCCAACCCACTCCTTCTAAATAAAATCTGGTGAAAAATCTGTAAAAAGACATCTGATGCCTCCTTATTTTCACACACACACAAACACACACGTGCGCACATGCACATTCCTTGATAGATGATTTGATAAAAAGGACAAAAGCAAATGCATTCTTTATTCAATGTACCATCCGGAAATTAAGATTTGACCGACTTTTTCACACACATATACACACACACTCTTCCTCCCTCCCTCTCACTCACACACACAGAGACAGATACAGAGAGACAGAGACAGACAGACAAATAACCTTTTCACTTTTGCTGTAACTCAAAAACCTCAAATCTTAAATGTCTGATGGCTATTCCATTCGTTTCAATTTCCTTTACTGTTGGCAAAGGACAGCTAGCCTGCTGCAAAATCAATACACACGGGCTATGCACACACTTTCCCACAATCATTCTAACAAACCAGTCTTTCTCAACTCCACTTTAAAAAACAGAACAGACAAAAAATACAAAATGCAAATCTTCATCATCACTATAATACCAAAAGTTTCAGGAGTGTCTGTCTGGGTATCTTACCCCCCCACCCCACCCCCTCCCCCAATGGCATCTCTCTCTCTCTCCTCTCTCTCTCTCTCTCTCTCTCTCTCTCTCTCTCTCTCTCTCTCTCTCTCTCTAGCTTTTTGTTGCTGCATGTGTAAAGCCTATTCCCAATATCAAGTGTATTGGACTGACTCTCTCTTGAGCACATACACCTAGGTGTGTGTGCTTCTAGGGGGTGTGTGTGGTGTTTTTTAAAAAAATTGTATTCTTTTATATCGAAGATAATGGAATAAGCACTTATGTGCTTTTTTACATTCAGTCCCCGTGTGTTTGTGGTTTTGTAAATTCTGTCGTCTGTTCCCACCAGCACACAATGGCCTACTCTTACAAAAAGCAGAACAGGATTTAGCGCGTGCACAAGATGTTCTAAAAGTGAACAGGCATATAAAAACTAAGTGGGGGAAAAGAACCCTGCATTTGTATGCACGCTGAACAACCAAATATCTCTTCACATCCTTTTTGTTCTGGATTGTATTTCAGCCAGAAAAAAATGGGTATTGTGTACAGTATGTGTGCATGAGAGTGAGGACAGATAGGTGACAAAGCAACAGAAACAGACATTGAAAGAGAGAAAAACAGACCGACAAAGTAAAAGAGACATGTGTAATTATTACTATTATTATTATTATTATTATTATTATTATACATGGAATTTATACAGCACTGAATCTTGTAAAGCAAACAAATCAAAGCTGATAGAGATAGAGATTGCTTTGAAACAGTTAGAGACATACAGACAGACAGACAAAGTGACAGAGCCAACCAGCAACAAAGAGACACAAACAGAGAGACAAAGTCACACACACACACACACACAAAATCATAGTCAGTGAGAAACAGAAAGACAGTGTGCGAGACAGACAGTCAGAGAGAGAGAAAAAGACAGCATGTGAGAGACAGCCAACCAGAAAGAGAGAAAGACACTGTGTAAAAGACAAACAGTCAAAGAGAGAAAGACAGTAAATGTGAGGCAGATACAAAGAGAGAGAGAGACAGAGTCAGGCAGACTGACAGACAGAGGGAAACACGTGCTTGCCTCTGGCCGGTTTAACATTAAGGTATTGATTCGTAACAAGTGTTCTATATATATATTTTCTTTGTCTGGGAAAAGATCAGCCAAATAATATTTCTATTAGAACACAGGCGGAAAGAAGATTTATCTGTTTGACCGCCTTTTCATAGCTGCCTAGTCTCTGTGTGTGTGTGTGTGTGTGTGTTGTGTGTGTGTGTGTGTGTGCGTGCGTGCGTGCGTGCGTGCGTGCGTGCGTGCGTGCGTGCGTGCGTGCGTGTGCGCACCTTCTGTAATCAACATATCAACAGTGTCATCTCATCCAACTGTGACCTTGTGTACCAAGTAGTGTTTTTATGCATGCATGCATGGATATGAGTGTGTGTGTGTGCGCGCACGTGCCTGCATGCATGGATGTGTGTGGTTGTGTGCTCACATATGAAACCAACACAAGCAGAATCCTTCTTCATTTATTTCATTTATTTCATTTATTTCATTTCATTTATACCACTTTAAGTCACGCAGATTTCTCTGTGTGAAATTCTTTGATATACTCTGTATAAACCCCCACATATACATGTTTGCCTGTATGCTGGCATGTGCGCTTACCTGTGTGCAAGCGAGCATGCATGTACGTACATGTGTGAGTGTGTTCATACGCACACATGTGTGAATCTTTCAAAAAGTAAAAAGAGAGCCACCAAAAAAAAAAAAAAAAGGAAAGAAACCAGGTATAAAGGGAGACCTCCAGCCTCATGCAAGGAGAACATAGCGGCATCACCAGCCTGACTATGGCAGAAGCTGTCCACAACACAACAGTGCAGACAGACAGACAGACAGACAGAGTCATGAGGAGGGAGGGGCAGGGCAGGGCCATGGAGTACAGTGGCCTGACTATGGCAGAAGCTGTCCACAACACAACAGTGCAGACAGACACACAGACAGACACAGTCATGAGGAGGGAGGGGCAGGGCAGGGCCATGGAGTACAGTGGCCTGACTATGGCTGAAGCTGTCCACAACACAACAGTGCAGACAGACAGACAGACAGACAGACACAGTCATGAGGAGGGAGGGGCAGGGCAGGGCCATGGAGTACAGTGGCCTGACTATGGCAGAAGCTGTCCACAACACAACAGTGCAGACAGACACGGCCATGTGGAAGGAGGGAAGGAGGGAGGGAGGGAGGGGCAGTACAGGGCAGTGCAGTTTCATGGAGTACAGTGACCAACACTGAACACGGTCACATCAACAGGAAAAGACAAAAAAAATGGGGCTGGGGGGAGTGGTGGGGGGAAGGCAACACGTCTCATTTTTGTCAGGAAAAGCAGACTAGACACATGACATCATTCTCAATAATGACCACCCATTAAAATTCTTCACACTGACATGTTGTGTCTTTGGCAACCAATTAAGGCGGGTTTTAACACAATCCCTAACTGTGCCGCAGCAATGTAGATGTTGATCTCGTTTCCTTAAATGAACTTCCCCAACTCACAAAGTACAGGTCAACACCTTCTGTAATCAACGTATCAACAGTGTCATCTCATCCAACTGTGACCTTGTGTGTACCAAGTAGTGTTTTCATGCCTGCCTGTTTTCTTGTTTAAAATAGTTATTCACCATTTGGGGGCAAGACTGCTACAGGCAAGCACTGATCCGACAGCCTGGGGTTGGGCCACAGCCCACATGCCCGGTTGAGAGGATTTTCTCCAGGCGTTAACATCAGTGCCAACCCCAAAGTCAGACTGTGGCTACCTCTCACTTCATTTCATACCACTGTAAGTCAAGGCAGATTTCTCTCTGTGAAATTCGGGCTGCTCTCCCAGGGAGAGTGCGTCGCCACAAGAGCAGCGCCACCCATTACTTTTTTTCTTGTCTGCAACTGTATTTGTTTCCCTATCAGAGGGGCTTTTTTCTACATAATTTTGCCAGAGACAACTCTCTTACTGCAGCATGTTCTTTTCGGGTTCTTTCACCTGAATAGTGAGGGTGGAAGAAAACACTGGCGGCATTTACAAAAAATTTCACCATTGGTGAACCTTAGAGCTCTATGGATAGGGGGAAAAAATCTATGCCGATTCCACATCCCAAAAGTCCTTCACATGAGACTATAAACCATAAAGGGCTGTTTGTAAACAAAAACTACAAAAACAAAAAACTATGTATTTCCTCATTACCCTTGACGATAAAGAATTTGTATTGGAGTAACACACACACCTCTATGTAAACCTTTAAAACAAGGGAAGTTGATGAATGATTGGGCATAACACAAACTTTTCTTTTTATCCCCTAAACACAAAACCTGCCGCAGTTTAATTTGTAGAACAGACAACTGCCCCCAGTGGGACCCATCCTTGCTGCTTATCACATCATCGTCAAAAAACTGACTGACTCAGTCTGAGAAGGGTCGCCCTGCCTTTCTGTGCCATGCCTTGCTTTGCCCTGCCTTGCCTTGCCTAGTCTTGCTTGCCTTGCCTTGCCTTTCCTAGTCTTGCCTTGCCTTGCCTTTACTAGCCTTGCCTAGTCTTGCCTTGCCTTGCCTTTACTAGCCTTGCCTAGTCTTGCTTTGCCTTGCCTTTCCTAGTCTTGCCTTGCCTTGCCTTGCCTTTACTAGCCTTGCCTAGTCTTGCCTTGCCTTTACTAGCCTTGCCTAGCCTTGCCTTTACTAGCCTTGCCTAGTCTTGCTTTGCGTAGTCTTGCCTTGCCTTTACTAGCCTTGCCTAGTCTTGCTTTGCCTTGCCTAGTCTTGCCTTGCCTTTACTAGCCTTGCCAAGTCTTGCCCCAAGACACTGTGGGTGATTTTCACAACTCTTCACGAAGCACTACTCATTTTGATATTAAGCTTTTTTTCCTTCCCTTTGTGTAAAAAATAATCATTTATACACTCAACCGCGAAACCATACTGAAAATGCACTTTATCCAGACAGTGTGTGGGTGTGTGTGTTAAGGCGTCCAGGCTGAAGAGATTAAAACCATCTGGTCCCACTGTGCACATCTGTCCACTGTTTGCCCACTGCCACAGGCAGTGTACTCAAGAGACCAGATGCATTTCAATGACGTGTTGCCAAGAAGCACTGACATTAGAAAGAACTTAGGCAGCTCCACAGCCTCAGGCAGTGTACCCAGTAGACCAGACCTATCCATAAATTGTTGCCATGAAGCACTGACAGCAAAAAGAAAGAATGGCAGCTCCACACTTCTTCTTCTCCCTTAATGCCATTGGTAATCACTGGGGGCATGGCACGAAAGGGATGTTCATGAAATTCCTCCCTTCTGTCCCTGTAAAAAATCTATCTTTAAAACAAAACTATGTCCATTTAGATACATGTGTGCAGGCATGTACACACACACATGTGCGCGCACGCACACACACACACACACACCACAGACTTACCCGCCAGTGCGAGGAAAGGGGATGCGGTAGCGGGCCCTAAACATGGCCAGAGCGTCATGCAGTTGTCGGAAGTGTTTGTAGCGTCTGCGGACCACCCACTCATGGTCCCCATGCTTCACCTCAATGGTGTACCTGGTCACACACACACACACACACGCACACATGCAAAGGCAACTTTAGTTTAGTGTTAGTTCAATGTTGCGTGTGTCTTTAAGCATGTAGCCTCTATTCACTTCTGTCCGACAGATGCCATAGCTGAGTGGTTAAGACTGTCTGATTTCCATCCCATGGGTGCATTAGTCATGGGTTCAAATCTCAGAAGCATGTGATGAATTAAGGGTGGGGATTTTTACTATCTCCCAGGTCAACTTCAAGTGCAGACCTGCCAATGAACTAATTCCTTTTGTGTATATGCATGCAGAAGATGAAATATGCATGTTAAAGATCTCATAACTTGTGTCAGCATTTGGTGGGTCATGGAGACAGGAACATACCCAGCATACATCCCAATAGTCAGAATGAGGCCACCTTCCAGGTGGGCAAAATCTCACCATTGGTGAACCCTGGAGCTTTAGCTGAGGAACAAACAACAAAATTTCTGTCTTACATCAATGCCATATGCGTCTTAAGCTTGTAGCCTCAATCAATTTCAGTGTTGCCTCAATGCTGCATGTGTCTGAAAGCACATAGCCTTAGTCCCGCTTTGTTTTTGTCTCAATTCAATTTTCTACATCTGTCAGTGAAAACACAGCCATGATTCATTTCCATGCAACCTGAATGTTTATATCTGTGCCAACAATTCATATACATGTAGACAGGAAAAGAAGAAAAAAATGGGTGGCGCAGCCTGAATTTCACACGGAGAACTCTGCTGTGACTTAGTGGTATACAATACAATACAATACAAACACTTCATGCAGAAACAACTTCCTTCATATACCTGTTCATCAACACACACACACTCATTATTATCATGTTGTTTTTTAAATAGATGGCTTGAGGAGGAGAAAAAAAAGCAACTGCACTGCTTATTCGTTGTACCATCTGAAAATAAAAGTTTGACTTTGACACACACCTCATGTCTGAGTTACTTCAGTTCTTCACTTGTCCATAGCCACACAGTTAAACATAGTCCCAAGTTGGGGTATCTCAATTATGTACTTGTCCATGGATCAACACACACACACACACACACACACACACACACACACACATCTAATGTTTGTTGTTGTTGTTGTTGTGCCAGCTCAACATCCTGGGAGTTACCTAGAAAATGCACCGCCTCACTCCCCACACCTGGACACCACCGAGACCCAAGTACACACAGGATGAGGATTGGGTGTTTTTTCATTCCTCAGCTACAGCTCCGAGTTTCACCAATGGTGAGACTTCTGTGCATCCAACCATCCCCCCCCCCCCCCCCCCACCATAAAGGTACCTGCATTCCAACCTTTGAAGTTGATGCCTAAACACAGTTCACTTAAATGCATGCATTTTACACACACACACACACACACACAAACACACTCTCACATATATACACATAGAGAGAGATGTAAGTATACACACACACAAGATTTCAAGATTTAATTCCTTTCATCCCTTTAGGGGTATGGAGGATTACAATCAAATTGAGCAGGAAAATAAACCTAACAGCAATACACCCAAAAATAATATGAATACTAACAGGAACTGAAAAGCGAACTGAAAAGCAAGAGTTCATCGCAAAATGAGAAGCAAACAGCACTTAAAAACTCAATGCTTTTTTTTTTAAGCATACACATTTCTTTAAGACATAATCTACACTTGTGAAAGACAATTGAAATTTCAACACACACACACACACACACACACGCTGGGGGGTTTTTGGTCATGCGTTCTTACCAGCATGAATGGCCTACTCTTCTGAAGGGCATAACGGGTTTTAACGTGTACGCAAGATGTTCTGGGTGTATTTATACACAGGGCCTCGGTTTACATTATAGTCTCATCTGAAGAACTTTCAGTGGAGTGAAGTCAGAAATCATGTTAACTCCAGGAGAAAAATCCCCTTCAACAGGTGTCTCAGAGATGCCTAAAACCCATGCCCTCAAATCACAGGAACAATTTCTCTAACCACAAGGCTACTACCTTGCCCCACCCCTCACAATGAGAAATTTACAAGCATCACTCTTTTCCAAGTGCCTCACCATGATATAGGCAGCCCTACTCTGACTTCAGAGGATTTTTTTTTATCCTTTGATAAAAAGAGAGTGCAGGTTTTATGCTCAAAGCTTGACAAGGCTGAAGACCATCTCAACAGTCTGAGTATCGAGATTACACAAAGATCTGCTGTGACTAAAAACTTAGATTTGAAAAAAGAAAAAAAAACCTGCTCTGTTTAATTTTTAGTGCAGCACCCACTAAGGAGGGGGGTGGGAGGTGGGGGAGGAAGTGGAACTCCATGACCTCCATGCAACAAAGGGTTGGGGTTTTTTTCATTTTAAAAACAAGCAAAAAGCACAGCACTGGTTTACTCCCTACATGTGCAACATGAACTTAAGACATGCTGCTGAAAACTTAATGATCATGTTTCCATGTATGACACATACACATTCACACATACTCACTCGCACATGCATGCTCACACACACACGCTCACGCACATGCGCGCACACACACACACACACACAAACATCAATAACAACAACAATAACAACAACAAATAACAAGTAGCAACAAAAAGAAAACAAAACCAGGCAAACACAGGTTTTAAAAAACCCGTCTTTCTTTACACAGTCAAACTGGCTGCTTTTACTAGGAAAGCTTTCAGCATCAATGTTCTCACCTTTCTCAGTTCAATCTGCTACAAACACAAGTTTTCTTCTCAACATTCTAGCATTTCAATAATTATGTTGCACGGGTTTTGGTTTTTTTATATACAGCACACCTTTTCCCCATCTGTCTGAAACTAGTTCATTTCCAAAAGGTTTTTTAAAAATGAAAAATGTCAACAGCTTTTCTAAGCTAAATGAAATGTGACCAGTCTGCAATAGAAATCTATGCCACATTTCCTTTTTGTCTTGTTTTGTTTTGAAGGGGGCGGTATGGCAAAGAGGTTTCTCTCTTGCTCTTTATTGTCTTTCAGGGGAATGAAAACCATTGTGTTACTAAAGGGGACAAAAAGCATATAGGAAAGGATTGGGAAAAATGATTTTGATTTCACATACCTCAAAATGTATATAAACACAAAATATTTCACATACCTCAAAATGTATATAAACACAAAATACAGAGGCAAAAAATGCCTTAAAGCTAACTGCTATTGATCTGTGACACAAAAAGCCTAAGCAGAACACTGTACTCTACTTAGAAGACATAAATGAAGAAATAAGACAGAAAAATGAATGTGATGTCTTTAAACACAAGCAAATTTGTTGGGTTTTTTGTTTGGTTGGGTTTTTTTGTTTTGTTTTGTTTTGTTTTTTGAGGGATGATGAGTGGTTGTGTTTTGTTTGTTGCTGTTTAAGAAGGGCTTCAAATTTTGTTTGTACAGTTCTTGGAAAGGTCTTTTTTGGTAGTGTGGCGGTGTACTGTTTTTGACATAACATATCATTCATGTCTGCTCTTAAAGTGGCATTTATTTTTTGTTACATGTGTGTCCACCTCACCACAAAATTATCTGCGAGTAACTAAAGATGTTCTGACAATTGACTCAAAGCAAAGAAAGCTACAGTGAAGAGAAAATTCCCAGGACTGAATGACCAGAAAACAGGATTGCAGTTTATGGACCTAAGGAAGTTTCAATGTGCTGAACATTCCACTCCCCATTCACCATCAAGACAGCCAAAGGGCAGGTCACAGCTTCAATACCCATCTGAAGCCAAACTCCCCCCCCCCCCCTCCCACCCCCATCTCACTACATCTTGAGTGGTGGTTATGGTGCTAATCTCTCAAATTTAGCACAGAATCTCCCCTTCCTTGCTTAGCTAATGACTTGTACAGCTGAATGCAAAGAAATGCCAAAGTGTCAATGTCTATGCAGCCCGCCTTCTGTCTATGATCTGTTTTTATGTTGTGGGCATCATGTGCCTTAATGTCAACCTCATTAATTAATTAAAGCTGATTTCCACCACCGTCATGTGTGAGGGTTGGATAAAACAGCAGGCAACTGTTAAAGCTGAAATGTCTGGAAGTCACTGGTTTGAATCTAGGCAAGTTCTCTTCATCACATGTCTGACACTCTCACTGTCCGGCTATTCTGTCCCCTTTCTTCCTTCCCCCTTCCTACCTCCCTCCCCCCTCCTACCCCCCACCCCCACCCCCCACCCCACCCCCCAAACCAATCTCCCTCTAGTATAATGAGTAGAAAGTCAACACTAGGTACACTACACACTATCCCTAACCCCTTCCCCGTTTACCAGTTCAATGCCCTCCCTCCAGCCATTTCAGCCTACCTACCTCCTACCTCCCTCTACCTCTTAATAACAGCAGAGTTGTTTTGGGGTGTTTTTTTTAAAGAAGACATTAGCAAACAAGAACCTGATTCTCACACACACTCAGCTGGCTAAACAAAAAATGGCCAAAACTCAAACAAACAGGTATGGAAGAGGAAAATGCGAAATAAACATGAGTTGTAAATGTCAAGTGATCTAAAAGCTCAGTCAACACCTCTCCAGTGACAAATCCACCAGAAAAAGAATGAATGAACAAATCTACGATTTGTTGTAAGTGCATAAAAAAACACCCTTCACACCCACAGGTGTGATAGCAGCACTGGGGGGACAAGATGAAGAATAAGATGGTGGGGTGGGGAGAGGGCAAGGATAAATCAATATGAGCTATAAAACACACAAAGAAACAGCACACACACACGCACACACGCCGCACACACACACATATCTGGCATGTGTGCATAAACACACACACAAATGCCCTCGCAGGTGTGCTCGCACACACACACACACACACACACACACACATAGAGTTGCCCACTTTAAACAAAAAACAAAAAAAAACAATGGCTCTGTAGTGTTTAAATTCTTTTTATACAAACAGGTTCTCCCACGACAGTCTCTTATCAGTTCATGCAGTTTAAGGTGCCCTATGGCTTACAACACACTCACACTCACATTTACACAATTATATACTTGCATGGACACACGCGCACACACACACCTTCACACAACACATTCACATACACACACAAAAGTATTTTCACACTTGCCCCACCACACACAAAATGTATTTTCACACGCTTGCACACACACACACGCACGCACAATGTATTTTCACACAGTTGCATCTGCACACACACACACACACACACACTCAATAGGACACAGCATTCATACACACACATTACTCTCTCTCTCTTATATGCATGAATGCGCACGTAACACACTCACTCACACACACACACACACACACACACACACACCACACACACACACACACACACACACAAACCTGACTGAGCCAGTGTGGATTATCAGAGCCAAGAGCAGTACTGAATAAAAGTGTTGTCCCTTGTTGTGCATGCTTCAGTACTTGGATTGAGTTTGACAGAGCAGACAGAGCTCACTCAGACTGACACCAGCTCCACAAGTTGCTTCTAGGATCATCACCTTTGCCCCCCCTGGGAGCAGTGGTTTATCAAGCCTGAGATGCATATGCGAGTGGTAAGACGTGTTGACTTCAATCCCATGGGTCATGAAGTTTTGTGGTTTGAATTCTCGAGAGACAGTGCTCGGTGAATCAAAGGTGTTAGGGATTTTTACAATATCCCGGTCAACTCAGTGTTCAGACCTGCAAGTGCTTAATTCCTTTGAGTTTAATCAATTATCTTACAACATTGCAGAGATCAATAAGCATGTAAGATCTGTAATTCATGTCATGTTTAGTGGGTTTCGGGATCACGAACTACCCAGATACATCCCGAAGTTGGAATGCGGCTACTTCATGGTGGGCAAAAACAGGTCAAATAATTATGTGAAATTTTCACCATTGGTGAGATTCGGAGTCTAGCAAGAACAATCAACAAAGATACAGCCTCGAACAAGTGGAAGGAGGACCTAGGTGCAAAAACAGCCAAAATATGTGACATCACAGGAAACGCCAAAGAACAGACAACAGAAAACTCAAAAGCAGTACAGAGAAACCCAAAAAAGATCAGACTACAGAGAAACCCAAAAAAGTCAGACATACAGAGAAACCCAAAAAAGTCAGACATACAGAGAAACCCAAAAAAGTCAGACATACAGAGAAACCCAAAAAAGTCAGACATACAGAGAAACAAAAAGTCAGACATACAGAGAAACCAAAAGTCAGACATACATAAGACAGACGAAGCTGAGTGACAGGAGCAGACTAGAGGTCTAGGCGAGTGAGAGTGGACAGAGCAGAGGGGGGGGGGGGGGGGGGGGGGGGGGGGGGTTGGGATGGCCTTTGTGGTAGTGTCATACTCATGATGATACAGCAACTGCATGCAGAACATTCTGCACACACACACTAATACCTCATCCACCTTTTTTCTTTTCTTTCTTCTTTTTTTTCAGCACAGTTGATCAAGTATGACAGATGGTGTGTATTTGTATGGCAATGGGTTGTCCTTTCATTTTATCCTCCCATGTGCATGTATCATTGTATGTTTGTCTGTAACAATGGGTAACTGTTGAGGTTTTTTTGTTTTTCTGATGTACATTAATTTGTAATGACGGGTAGCCATTTTTTGTTTTGTTTTTTTCCATGTATTGTTTAGTTGTCTGTAACAATGGATAGCTATTTTTTGTTTTCCTTATTCAGGTTTGTCTATAACAATGGGTAGCTATTTTTTCTTTTCCTTATTCAGGTTTGTCTATAACAATGGGTAGCTATTTTTTGTTTTCCTTATTCAGGTTTGTCTGTAACAATGGGTAGCTATTTTTTGTTTTCCTTATTCAGGTTTGTCTATAACAATGGGTAGCTATTTTTTTCCCAAGTATGTTTGTCTGCCATATTTTGTTTTCCCCATGTGTTTATTTGCCTATAACAATAGATAGCTTTTTTTTTTTTAATCCATACATGTTTACCTATAACAATGGATAGCTGGTTTTTTGTTTGTTTTTCCCATTTTTTTCCAGTTTGCCTGTGTACAACACTAGGTAGCTATTGTTTTGTTTTTCCCATGTATGTTTCTCTGGAAAGTATTTTTTCCCATGTATGTTTGTCTATATATAACAATGGGCAGCTTTTTTTTTCTACGGTGCATACATGTATAGTAGTCCATGACAATGGGTTCTTAACTCAGTATTTTGCCAAAGTTATCTCTCTTACTGCCATAGGTTTGTTATGAGCAGTAAATCCATATTACACATAATATATACAATTTTGCCAAAGTTACCTCTCTGACTGCCATAGGTTTGTTATGAGCAGTAAATCCATATTACACATAATATATACATCAGTTTGTCATCCCGCGCATCTTGACTACCAGACTGAGTGAGCCACCTACCTGGGGTGGTGACAAAGTCACTCAGTCTGGTAGTCTGACCATCACAAATCCCTCCAGCCAGTGTCTCCCATGAGATCTTCAGATTCTGAAGGGTTTGGCACAAACTCACCACAGTTATGAACATGTATATGTATGGGAAACAGAAAGTGAGACCACTATGAGACCATAGCAATATGGACCATTCTACTGCAGGCAATATCTTTTTATTAATGCATGATAGTAATGTCAGTAAGGATGATAATAACAAAGATACTTTAGAAGCGACACTTGCTTGGAGAGTTATTTTGAAAGTGCTGGACTCTCCACACTGTTATTTCTTACTGCCAACCAGTTCTGAGAGACACAGGCACTGGCAGTGTTGGTCTTAAAAGCAACGTCAGTGTTACTCTCAAAACTGTACCCACAAGGTGGATGATGCTTAGCTGTGTGGTCCTAGTCTTGGTCTTCTTCCCACTGACCTGAGCAGAGCCAGTTGGAGCCCTCAAGGCCTTTTTATGTCTCTGAAGGGATTCAAACCCAGCCAGGAGTCCACCATGATGACATCTGCGCCACAGGGGCTGGTTCTGATCATCACTTTCATGGTCTTGTCACTATTAATTCCTTCCTACTCATGTCCGATGTTAATTATTCATTTGTCACAGTCACACAGGGACTCCGTCACTTTTAATCAAGTAGATGGCCTTATTGGGTAGAATGCGTCGTGCCTGGTTTTTTCCTACAATTGCGACTCTGCAGGTCTGCCTGCTGGCCTCAGTCCATATATTCTGACTTCAGGGCAGCTCAATAAAAGGTTCAAAAGAAAGAATTTCAGATTTGCTTGAGAGAAAAAAGGCAGGAAAATGGACTGGGTATGCACAAAATTAGGAGAGAGAGAGGGGATAAAGAAGTAAGAGGGAAAGCAGAAACAAAGGGAGAGATGGGAAAGGGGAAATTTCTAACACAGAATTTCCAAAAACTGGAGATGCTATTATTATTCATACTGAAAGCGTCCCCTGGCATCCCCACATGGGGGAATCAAGAAGAGGCATGTGTGTGATGCACAACTGACTGATGCGTCTGTAACCAGTTTCCTCTTTGTCCATTTGTTCTGAAATGGCGAGAATGTGTTTGGCAACATTCATATAGTATATTTGATGCAAAATTTAAGAACTTTTCACAAACTTTTCTACCCCCCCCCCCCCCCCCATTCCTTTCCCAAAAAAAACAACAATGAAATACCATGGTGTATGTACAAAAGGCAATAACTCTGCTCTCATGACTGTTTTCAGTGATAAGTGGAATTGCCAATTTCATGATGAGTGTGCAGTCAAGCTTTTTCTTTTTTATCAAACACTTTTATAAGTGAATTCAAAGTAATCTGATAACTTATACAAACTTTCTTTACCATCAACAATCATAGCAAAATTCAAGCTCTTTTCATGCACCAAGAAGCAAGTATCTGATTCCACCCTCTACCCTGAACTTTAAAGGCTCCTGAAATAAGTGAAATGGGGGGTGGAGGAGGGGGGGGGATGTCCCAAATTAAGAACCTTCAATAACTGTACAAATCTGTTGGGTATGAGCAGATCTGTTCGAAAAAAAGAAAAGGGTGGGGGGGGGGGGGGGATAAAACCACGCCAAAAAAAAAATCCACATAAAAAGGGTTTGTTGCTCCTTTGAATGCTTTGTTCCAGCCCTCAGAGGTCTTTAACACATGAGTGGGTTCGAGATTTGAATCAGTATATGGAACAGGGAATGGAGGGGCTGAAAATTAATGTCTTCTTCCATCATGTTTTGATCATCAAGTTGGGCAACGACCTCATTACTTTGAAAGCCAACCTGGCCTTGATTTTTGAAGGGAGGGAGAGAGAGTGGGGCGGAGAGAGAAAGAGAGAGTGTATGTGTGTATGTTTGTGTGTGTTTGTATGTTTATTCTCTTCTTTTTAGGATAATGGAATAAGCATTCGTGTGCTTTTTTTTACATCCAGTCCCCATCTGTTTGCACTTTTGTAAATTTTGTCATCTGTTCCCACTGGCACACAATAGCCTATTCTTACAAAAAGTGGAACAAGTTGTAATGTGTGCACAAGATGTTCTCGGTGGGTGGGTGTGTGTGTGTGGTGTGTGTGTGTGGTGGGTGGGGGGGGGGGGGGGGGTCTTCAATTTTTACATCTGTTCACATAGAAGTGATTTCAGACAACAACAAAAAAGGAAAAGCATGGATCAATCTAAGAGAGTGTGTATATATATATATATATCCATGTGTAGCAGCATGTGTGCGTGCGTGCGTGCATATGCGTGCATGCGTGTGTGCATGTGTGTGTTGTTGCTTCAATTTTATGTCTGTTCACTCAAAGTGATATTAGATGATGGGAAAGGGAGGGGACTTAATTTGATGCATGTGTGCAGTGAAATGGATATCTATTCCTTAATAACTTTCGACACAGAAAAAGTCTAAACAATGATAATTAAATACATAAGAAAAGTTACTATAGCTTATGATATAACTATAACAGATGTGTGTGTGTGCGTGCTTATGATCGTGTGTGCATGCATGTGTGTCTTCAATTTTACGTCTGTTCACTGAAAGTGGTATCAGACAAGAGGTGGAGTAGGAGTGATGAAAAGAGGGCTTGAAAACAAAAGAGATAAGTGTTGGTAATTAAAGATTTTGTGTATGTCTACATTCTGATTCCAAACAATACAAACAATATGTTGCAAAAACTTGGCAAAGAAACGCAAATAGAACAAAAACATAGAACAATTGAACACTATGCTAACAATTGCAAGTCAATCGGAAAGTAAAACTATTACATCTCATGGTCGTACTTTATCCCAAAAAAAATTGGAGATTGCATCAGCGACAGTGCTTTCTCGCATAAGAAGTCTGGATTGGTTAGAACTTTGTTCAGAGATTTTGTGTGTGTGTGTGTGTGTGTGTGTTGTGTGTGTGTGTGTGTGTGTGTGTGTGTGTGTGTGTGTGTGTGTGTGTGTGTCCCATGCATGCATGCAAGCATGTGTATAGGTGTGACTGAATGTAAGTGCACGCACAAATCAACACGTATACATAGTGTACATGCCAATGCACCTACACAGATCCAAAATTGGGCCCCAAGGAAGACATGGCTATTACAACACGAAAAACATGGTACTTTACAACAACAACAACAACAAAACAAACACACATGACCTTTACAACAACAACAAATGGCCTCTACAAGAAAAACATGGCCTTTACAACAAGAAAGACATGGCCTTTACAACAAGAAAACATGACCTTCACAACAACAAAAACATGACCTTTACAATAACAAAAACGTGGCCTTTACAACAAGAAAAACATAATAATAATGTATGGAATTTATATAGCGCTGAATCTTGTAAAGCAACAAATGAAAGCGCTCGAAAAAACATGACCTTTACATCAAGAAAAACATGGCTTTTACAACAACAAATACATGGCCTTTACAACAAGAAAAACATGGCCTTTACAACTAGAAAACGTGGCCTTTACAACAAGAAAAACATGGCCTTTACAACAAGAAAAACATGGCCTTTACAACAAGAAAAACATGATAAGAAAAACATGGCCTTTACAACAACAAAAACATGACCTTTACAACTACAAAATGTGGCCTTTACAACAAGAAAAACATGACCTTTACAACAAGAAAAACATGACCTTCACAACAAGAAAAAAAAAAACATGGCCTTTACAACAAGAAAAACATGGCCTTTACAACAAGAAAAACATGACCTTTACAACAAGAAAAACATGACCTTTACTACAAGAAAAACATGGCCTTTACAACTAGAAAACATGGCCTTTACAACAAGAAAAACATTATCTTTACAACAAGAAAAACATGGCCTTTACTTGTACAACTAGAAAACATGGCCTTTAAAACTAGAAAATGTGGCCTTTACAACAAGAAAAACATGATCTTTACAACAAGAAAAACATGGCCTTTACAATAAGAAAACATGGCCTTTACAACAAGAAAAACATGGCCTTTACAACTAGAAACCGTGGCCTTTACAACAAGAAAAATGTGACATGGCCTTTACAACAAGAAAAATGTGGCATGGCCTTTACAACAAGAAAAACGTGGCCTTTACAACAAGAAAAACGTGGCCTTTACAACAAGAAAACATGGCCCTCCCAGCATGAAAAACATTGCCTTTACGAGTCCCTTACAACAAGAAAAACGTGGTACTTTACAACAAGAAAAACATGGCCTCTACAACAAGACAATATGACCTTTACAACAAGAAATATGACCTTTACAACAACAAAAACATGGCCTTTACTACAACAAAAACATGGCCTTTACTACAACAAAAACGGCCTTTACATCAACAAAAACATGGCCTTTACAATGGGAAAAGCTGAGCAGTCACTTTCATTTCCAACATGACTGACTCCAAACACCGTCTCTGTGGTCAAAATGATTGCGGCATAAATCCAGTTTGTGAGTGTGGTGGCTGGTGAACCATTGGTAATACTGTGTGTGCTCTTTCGAGCATGAACTCCGGGGTAGGCATGGGTTACAGTTCACTGACTGCTGAGGTTAACCGTCCCTGTGTTCAGTGGGCCTGTTGTGGTTTTGTGAAATTTCATGTATCATTTGGGGGGTTTCTTGAAATAAAATCTTGTATCTTGAATCTTGACAGGTATAAATTCCATATATTATTATTTATTACATTTTCCTAAGTGACAAAATAATTATAATGATAAATAAAAAATTTGTAAGAAAAACCTTAAATTTCATGTATACCTAAACTTTAGCTTCGTAACCTTCTGCCCATTACATTCGGGTTATTTTTTTATGAATGAATTTTATCAATAGATGAATAAAATTTGCTTCTGATACCCTTATTCTTGCTTCATGGGTGTGTGTGTGTTTTTTTATTAGGGTTTTATTCAATATTTTGTAAAGAAGAGAAATTTTATGATGCCCCTTATTCCAACATCATGGGTCTTTCAGACTCACACTTTGTAAACAAAAAAACCAACAAAAACAAACAAAAATGTCATGGATACTGGCTGTAGGTAGGTACTACAGGTCTAAATTTTAACAAGCTTTATTTTCAAGTTTTAATAAATGCACACAAAGATGGGCTCACCCTGGGAAATAGGCCATCAGTTGTGGTTTGGGTTGAAAATGCCAATTAAATATGTTCCATGTTGCTACACAGCTGTCGGAGAGATTTGCGACACAGAAGTCAGTGGATAAGTAACAAAGCACCAGTCAACAAGTTAATTAAAAAATAAATTGATGTTCTGCATAAAATTCTAACTGAAGTACAGATTTTCTGATGGTAAACTCACAAGTGCAAGCCTGTGTCCACCCATGCCACACCATTTTGTTTTTTCTTTGATGGGTGGCTTGATGAAAACAGCAAATGCACTGCTAACCATCTGGATATTAAAAAACTAACAATTGACTTACACACACACACATGCACACACACACACCAAACCATACACACTACACACACTACACACACACACACACACACACACACACACACACACACACACACACACACCAAAAAAGTCACAGATAGGGGTTGTAGAACATTATTAATGCCAAGTGTGGATAGAGTTTGAATTGAACACACACACACACACACACACACACACACACACACACACACCAAATAACAAAAACAACAACTCACAGATTGGGGTTAAGCACTTTGAGATCCTGTCGCTCATAGCCAGTGATTTTGACAATGACAGGCTGTTTGGGCAGCCAGAAGTTCCTCTTGGTGCTGGTGTAGGCTCCAGCAGGACTGAAGATGGACTTGAAGGGAATGATCTGCTCCCCAAGGTCCAGGTCCTTGTCTGCAATCAGACATGAAGGAAAACCTGACTTTACATTTTTCTTCTTTTTTCATTCCTCGGCTAGAATTCCGAGGTTCACTAATGGTGAGGTTTTGTGTATACATGCAACAACGATTTTTGCGAACCATGAAGATAGCCACATTTCAACTTTGGGGATGTACGCTGGGTATGTTTCTCTTTCCGTAACCATCAAGCGCTGATATTTAGAATGGGATTCTTAATGTGCATATTTGATCTTCTGCATGTATACTTGAAGGGAATTAAGGCACTGGCAGGTCTGCACTTGAAAGTCAACCAGGGAGATTGTAAACCCTCTTTAATTCATCAGACACAGGCCAAGATTCGAACCTGCAACTACATGGACCCATATAACTGAAGTTGAACGGTCTTAACCACTCAGCTATAGCATCCATCAAACTTCATTTAACTTCTCTCATAACTCCTTGAGGAGGTGTAGGGACACTATGTTGACTTTTTCAGTGGGTATGTGGAACATGGCTGAGCCCACCCCGTTTCCAGAGCACAGGGTGTATGGGTATGTGCTGTCACCATGCCACAGGCCATATCTGACCTGCTCTGCTCAGCACACATGACTTCAGTTTAATGATAATAATGATAATGCATGGCATTCATATAGCGCTGAATCTAGTAAAGCAAACAAATCAAAGTGCTTGCATTCAAATCATTCTCTCACTAGCTTATAGTCTCATCCGAAGGATTTTCAGAGATGTGAAACTGAACTAATCTTAACTCCAGAAGGAAAACTTCCCTTGAATGGACACCTCAATGGGAACTCAAACATTTATCTTCAGTTGCTGTTTGAACATGAAAACAATGCTTTAACCACAAGGCCTACAATATCACCACTACCCTAACAATATGAGGACATTATATATACAGCAATATGACTGGAGGCCTTAATTTGACCAATCTTCCCATTTCTTCTGCATCTTGCTAAACACAATTCTTCATGGAACTCTGGATAATTTATTTATTTGTTTATTTATTTTTTATATTGAGGATAATGGAATAAGCACTCATGTGCTTTTTTACAATTACATCCAGTCCCCATGTGTATGCGGTTTTGTCAAGAGGGGTGGGGGATAAGGTCACAGTCAAAACAACAAATCTGTCAATGAACAATGCAAAATGGATACAAAAACTGTTGGTAGAAAGGATTAGAAGGTCAAGGATCATGTAGAAAGAAAGGTGTTAATGTTGATCTGGGGTCAGAGACGTGAATGAGTAATGATGTGTGACAAAAGCCTGAGCACTGAAGACAATCCCCTACAGATCATGCCTGTTGTGCGGTGTGGCCTGCTGCTGCTGGGTGGGTGGGTGCTGGTGGTCTTTTACTCACACACTCTGCGGTTCTACCAGAGCAGAGGAGAAAGAAACATGCCACACATTAATGATTCATAGCTAATCCCCAAATTTGGTTCACAGCCTGGAGTAGTGTCCATGTGGTGACCAGGATATATATAGCTGAATAGATAGCACTGGGACTTGCAAATGAAATGAATATTTATATATATATATATATATATATATATATATTATATATATATTATATATATATATATATATATATATGTGTGTGTGTGTGTGTGTGTGCATGCGGGCATGCGCACGCGTTTGCGGTGCGCATGTATGCGAGAGATTTTTTATTTGTCCACAGTGGTTTTGTTTTTTGGTTGTTTTGTTTTGTTGTTGTTGTTGTTTTGTTTTGGTTTTTTGGGGGGGTTGTGGTTTTATTCAGGTTTTTAAAAAAATAAATGTTGTTGGGGGGGGGGGGGGGGGGGGAGAATAACTGTTGGAAAGCAGCATAGCTGCAACGTTAACATGTTCACACATCAAATTAATTAAAGAAATGGATTATAAAAATCCTTCCCCTGAAACAATAAACTAAGGTCACTATGTGTACACACACAACAGCACACAAAACATCTGGCACATGCATCAATTAAAAACCACATGTATCCTCTTTTCACAGGTGAGTGGAGGGGAAGATGTGACCTGTGAAGTGGATAGATAACACAGAGATGTATACATGTATATAATTATATATATAACATAACAATGTAATACTCTAATCTCATCAAGTCAATGGCACCAAACGATAGATACCAACAGAGATGTATACATGTATATTATAATAGGAATCATAACTTAAGACTAAATTTGTAAAATGACTATTGTCGGTGTCTCAATCTATTCAAGTCAATGACAAACATCATGCCCACAATTCAATGCTGTTTTCCAAAGGTATATTTTTCAGTGGGAAGCCAATTAGAAATTGTGTTGTAAAATGTGTATTTTATTTTCTAAGAATAAAATGTTTTTCATTTCATTGTTCAACATGTATGGATAAACTGGTAGTATTTTACAGTAATGAATAGTAATCCTGATACAACATTGCAAGCAGAAGCAAAACAAGAGGACAGCAGAGAAAGAAATGAGTGGACAGCACCATGTAATGGACCCCAAAATAGCTTTGCTGAGGCCCGCACATGGCACAAAATCCCCCCTAATGAAGAAAACTGTAGACAGTATTTATCAGTACAGCACAAGGGAAAAGTGTTGTGCAGTGTAATGCAGTGCAGTGCAATGCAGTGAAAGAGAGTGCTATGTAGCACAGAGTGGTAAAAAGACTGAAGCCATTATCCACAGTCTTGTTTCCTGCAAGTTTCAGCAATAAGGTCAAGCAGCTGCCTTTAGTTTGGGTGTCAAGAGAATAAAGACCTGGTTGAAGTTTAAGCGTGCAAGCACACACACACACACACCACACTAGTGAAACATACAGACAGTTGTAGATGGACAATACAACATGTAGTGGTGATGACCACACACACACACACACACACACACAATGATACACGCACATGTATGTACACGTGCATGCGTGCACACACACACACACAACTACTTTTGGCCAAATTTCTGTATGAAACAAATTATGTCACTAAAAGACTGAAACCAGTACCTACAAAGCAAACAAACCCGTTTCAAGTTCTGTTCTTTCCAAAATTTGTTGGGGGGTTTTCCTGACTGGTGAGTGAAACAAAGATTTCTATTGATAAAAAGCATGCTCTTAAAAGAAAACACATCAAAAGAGGGACGGGGTGAGATTGCCTACAGGGCAGAATGTTGAGCTCGCAATCTGATGGTGTGGGTAATTTAAGCCACCACCGAGACACCTGTCTGAGGGGATTTTTCCCATGGAATGCAAAATCAGAGCTGTCTCCACTCCCCTGAAAATCCCTCAGATGAGACTAGGTCCCATGTTAATTAAACATCTCTTCACACAACCATCTTCACCTTTCAGAAGAGTAGACCATTACGTGCCAGTGGAAATTGATGACTTTTTTTTTAAATGTATGCGCATTCATGTTTAGATATCATGTTGGGTTGGGGTGGGGGGAGGGGGGGGGGGGGGGGGGGGGGCATGTTGGCAGGGGGTGAGGGGGAGGGGGGCTAGGGTTCACCTAATGGCAAGATTTTTGGTATGCAACCGTCTCTCCCCCCCCCCCCCCCCCCCCCCCCCCCCCCCCCACCCCCCCCCCCCCCCCCCACATTCCGCTTATTAATTCATCATCCCCAGGCTACAAAAAAGTGTACCCTGAAGTCGGAGTACAGCTACCTTAAATTTAATGGTGGGCAAAAACAGTTGCATGTAATATGCAAAATTTCACCATTGGTGAACCTCCAAATTCTAGCCAAGGAACATAAAGAAAACACAAACCAACCCTAAAATTTAAAAAAAACTAGCCCCTCCCCCCTAAAAAAAAAACAACCACCTACCCACATCGCAGATAGTGTCACTATGCTGCTTGTCACTACCTACATCAATGAAAAGTTCAGGATCCATCAATCATGTACAGGGTTCTGTCTGCAGCCTCTAGTGAGCAGACAGACATAAACTAAAGGTTACAGGGAAAACCTCCAAAGGTCTGCATGAAAGATGCAAACAACAATGATTAGCAGACTAGCATTATGATGATACTCACAGACAATATTCATGTTCTTGTTTTTTATTGTATTGTAGTACTGTATGATTGTTACTGTACTGTTATTGTATCACTCTACTTTATTGTCGAGCACGGTTACCACGTGGATGGGTGACTGTTTGCATGCCTTGGCTTCAGTTCAATCCCCCAGTCCACCCAGCTGTAAATGGGTACCTGGCCTCTTTAGGGTCAGGGAAGGTAAAGCAGCAAGGGAGAGGAGATGGGCGCCGCCCTTAATGTGCTGGCTCCCAGAGAAGTCAAGGTCTCTGATGCCTCACCCCCCTACGACCACATAGGTTATGAGACACCTTTACCTCTACTATATTGTATTGTATGTTGTACTGTACTGTTTTGCATTGTACTATATTGTAACTTTTTGTATTGTATTGTATACCGCTTTCAGTCATGGCTGATTTATTTCTCCAAGTAAAATTCAGACTGCTCTCCCCAGAGAGATCACACTGCTACTAGAGGAGCACCACCCCAGCCCCACCTTTTGTTTTTGTTTTTTTAGTTGAAGTTTTTCTGCCTGAAAATCCATTTGTTTTCCAATGAGAGTGGCCTTTACTACCCTAACCACCATTCATGGTGAAGTGGATTATGAAGAAAAGCCCAATTTCAAACAGGAATGCAATGCATGACCTGTCGCTGTCTTTGACAGCCTGTGCAATAACCACCTGACCTGACCACCAATCCACAACCTTCAACTATTGTAGGCACTACTGCTAACAAGCCAATTTGTCATCAATTATGTGCAAAATGTTTGGCAGAATTAATTATTCATTTATTTACACACACACACAACACAAACTTCTTACTGACAACAATGAACTGTTTCTATGGGAACACCATAAACCCAGAAGATGCTGCCGTGGAGACCTATCACCTTGGCAAAGGCTCAGAACTACATGTATGTCAGACAGCATACTGTATAGCATAGCGCATAGTCAGTTTCACTCAAGCGTGTCCATTCTTGAGCACTGGCCAATGGATACCAGTGTCACTGGGTGCTGAATCATCCCATCACACCTGCTAATTTTGACCACCGTCAATATTACTTTTACAGACCTGTGTCTACAGCTCCTGTTGTACATGCACAGGCAGAACATTCCAATGGCTTGGCAATGCTCCCTTCGAGTACATGTACACATTTGAAAAAAATAAAATGTGGTTTCAGAATTTTGTTGAGGGGGACAACTGTTCCTTTTGTTCATGCACACATATTAAAACCCGTTCCATCTTTATTTATTTATAGATCTATTCATTCTTTATTTATATTTATATATATATATATATATATATATATATATATGTATATATATATCAATATATATATATTGAGGATCATAAAATTAAGTCCAGTCCTTGCGTGGCTGCAGTTTTGTCAATTTTGTCATCCATCCCCACCGCCACACAATGGCTTACTCTTCCAAAAGGCAGAACCGGTTTTAACAGGGGAACACAAGATGTTCTGCATGCATTACCTCTTGTACTGACCTCAGTTTATAGTCTCATCCAAAGGACTTTTTTAAAAAGGCAAGCCATTGTGTGCTGGTAGGAACAGATAACAGAATTTTTAAAACAGCATAAGCACACTAGTGTCATACTTAGACATCACCCCTGAAGTCAGAATGCAGCTACTTTAGTTATGGACAACAAACAGTCAAAATTTTACAGTTTGAAAAACATTGGAACTCAAGCCAAGGAACTTGGGGAAGGGGGATGGGGGTGGGGAGACATTTTAACAACCACAAACACCAAAGAAACCCAACCAAACAAACAAAAACAACCTGATCTTAATTTGCAGTTATTTTCCTCCTTTAATCATGGGAAGTGACAATGTGGCTGTAGAAGTTTCAGCCAAGTCAGCCATATTCTACAAAGCTATTCCCCCCTTCCCCATCTTCTCTTCATACCCCCAAGCAAATCTATAGAGTGCAGCTGTTGCCGCGACAGCAACTGTATGGTGTATACCCTTCATCTATCCTCCCACTTATTGGAATGGGTCCAAGGGTTTGGTCCTGGCTAGTGCTGCTCTGACAGTGGAAGACAGAGTGTGCATGCATCTGTATGTTTATGTGTAAACATAGTGGGTGAAGAGGGGTGAGAAAAGATACAGTGCATGTATGGGAGGAGGAAAGGGTGGGGGTGGGGGGTGCAGAGAAAGATAGAGAGAGAGAGTGTGTGTGTATGTGTGTGCGAGCAAGCGTGCATGTATAGGTGCAAGTATGTATGTATGCATGCATGTGTGTACATACAGCAAGTTTTAACTTATATGAAGTTGGGTTTGGGGTTGTTTTTTTGTTAAATCTAAACATACACTGATATAATTGTAATAATATATAATAATAATATGATTATATAATTATATAAACTAATATATTATTTCATAGATTTTGTCTGCAGCGCACCATGTTTGTAAATATCTGTTTGTTTAAACTATTGATTATTTATCATTGATTGCATGACTGTGTAAGATTAGGTTGAATCCATGCGCTTTGATTTGTCTTTGCGAGATATAGCGCTATATAAGTTCCATTTATTATTATTATTATTTATTATATAATTACCTATACATGTGGTATTTGATGTGTGATATCATATGTTATGTGTGTGACAATCTCAAAGTTCTTGCTGATAAATGAAAGATGTTTCGACTTTGTGAGCAATAGAGCAACTATGGGACAAGGCCACCCACCTCCTTGCCCGTGAAGGATTTTGGGACTATGGGACAAGGCCATTTCTACCTTACCTTCCTCTGTTCTTTTGTGCCTTGGCTTTTATTGTTCAATTCCCCTGGGCCCAATGGTAGTCCGTTTCAGTACAGTTCAATGTGTTAGGGTTGTGGAGACTGCTTTGCTCTCAGCGCCTATGGAGGGTTTATAACATCTCTTTCTTTTTCCAAGCATTAATCTGGGGCATTTACTTGCTCTGTAGTGTGTGTGTGTTTTGTTTATTTATTTTTATTTTATATCAAGGATACTGGAATAAGCACTTATGTGCTTTTTTACATCCAGTCCCCGCATGTATGCAGTTTTGTAAATTTGGTAATCTGTTCCCAAAGGCACACAAGGCCTACTCTTACAAAAAGTGGAACAGGAGTTCTATGTGCATTTGCACATGGTTTATAGTCTCATCTGAAGGACTTTTGGGAGAGAGTGGAGTCTGTACTGATGTGTGTGTGTACGTTGTGTGTGTGTTTGTGTGCGCATGCATGCAAGCGTGCGTGCGTGCATGTGCGTGTGGTTTTTATCAAATATAATTTTTTATGTCACAATTCTAATCATACTGTGACCCACCATTCTGACGTTCCTTTGTTCTTGTTAACAATGCAAAATTCAACATGACACTCATTTAAAGATGATACTTACAAGAAAAAAAATGCTGATCACAGATGTTTCTTACTCCCTCCCTCTCTCTCTCTCTCTTTCTGGTGGGGGAGAACAATGGATGGGAAGAAGGGGGACAGGGCGTTTTACATCTCAACACATTTACACAAAATGAATAATACAATAAAATTTTACAAAATAAATAAATGATAAAAACTGTAAAAATGTTCAAACAGATTTCTTATCTAATATATAATGGTATCTGCTGTAATATCTTTTAATACACGTATTTTAAAAAAAAGTGTATTTGTACACATGTGTGTGCATACAGGTGTGTGTGTGCACGCATGGATGCATGTGAGTGTGTGTGCAAGCTGTGTGTGCAAGCTGTGTGTGTGTGTGTGTGTGCACGCACGCACGCACGCACGTGTGTGCAAGCAGTGTGTATATGAGTGTGTGTGCATGCAAGGGTTTTTTCTCTTCAAATTCTGCTTGTCAACTATGGTACAATTAATAAGTCGAACAGTATGATGAGTATGATGACAAAAACTGAAATCAGGTCACAAGCGACAAATCTGACAGAGATATGGCTGACAATCTGTCCTCTCTGCCCTCAACACAACAGCCAACCCTCCTCCTCACCCCCACCAACACTCTTCCAGCCACTGAAGTGAAGGACAAACTGCTATGCCAAATGTCAACCATTGCATGGGCTAATTGGAAATAATTGCAATTTTTGCAAATGTGAAGGGGAAAGGTTTATAAATAAATAAATAAATAAATAAAAAAACAACAAAACAACACACACATGCACAATTCCTCCCATGCTCCATTGTAGTTCTACTTGGGTTTGTATGCTTTACTTCCTGGGGAGTGGAGGGGGTGGTGTTTGTTGCTCAAGGTTTTTTTGTTTTGTTTTGTTATTGTTTTGTTTTGGTTATTTAGGGTGGGTTGATTGTTAGTTTAGAAAGCAAGAGTGGAAAAAGAACAGAGTAAGAGTTGTTGGTTTAGGGTTTTTTTCATGATTTGCTGTTTTGTCCATGTGTTGCTTTCTTCTTTTTTTTTTAATGTATTGCATTGTATTGTATTGCACTGTGTTGTTGTGATGTTCTGAATTGTATTGTATACCACTTTAAGTCACGGCAGAGTTCTCCGCAAGAAAATCAGGCTGCTCTCGCCTGTCACCACAAGAGGAGCACCACCCATTATCTTTATTTTTCTTTTCCCGTCTGCATGTGTATTTGTTTCCATATCAGGGTGGCTTTTTTTCTACAGAAATTTAACATGAATCACTCTCTCGTTGCCATGGATTCTTCTAATTGCACTAAATGCCTGTTACACATGGGACCTTGATTTATCATCTCATCCAAAAGACTAACACCACTCATGGTCTAGTGGATGGGGGAAATTTTGGGTCCAAACACACAGATACAAGGATTGAACAACCACACATTTCAAACCTGCATTTTTCATTTTCTAAGCAGGTGTGTTACCTCTAGACCAATGCTTCAATTTTTCTCTGTGTGTACGCATACATGCATGCATACATGCTTGCACGCATTTGTGTGTCCCCACCTACCCACCCCTACCAGGATGGTGACAAATAAACTGTCCCTGAGAGACCTGTGCACAACACACACACACACAAAAAACCCACAGAAACAAAATATAGGAATGGGGGGGGGGGAGAGATGGGAGTGTTCAGTACTGTGTTAAGTGCATCCTTGTGCTGGACCACCACCACATGTTGCTGCACTACTCTGACTGCACTGATGAACCTCTGCTGATAAGAAAAGAGCTGATCTCATGTACAGTACAGTAGGCAACACCAGGGATATTAAATACACGATGAAAAAGTCAATCACAATATGTAACTCAACACAAGCATAATTGTTAGATATGGAAAACTCCCATCATGTTGAATAATAATAATGGCAAATACAGTTGTGACATGTAATATCTGCAATGTGTCATACAATATCACACATCATAAAACTCTCTGTGAAACATTGAAATGTTTGGACTTTTATAAACATACCACTCAACCAATTAAAAGCAAGTTAAAAGTAGTAGTACTAATGACCCAATATAAAACACAATGTTATTTTGTGTGTGTGTGTACATGCAAATGATGCATGCATGTGTGGCTGCATGCCATATTTTGTGTGTGTGCGTGTGTGTGAATGCACGCACGTGCGCACATGCATGCATTTGCATGTGCGCGCACGTGCACAGAGCGATGTATCTACACACAAACACAGAGAGACAATCATAGATAGCTAGATAGATAGACAGATAGACAAACGATATAGATTAAATAGACAGACAGACAGAGACAGAGATATATGTGAACTTTTTTAAACAATCAATAATCTAGGAGTTTAGTTTCAATTATTTTCTATACCTGATTCAAAGAATTATCACTGTGAATTCTTCATCACTTCTAGGAAGAATTCACTTCAAAGATGTTGATCATGATGGTGGATGTCGGCTGGGACTTTTTGTTATTTTATTATCTCAGTATGAAAAGAACAGAAGAAGAGAATAATAAGAGGCATGACTCAGGGGGGTGGGCGCATTGCATTGACAGGCTTGACATCATCACAGCTGATGCTACTATTCCCAGGTGGGTGGGTGTGTGTGTGTGTGTGTGTTGAGTGTGTATGTGTGTGTGGAGTGCGTTGTGTGTGTTTGGTGTGTGTGTGTGTGTGTTGAGTGTGTGTGTGTGTGTGTGTGTGTGGTGTGTGTGTGTGTGTGTGTGTGTGTGTGTGTGTGTGTGTTGTGTGTGTGTGTGGTGTGTGTGTGTGTGTGTTTTTGATGTGTGTGTGTGTGTGGTAGTGTTGGTTGTGTTGTGTGTGTTGTGTGTGTGTGTGTGTGTGTGTGTGTGTGTGTGTGTGTGTGGTGTGTGTGTGTGTGTGTGTGTGTGAGTGTGTGTGTGTGTGTGTGTGTGTGTGTGCGTGTGTGTGTGTGTGTTGTTAGTGAGTGTGTGTGTGTGTGTTGTGTAGTGGTTGTGTGTGTGTGTGTGTGTGCATGTGTGTGTGGTGTGTGTGTGCTGTGTGTGTGTGTGTGTGTAGTGAGGTGTGTGTGTGTGTGGTGTGTGTGTGTAGTGGTGTGTGTGTGTGTGTGTAGTGGTGTGTGTGTGTGTGTGTGTGTGTTGGTGTGTGTTTTGGTGTGTGTTGTGTGTGTGTGTGTGTGTGGTGGTGTGTGTGTGTGTTGGTGTGTGTGTGTGTGTGTGTGTGTGTGTGAGTGTGTGTGTGTTGTGTGTGTTGTGTGTGTGTGTGTGTGTGTTGTGTGTGTGTGTGTGTGTGTTGTGTGTGTGTGTGTGTAGTGTGTGTGTGTGTGTTTGAGTGAGGATGTGTGTGTGTAGTGTGTTGTTGTTTGTGTGTTGTGTGTGTGTGTGTGTGTGTGTGTGTGTGTGTGTGTGTGTTGTGTGTTGTTAGTGCTGTGTGTAGTGCTCTGTGTGTGTGTGTGTGTAGTGCAGTGTGTGTGTATGGTGCAGTGTGTGTGTGTTTTAGTGCAGTGTGTGTGTGTGTGTGTAGTGCAGTGTGTGTGTGTGTGTGAGTAATGTGTGTGAGAGTAATGTGTGCGAGTGTAGTGTGTAGTGTAATGTGTGTGTGTGTGTGTGTGTGTGTGATGTGTAATGTGTTGGTGTGTGTGTGTGTGTGTGTGTGTGTGTGTGTAATGTGTGTGTGTGTGTGTAGTGTGTGTGTGGTGTTTTTTTTTAGTGTGTGCATCCCTCTGTCTGTCTGTCAATCTGCCTGCTTGTCAATGTCTATGTGTATGTGCCGATGAATTGCTGACATAACTGAGCAAGTTTGTGTGCATGTTTTGTGTTGAACAGCTCAAACACGCTATTATTAATGGTAATAACCTTCAAATTAACCACAGCCACATGAATAGACATTATGCTCCACTTACATATAATACCAGTTACCATAATGAAGAGAGTGCATGCGTGTGTGTATGCATGTATATGTGTGAGTGTGAGTGTGTGTGTGTTTGAGTGAGTGTGTGTGTGTGTTTGAGTGTGTGTGTGTGTGTGCGAGTGTGTGTGAGAGAGTGTGTGTGTGTGAGTGTGAGAGTGTGTGTGAGTGTATGTGTGTGTGTATGTGCACACGTGTGTGTGTGTGTATGCGTGTTTGTGTGAAAGTCACTTTTATTTCCGGATGGTGTATAAATGGTGTGTGCGTGTGTTGTGTTGTGTGTGTTGTGCATGTGTGTGTGCTCGCACACGTGTGTGTGTAGACCCACTTTATATAAATCTTAAAGACATCTTTCAAAAGAGAAGAGAGACGCTCACAGAGAGACAGAGATAAGCAATGAGACAGAGACAGACAGACAGAGAGAGACAATCACAGAGAGACAAAGAGAGAGAGAGACTGACAGAGACAGAGGGAGACAGAGACAGGTAGAGGGAGAGAGAGGAGGGAAGAGGGAGAAAGAGGTAGGGAGAAGTATAAAGCACCCTGTTTAATCACTGGAGCCTCTAGTTTTGTGCTTTGTGCTGGTGCCTGAGTCAGCATTGAAAATTTACATTTAAAAATACATGTAAAACCCACCCACTCTTTTGAAATGAAATTTGAGAGTGTGTGTGTGTGTGTGTGTGTGTGGGGGGGGGGGGGGGGGGGGTGTTGGTGAACTATTCTTCTTCTCCTTCAGTTTACCATCCTTCCATTAAATGGAGTTATCAGACAGGTGAGAGAGAGAGAGAGAGAGAGAGAGAGAGAGAGAGAGAGAGAGAGAGAGAGAGAGAGAGAGAGAGAGAGAGAGAGAGTGTTACATGTGTGCGTTTTACACCATTTTCTGTAATCTAATATCAATAAATACAGTAAAGAATACAAGCATAAAGCAGTAGAGAGAGTCCTCATTTTTAGGACACAGTGGGGGGGGGGGGGGGGGGGGGGGGGGTGTCTAAGTGCCTGTGTTTGTGTGTCTGAGTGAGTGTGCATGCATGCATGTGTTCACACCAATTTTCAGAAGTATAGACATTAAAAAGTATAAGAGCCAGGCAGTGGAAAGTGTCCTCTATCTGAGGACAGTGTGTGCACACGCGCATGTGTGTGTGTGCATGTGTGCAAGTGCATTCATATGAGTGAGTGTTGGTGTTTTATCTATTTTTCCCTCTCTGATCATAAATGCTGCGTTCTAACCACTAGGTAAGGTTCTTCCATCCCCCAATGTGTGCTATGCTGCACTGCATCATACTTTTTTATTTATCTATTTATTCTTTAATTTCAAGGATAACAGAATAAGCACTCATGCTTTTTTCCATCCAGTCCTCGTGTGTATGCAGTTTTTAAATTCTGTCAATGTCATCCATTCCCACCAGCACACAATGGCTTACTGGCTACCCTTCTGAAAAGCGAACGGGTTTAAACATGTGCGCAAGATTTCTGCATGTGTTTGCAAACGAGACCTCAGTTTATAGTCTCGTCCAAAAACTTTTGGGGAGAGTGAAGTGTGCACTGATGTTAACTCCAGAAGAAGTTGAATTTACTTTTATTTTATTCAATTTTATATATTTACATTTACTTTTAATTTACTCATTTAATTTACATGCCACCAGCAGCTCTGCATGAGTGTTATAGCTGAAAAGTAAAATGCTGGGGAAGCTCTGGGTGGATTTTCTAGACTGCCTGCTTGATGCAGCAGCCCACAAGACCACAGGAAAATCAGAATGAAAAATTCTCAACACACAGTTTTCGTTTTCTTCAGTCTGCATCGTTCCAAGTCAATACTCTATCTGCTTGGTTTTAAACAATAGCGGCAAAATAACAAATCAGAAATAATGCTTACTTCTGATGAAAAGCATAACAAAGCCACTTTAATGACATGATCTCTGTGATGGAAAGACTACTACTATTTCAAGTGTTCATAATGTTGTTGTTTTTATGTCGTTCCTGGGTTAAAGCCCCAAGGTTCACCAATGGTGAGATTTTAGGTATGCAACCATTTTTGCCTGCCATGAAGGCAGCAGCATTCTGATTTGGGGGATGTATGTTGGGTAGGTTCATGTTTCCGTAACCCACAAATCTGGGAAGAACTTTGAAATCTTTAGCGTGCTTATTTGATCTTCTGCATGTGTATTATACACACGAAAGGAATCAAGGCACTGGTAGGTCTGCACTTGAAGCTGACCTAGGAGATCTAGGATAATTCACCAGACACAGCCAAGATTTGAACCTACCACTTAATGGACCCATGGGATTGAAGTCAATTGGTCTTAAGTAACTACTTTGCTATAGCATCCACCCACTTCAAGTATACATAATTGACATTCATAATGATACAGCCCCTTTATAGAAAGATGTATGAGACAGAACAACTATTATTGACATTCATTATAATGATAAAGCCATTTGAATTGCAAGATCTCCATGATTTAAGAAATTCCTTTGCTGACTTCATTTAAAAGCAAAAAAGCCACTTTAATCGCAAGATCTCTATTACAAAGAGTGTGACAGCCTCAACCTCTGGCGATCAATATTCCCTTATTGTTCTCTCACTCACTTATACAATCCCCTGACCGACAGGGTCAATATTCAGAGGGACCAGCAAAGCCTGCTGACGACGATTATTCTTCCCATCCTGTTCAGACAGACTCCTCAGCTTTTTGTTCCTTTCTTATTAACCACATGATGTAATCAACTTCACAGTTCTAAATTCTGCGCTCCTGCCAAAATTGTTCTTACCATGTCCATTGTCATCAATTGTCCAAACTTTAGAATGATGTCAACTTCACCATTTGTTTCCATTATGATATGTGTGAGTGTGCTGCATGCATGAGCATGCACATGCATGTGTATGTGTGTGTGTGTGTGTGTGTGTGTGTCAGTGTGTTAGTGTGTCTGTGTGTCTACGACTTTATGTGTCTGTGCACAGAAATTTTGAAAGGGACAACTAGTCAAAATTTACAACCACATGAACACAGGGACTGGATGTTAAAAAACAAAAGCACATGAATACTTACTCCAATATTCTTGTAATAAAATAATTTAGAATTTAAAAACTTTTTAATGCGCGCGCGCGCACACACACACACACACACACACGGCGCACACACACACACACACACACACAATACAAACACTGAAACAGGTAGGCAGACTGACCAGCAGTCATAGATTTAACAGATTTAATAAAGACTGATTCTGACCAAAATATCCCCTACTGATCTTCCCCAGTGGGGATGCCAGGGGCTTGTCAGTATAATTTATAACTGCCTCACCTTCTGGAAATTCTGTGCTAGGAAGCCCCTTTTTTCTTTACCTCTCTTTGTTTCTGCCTTCTTCCTTTTCCTTCTTCAAGTGCTTGCCTATTTTCTGTCTTCTTGGTCCATCCATGCTCCTGCTTTTTTTTTTTTTAACCAGAAAGACTTAAAAGATTAATAATACTCTCCCACGCCTCAGTGGAATGCACTGGGCCTAACTTGTCAGGTGCTTAAAAGTTAAACGCAGAACAACACATTTTTGCTCTTACGACAGAATATAGTTGCTGTCTGAGCATTCAATGAAGAAGAAGAATCTACTGATCTAGGCAGATAACTGAGAAAGGAAAAAACAGACAAATTTTTACAACCAAACAAATAAAATATTCATGAATAAACAAGCAGGCAGACATCAGACATTTCAGGTCCCCTCCAGAAACAAATAAACAAAGCTCGATGATGAGAAATATGCATGTGTTAAGTCAGTAAGGGAGGCAAAAAGCAACAAAACAAAAAACAAAACAAAACAAAAACTACCAAAACAGTTCAATCATGTAACAGATGGACACAGAACTCATGCAGGTCATGCTGACAACAACAACAACAAAGATCAATGGATGTACGTTGAACAGATGGATGAAGTAAATATCAAATTAACATGCGTTTTTTTTTTTCATTGCATGGATTGGTGTGCACTCTGATTATTTTTTACTTGTACAACACTGTGCATTATTTCACAATCACACAAACATAAAGTAGCACTATGTAATGTATACAATAATGCAACACTTGGCACTGTCGGACATATGCACACACTGTACACGTACACACACACACACACACACACACACACTTTGATCTTTACAATTACATGTATGAAATGTCACATATTGTGCTGATGTTCCCAAACTTCCAAAGTTACAGTGACACATAAAGGTCTGCGCTGTCTATAAAAATATTAAAATCTCAGCAGTTCAATATTTTATGGCCAATCACATAAATCAAGGCTTGTAAGTTCTATGTTTCTTTGACCTTTGCAAAGGTATCACACCACCAGTTGTTCTCTTGGCACCTGTTCTACATGTATACATATAAGCAACTCCACAATAATATAAATTTATACCTGTCTCTTTCTGTCAGTACCATTCTACTGTATCACGATCAGATCTCCATTATTTCCCCATTCACTACCCCCACACCCACCTCCCAACAAAAAAAAAGTTTAAAAAGGAAAAAAATTTTCTTTTGCCATATTGGCTAATCAATAACTAGGTGACCTAAACCAAACAAAGTGCTATCAATGGTGATTACGTATTATATTTTCTTAAATTTTACAAAATATTTGTGTATACCAAGTTAGCAAATCATAAACGAATATATATTATATGTTCCTCTTATGATTTTCTCTTACACACACACACACACACAGGGAGGGAATGGATATCTATGTTTTACCTTTTTGCTTTGAATCCATATTCTGTTTGGGTTGCTTCTTGTTTCTCTTATATATTTTTATTTATATATATGATGTGAGTAAAAATGGTGAAGGGGATATGGCCCTTTATGGGTGTGTGTGTGTATATAAGTAGGTGTTTAAATGATTTAAAAGAAAATTGTATCAGCTTCCTTTGTATCCATTTAGTTTGTTATTATTGTTGGTGGTGGTGCTGCTGCTGCTTATTCAATGTACCATCTGAAAATTAAAGTTTGACTTTTGTCTTTCACACACAAACACACACACACACACACATACAGGGGGACGGAATAGCCTAGTGGTTAGAACATTGCACTCGCAATCTGACAACCCGGGTTTGATTCCCATTCAAGGGGATATTTTCCCCTGGAGTTATCAGTGCAGACTCCACTCTCCCCAAAAGTCCTTCGGATGAGAATATAAACCGAGGCCCCATGTGTGAACACACGCAGAACATCTTGCGCACACGTTAAATACTGTTCCGCTTTTTGTAACAGTAGGCCATTGTGTGCCAGTGGGAACAGATGACAAAGTTCACAAAACTACATACACACGGGGACTGGATGTAAAAAGCACATTGTGTTTATTCCATTATCCTCAATAAAAAAGAATTTTTTTTTAAAAAGTTTAATACAAACGTACGCGCGTGCACACACACACACACACAGAGCTACTGAAACTGACCAAGGTAGCCACATTCTGACTTTGGGGATCAATAAAGAAAAAGAAAAAGAAACTATATATGTATATGTATGTATGCAAACATGCCAATACACATGACATACACAATACACATAACATACACAATACACATGGACATAGACTCACTCTCTCCAGTAAATAACCTTACACACACAGGCACTTTTTTTTTTTAACTGACAGTTTCTCTTTTTCCCCCACATAATTCATTTTAACTTTCAGTGAAATAATCTTTAAGGCAAATTAATATATTTAAAACTGACTAGTACAAACTACAAAATATTGCACTGTTTAGTGTTTGGTCAAAAGAGATGTTACTAAAAAAAAAAAAAAAAGACCCAGTTATATGTCATATATATATATATATATATATATATATATATATATATATATATATATATTATATATTATATATAATGTATATAATATAATTATTATTTTTATATTAACCATTAATAAGCATATAACTTATAAGTACCTCGAGAATTACGTTCGTCATTCAGGCTTAGCTCATACTAGAACTTCTACTCTTACTCTTAGTTAACACTACTGTAGGCATGCAGATAACTATGCCCTCAGTAATAAAGCTCTTCACTGTGCATTAGCTGTACAATTCTTCTCTCTTCCTCTCTCTCAATTTTTTTTCAAATTTTTCAATAAATTAATTACTAAATTTATACACAATTTCAATGCTTACAAAATAAACTTTAGTTGAATCAATAATTCTTCTCTCTTCCATCTCTCTTATAATTTTTTGTTAAATTTTCAATCATTGAATATAACTTAATAGTTAATACACAAATTCTACGCTTACAAGATAAACACACAAAATTTGGGAGAAGGGATTAGGGAGGGGACGCAACATTTTTTGTGCCAATTCAAAAAGCAATGTTCAGATTATATCAATCTATTTCTCTCTTTATCACTACATGCCTTTGTGCTCTTTGAAAAGTTTTTTTTTTTAACTAAAAAACCTTATAAATCAGTATTCTAATTTCCTCTCAATTTATCACTACACATTCAGTGATACTTATAGTAATAAATAACAATCCTAGAAAATGATCATAGTCCACTCAATGAGTCAATAGTAATTCATCCATAGATCTAATTAGTTAATTCATCTATAGGTCCATAAGTTAACTTAATGCATATATATATATATATATATATATATATATATATATATATATATATAATAATATATAAATATATAATGAATAATAATAATGAATAATGAATGGCATTTATATAGTACTATATCTTGAAAAAAAAAAAAATCAAAGCGCTTGCATACAACACACCCATACAACTAATACCAATTAACAGAGTTCACAAATTCAACTGTACACACACACACACACACAGGTTATACACTTTGGCAGGGTGGTGGGAATTTTGGCTGTTGAAGGCAAGGACAAATTTGAGATAAAACAGGAGGGAAAAATCTTAAGTTTGGAATAAACATGTCTTGAGGCTGGATCTAAGGTCATAATTGTAAGCTTTTGGCAAAGGGAGAGAGGGAGGTCATTCCAGATCATGGGACCAGAAACAGAAAGATATATAATATTTATATATGTTTTTTATACTCTCTCTCTCTCTCTCTCTCTCTCTCTCTCTCTCTCTCTCTCTCACTCACTCACACACACACACACACACACACACACACACACACAGCTACTGAAACCGACAGGAGAATAACATAACTCATGAAAAAAATGAATAGAAAATCAATATAAAACTGATTTGCTGCCCTAAAGATCAAACAATGCGTAAATCAACACCAAACTGGAAATACAGAATCTAAATCAAGTTTCTTTCGGTTTGAGGCAAAGTTTACGTTGATCACTTTCTAGTTTCACTTCTAAAACCGCCAGCAGTCTGTTTCTCCATCACTCTTTCCAAAGTGAAACGAGTAATAAAAAAAATCAACCGCGATTCCCGTTTGTTTGTCAACGGAGGTAAAAGAAAAGAGCCTATCTAGATGCATTAACTGTGAAAGTTAACCAGGAGGAGAATAAGCAGGACTGTTACAATTTAAACATGTCTTACCGTGGGGTCCGTGTAGCGCTCCATCGATCTGATCCGCTGGTGTCTCGGGGATTGGGGACAGTTCGTCAAATTCATCCTCAGAGTCGTAATCCACCATAGAGAACGACCTCAAAAAGTCTTTGGTTGTGTCTCGCATCCTCACAGGACGCTCATCTGCCTCCGACATCTTCCTGGCACTGAATGAAACATCAAAAAACACTTGCCATCAACTTGTGTTTGGTGCACTTAGGCCCAACCATCGCCATTTTGCTAGGCATGTGACGTCACGACGTTTCCGGGGTCGTCTGTCAATTTGCGGCGCTTTCTGATGTTTCATTCAGACAACTTAGGCCTAGAAGTTTTTGTGTCATTCTTTTTGCTTTTAGGTTCAGTGTGAGAAGAAAAACTATACAGAGGAATGGAATATATGAATATTGAAGGATGGGGAGGAGCCAAGGGTGTGCGCTTACGTTTTTTTGTATCTTTTTAAAAGATTTTTTTTCTACTTCACTAGGTCTAGAGTCTACTTATCAACTAGGCCCCACCGTTTTGCCTTGTCGCGTGTGTGTGTGCGCGCGCGCGCGCCGCGCGTGCGAGTGTGTATGGCTGTGTTGGCATTTTTTCGGTTGGTTTATTCGTTTCATTTATCGATTGTGTATGCATGTACGTGCGTTCGTGTGTGTGCATGCGTGTGCATATTTTGTTTTCTTTTGATTTAGAGTGCATACTGAGTCTGTCTCAGTCTCGCAATCTGGTGGTACTAAAGTTCCATTAACCAGTGAGGTGGTTGATTCTGAGCTGTGAGGCACAGAATGTTGTAAATTATCTTGAATCAAAATACTGTCGACAATGGGTTTGTTTACTCATATTATCATACTTGCGCGCGAACATGGCAACATATCGAACACGGACTAGAACTGACAAAATTCTAGAGCCACAACACGCACGTATCTCAGTGGTTTTCATACTGTGGAAAGTAAATAATAATAATAATAATATATGGAATTTATAGAGCGCTATATCTTGCAATTACAAATGAGAGCGCTTCCATTCAATCCGCTCCCACACAAGCATAAATGCATCGAAGTTTAGCATACTGCAATTTCCTACTTTAAAAATCTGGCACAACACAAAATAAATATAAACATAGGCAAAGTTGCAAAAACTGACTAGATCTATCACGAAAGATATAAAATACATTTTCCCCAGGAAATTTTTATTCATTTCACAGTGTTCAGTAGGCGAGGTTTGTGCCCACATTGACATCCAAGAAGAAAAGGACAAGCACAATGATTATATCCGCGTCGAGTTATCGTGTTCAGGGTGAACAGTTCTAGGCCTAGATTTAATAACATTCAAATTGTGTAGTCATACACTCGTAAATCACCTTTCTTCTCTCCCCCCCCCCCACCCCCCTTTTCTTTTTTTTTTATTACATAATTGTTTACGACAGTTCCACCAACTGATACCTCCACCCCTAATGTAAATTCAACACGTGAGGGTCAACCTCAGCTTTTCAATATACGCACCTACGTGCGTGTCAAGCAGCACATTTTCTGTCCTTACACGCAATATCAGTTGTATGACTCACGCCCTCTATTTTCAATTCTCAAATGCTGTGTGTGTGTGTATTTTGCTCCTTTGTCAGTTTGAAGTTTCAAATCTTGAAATATAATTGATCTGGTGGATAAAGGAGTTCATATAATTTTAATTAATAATAATAATAATATATGGAATTTATATAGCACTGAATCTTGTATATAAAAAAAAAAACCAAATCAAAGCGCTTGCACTCAATCATTTACAGGCATGCAACTCTCCTTAACATATTTCAAATCCATGCGCGCGCACGTATGCACGCACGCACGCACACACACTCGAAACAACACTTAGGTGAAAGATGCTGTTGAAAATTAGGGACAGGTATGTGGGGGGAAAGTCTCGGGTAGGAAATAAGTGTGTGTTTTGAGGCTGGATTTGAAGGTATCAAGTGAAGGCTTTTGGCGAAGTGAAAGAGGGAGGTCATTCCAGGTGGATGGACCAGAAACAGAGAAGAAGCGATGGCCAACAGTGGTTTGTTTGAATCTGGGTGTTCGAAAGCACAAAGTATCTGCGGCTGAATGAAGGGAACGGGATGGAGTGTACAGGTGAAGACAGTTACAGAGATAAGAGGGTGCAGATTTGTGGAGACACCAGTCTTTGTGAGACAGGCAGCCAGTGAAGAGATCGCAGAAGAGGAGTGATGTGTTCAGATTTTTTCTTTCTTAGGACCAATCGAGCTGCAGAGTTTTGTATGCTTAAGAGAGTGGATAGATGATGCTGGTAGGCCAGCCAAAAGAGAATTACAGTAGTCTAAAAGTGAAAGCATGGACAACATCATCATGCATAGGCGATGGGGATGGATAGGGCATATCTGTCGTCGGGAACAGGGAAACATCGCCCGAACAGCCCTCCACTGGACACCAGAGGGAAAACGCAAACGAGGACGACCCAAGAACACTTGGCGTCGGACTGTCGAAGCAGAGCTGAAGACCTTCCAACATACCTGGGGAACCACTCAGAAGCTGGCCCAGGACAGACAGGAGTGGAGAACATTTGTTGCTGCCCTACGTGCCAATAAGGCACAAAGGCATTGATGATGATGAAAAGTGAAAGAATGAGAGATGCGACAAGCTTGGAAGTTGCATCAGTGGACAGATACTTGCGAATCGCGCTGTAATTGATAGTAGCAAGACTGGCAGGTCTGGGTGATGAATTTTTTTCATAGAGAGTGTGTTGTCAAGAACTACTAAATACTTCACAGAGTTGGACAAAGGAACTGACGTATTACCGAATTCTATTGAAGTTTTTGCAACAGAGGAAAGTTTATGTTGGGTCCCTATGAGCATGGCTTCGGTTTTATCAGCATTAAGTTGCAACTTGTTCTGAGTCATCCAGTTTTGAATGTCTTGAAGGCAGTAGGACATATTTGTCAGGAGGGAAGGCAAGTTTTCAACAGTATCACTGCACTGAAGCCGAGTATCATCGGCATAGAAATGATGATCAATATGGTGGATGTTTATTATATGCGAGAGTGGAGCAGTGTAGAGAGTAAAGAGAACAGGGCCCAGGACTGATCGCTGCGGGACTCCACATTCCATTTTGACAGGTTTTGATTGAATTTTGTTACAATAACTTTCTGGAACCGGTCTGTGAGATATGAAGTAAACCAGGTGAGGGCTGTGCCGTTAATACCAAACGCATTTTGGAGGCGAGAAAGAAGAATTGAGTGATCTATGGTATCAAAGGCTGCAGATAAGTCAAGAAGAGTGAGGAGGGAAATTTTTCCTGCATCAGAAGTGTATCTAAAGTGTGGACTAGGGTGGTTTCGGTGCTGTGGTTGGGGCGATAGGCAGATTGAAAAGTGGGAAGGAGATCATTGGAATGAAGGCGACTTATCGTAATATTTTAAGGTATAAACTTTTTAGTTGGGAATTCTTTCTTTTTTTGTTTTATGCTCCGTTGTGTAATCATACTCGAATTTAGAGAATATTCTCTCAAGATTGTGGCCATTTGATTGTGTGTGTGTGTGTGTGTGCGCGCGCGCGCGCACGTGCTTGTGCGTGTGCGCATGTTCAAGTCGTTATGTAATAGTTTCCTATAAATGTGTATAGGTGGTTTTTAATTGTTCCTGTGTAGTTTTGCTACTTTTTGTTGGGATTTCGTTTTTGTTTTGGGTTTGGTTTGGGTTGGGCGTTTTTGGTTGGGGTTTTTTTTGTTGTTTTTTGGGGGGAGGGGGGGGGGGGGGGGCCATGAGTACTAGTAGTTTAATTCCATTATTGCCAAAATATTGATTATCCTTTCTTTTGATCAGAGGTTGTGGTAGATTGTTTTCAGTGGCTTGAATTTTGTTTTTCTTTGCTCTTTATATTATGCGTGCGTGCGTGTATATGTGTGTGTGCACGCGCGCTTTTTGTGTGTTCGTTGCTTGGCTGGAGGGGAGGGGCGGGGATGGCTTCTCTTTGGGGTTCATTTCTTTTTTTTTTCCTATCATGATGTTATCCCCGATTGGCCTAAGGGCTGAGACCGGGTGTAAAAAAAAGAACACGGCACACGAATGCTTATTCATTATCCTCAAAATCAAAGAATTTGATTCTCTCTCTCGCCCTCTCTCTCTCTCTCTCGTTTTTTCCCCCTTTGTTTCAACTGTGTGAGAGTACGAGTATTGGGTTTATTAAGATGTATCCCTACAGGCGGGGACTGAATGTAAAGAAGCACACGAGTGCTTCATTATCCTCGAAATAAATTTGTTATTTCTCTCTCTGCCGGACGGATGAAAAAAAGTGTGCCGATACTTCTCTGTAATCCTTGGAAATAATCTCTCTCTCTCTCTCTCTCTCTCTCTCTCTCTCTCTCTCTCTCTCTCTCTCTCTTTCTCTCTCTCAAAGTAGTGTTAATTTTATGCATTTTTCTGTCATGATTACTCATTGCTGTAACAGAGACCCAATGAATGGAACATTAATGAAAATATTTAAAGCGGGTAACAAGAGATTGAACACTTTTTTTCCCATCAAGCTCTTGAAAATGACCACAAAAAAGTAAAGAATAAAGAAAAACTGAAATGATAATAGATAAAGGATCGTCTATGCACACACATACACTCAAAGTATGCGAGTCAGTGCGCGCCATGTGTGTGCGTATAAAACAAGGCAAGGCAATTTTCGAGCATAACACACATAATTATAGTGGCGCACGGGGGGGGGGGGGGAAGATACTGATTTTTTTTTAAACATCCATATCTGGCGGGGATGTGATGTTTCATTTTTACTTTTTTTTTTTTGGAGGGGATGTTTTTTAAACATCCGATATCCAGTCCCGGCCAGAGAGAGAGAGAGAGAGAGAGTGAGAGAGAGAGAGAAGGAGAGAGAAGAGAAGAGAGGAGAGAGAGAGAGAGAGAGAGAGAGAGAGAAGCGAAGAGAGAGCGAAAAGAGAGAGAGAGAACACTGAACAGGTTTAATGTACATTGGCCTTTGGCCACAATACATACAGTGGGCAAGGCAAAAAGGCAAGTGAAGGAAACAAAATGCAAAAAGAGATCGTCACATTTTCCATCTAAGCCAGCTCTCCTGGTGGCATCACACCAAGTACATTATCCAATTAACCAAAACAATAAGACGATAAACCTTGAAAGCAAAACAACAGCACATCAAGCAGCCACAATGACTTATAATGGAAACAAGGAGTAGCCTACAAACAACAGCACAATTACAAAATGCTTTTCTTCCGTCTGTTCATAGCATGAAAAACATACCTGGAGAGATTGTGTCGGTGATTTTCGTTTGTTCCTTCCAGCAATCTGGATAGTGTCATGCATTTTGATTCTTTAAGAAATTTCTCTTAAATCTGTATACAAACTGCAATCAAATATTTAGTGACATTCATTTTCTATTTTGTTCACACAGAAAGGACAGCTTTTGTCTCTTATAGATTCGCTATATCTGTTGACATTATTATTGATAGGAAGCACATTCAGTCTTAACTGCATAATAGCCACACGAAAACAATACATCTCCATATCATAAATGTACTTCTTTTGAAAAATGAGAGAGAGAGAGAGAGAGAGAGAGAGAGAGAGAGGAGAGAGAGAGGAGAGAGAGAGAAATCTGAACTGTTAATGTACATTGGCCTAGGCACAATACACCAGTGAGGGGAGGGGGGGGGGGGACAGGGTTGCGAGTTAATGAAAATGGAAGCATTAGGATAAACTCACACATACTTAGCAATGAAAGAAGCATGGGACATGGTTCACATATGCAATGAAAAATGAAACATGGATAATTCACACATACTATAGCAATGAAAAATAAAAGCATGGGATACATTTTCACACATACTGTAACTATGAAAATGAAAGTATGGGATAAAATTCTCAACATACTATAGCAATGAAAAATGAAAGCATAGGATAATTTCACACAAACTGTACTATGAAAATGAAAGCATGGGATACATTTCCACACATACTATAGCAATGAAAATGAAAGCATAGGATAAATTTCACACATACTGTATCTATGACAAATGAAAGCATGGGATACATTTCACACATACTATAGCAATGAAAAATGAAAGCATAGGATAAATTTCACACATACTGTAACTATGACAAATGAAAGCATGGGATACATTTCACACATACTATAGCAATGAAAAATGAAAGCATAGGATAAATTTCACACAAACTGTATCTATGACAAATGAAAGCATGGGATACATTTCACACATACTATTGCAATGATAAGTGAAATCATAGGATAATTTCACATATACTGTATCTATGACAAATGAAAGCATGGGATACATTTCACACATACTATAGCAATGAAAAATGAAAGCATGGGATAAATTTCACACATACTGTATCTATGACAAATGAAAGCATGGGATACATTTCACACATACTATAGCAATGACAAATGAAAGCATAGGATAAATTTCACACAAACTGTATCTATGACAAATGAAAGCATGGGATACATTTCACACATACTATAGCAATGACAAGTGAAAGCATAGGATAAATTTCACACATACTGTACCTATGGCAAATGAAAGCATGGGATACATTTCACACATACTATAGCAATGACAAGTGAAAGCATAGGATAAATTTCACACATACTGTATCTATGGCAAATGAAAGCATGGGATACATTTCACACATACTATAGCAATGACAAGTGAAAGCATAGGATAAATTTCACACATACTGTATCTATGACAAATGAAAGCATGGGATACATTTCACACATACTATAGCAATGAAAAATGAAAGCATAGGATAAATTTCACACATACTGTAACTATTACAAATGAAAGCGAGAGAGAGAGAGGAGAGAGAGAGAGAGGAGAGAGGAGAGAGAGAGAGAGAGAGAGAGAGAGAGAGAGAGAGCTGGAGGGACGTAACTTGGCTGACTTCTGTTGCAACGATCAGCAAACTTGTTTCCCTTAGAGCATGTCACAGATAACTGGCAAGTCATTGGGCACTACTGAATTAATTCAAGTCATTTTAAGACAGATTTGAACACAAAAGTCAAGCAGCTCATACACAAAATTCGCTACAACATTATCAAAATGATTCAAAAATTCATATTTTGAAAAGTATACAATCAAGCAACTTCAACAATTTATTAAAATTGAAGTAGGTTATTTCCATACATTACAATATTTTCACACAACTTATTGACATTAAATTTATTTGAGTCACTTGTAGTCAAACTTTTTTTTAAGTCAAGCAACTTTGACACGCATATTCTTGCAAATGAATCAAGTAGTTTTGATACATAGGTTTTAAAAAAAAGGGGGAAAAACTCAGATGCACAATTTATTGCAATAGAAATAAGCCAACTTGGTACTTTTTAAAAAAATTCTAGCAATTTAGACACACGATTCTTTATAACAGAATTTAAATCATTATAATACTCAACATTTCCACAACAAAAAGACAAGCAACTTAAAATATTACTTATTGCAATTGAATTTAGTCATTGTGATACACTATAATACACAAATCACACATACAAAACAAGACAGTCATTGCAACAATCAACACCATAGATTAATCAAGGATCCGTTTTCAGAAAGTCTAAATATCAGAAATCTTTTTCAAGAACTTTTTAATTTTATTTTTTAAAAACACAAAAAGCACTTTAGAAAATACCAAATCGATGTAATAAATCCCATGACCTTACTTTCATAATTTGGGGGGTAAAATCAAATAAAGGTTATTTTAAAGCCTTGTTTCTAGGGTTTTTTTAATCAATATTTAAAGTATGGGGACACACACACACACATATCAATAAAAAGAAAGTACTTTCAAATATCTCCCAATTTTTCTTCTCCCATTAACTTGCATTCCTACCTTTTCTCCCACATCTTCCTTTTCCACTCTTCATGTCTGGGTTTGGTTGTGGCTTTTTTTGGGGGGTGGGGGGGTGGGGATAGGGATTGTTGTTGGGGTGGTTTTTGGCTGCATGCAGATCATGGAGCTACCCATGTTTATGTTATTTCTCTTTTCTGGGGATGCAGCATACTCTCTTTTCATTGGTCCATAAAGTATCATTTCCTTTTTTCCCTTTCTTTTTCCAAAAATAGCCAGTCAAATCTTGTGTCACACAATATTCTTTTTCTTGCTTAGATGTAACTACAACCTAGCGTAACACTTTACTTTCATTACTGCATTTTCAACTTTGAGAAAAGCTCACAGGTCTAGGCAAGTGCAACTTTTATACTGACTTCAATTCATAACAAGTATTGGTGAAGAAATACCCGTGGTATACCATTGCAGAAAATGCTTGTGGCGAAAATCATTCTCTTGGGGGGGGGTTTAATCACGTTATCCCCATAAAGATGGGTCCTGGACTTTTGAGAGTTGGGGTTTTGGGTTATCCATTATTCTCAAAATGTTTGATTCGATTTGATTTGACACGCGCGCACAAACGCGCACACACGCACGCACACACACACACGCACACATACAGCCGTTTCCATTCCATCTGACTTGAACATGCTTCACACTTTTCCTTTTAATCACCTATTTTCTAAAATGCATTGTAACCGTCCCTCCCCACTCCTTTAGGTTTACTTTCCCTTTTGGTTGGTTTTACAATCGATTGATTTTTTTTTATAGTCATGTTTTTCTCCAAATTAATTTGGTTTTGCTTCGCTTCCCCCCGCATCCCTCTTCCTCCATTCCCATAGTCCACATTATTAATACCACTCCCTCCCCCACTAACCAGTTAACTAAAAGTTTACCCACCCACCCCTACACAGAAAAGAAAAGATTGTTGGCATCGTCAGACCATAGTATCAGCCTGCCTTTGTGTCCACACGTAGAGCCAGAGTTACTGGAAGTTTAGTGTTAAAAAGTTAGCACTGGTGTTAGGATAAGAGCAGGGATTGTTGATTGGTCAGACCGTCTGTCTGAATGTGTGTGGACACAATGGCACACAGATATGTGGCTGTACTTCAACAATCAGAAATATCAGTCCTACCAACAGCACAGATCATGTCATGTTCTCCAGTTCAGCCATTATCAAAGGGACTTCACGCCTATGTTTTGGAAGCACCTGCACGTGGAAGGATCAACTCCACACTACATAAAAAGAGAAATACAGACTAAATATGACATGAATATTTCCATTAGCCAGTCTTCTTTGGTCTCATTCCTCTGACATGAACACGCATCTTGCCCTTTATCCCAAACGTCCCCTTTTTTCATCTTCAACACGAGTCCTCCCCTCCTACCACACACATACACTCACACGCCCACGCTAGCACACATACACATGCACGCGCACACATGCGTGCGCGCACGGGCACACACACACACACACACACACACACACACTCACGCTCTTGCAGTCTCAGCGTAAAGTACTCTGTACGTTTCCGGCAATTAGAAACGTACATCTATACATTTTATGGGGCATGTTCTAAAAATCTGTGTATTTTATATACAACAGTGCATTTGGCAATTCTACAGTGTCCTAAATAGTGACTTAAGCTGACAAATACTGGAGAAAAAGCAGTGGGGGCGATGTGCAATGGTATACCAGAGGTCTGTCCGTCTGTCTGCAATGCTGTGAAAGTATCAGTCCTGCTAATAACATGAAAACTTTTTTCCGGGCTAGATTAGTTTTTCAATTTTGCTCTCACAAAACCATACCAAACAACAAAAAATGAAACAAAGCATGCAAATCAAACCATTGTTAAAGTGATTGCATTTTTCGTTTTGGTTTCAAACCTTAAAAAAAAAAAAATCAGCACGTCTCTCTTTTGCCTTTTTTTTTGGAGGGGAGGGGGATGTCAAGCATGAATTCTACCTTCTCATAAACACCTTCCTCTCTGGCATACCTTTCTTAAGGCTGGCTTGTTCGCAAGTACACAACACGTGCTCTATGTATTTTCTGCAAGCAGATTATAGAACACTTTTTTGGAAGGGGTCGCCTTTTTTCCCCGTCATTTTTTTCTTACACGTGTTTTCTTTTCTTATTCATACTTCTCTTCAGAGACTTTTTTTTGGGGGGGTCCCTTTTTTTTCTTTTTAGTACCATCTTTTCCCCTACAATTTTTTTTATTGGTAGTATCGGGAGTTGTTTGTTTTTTTCATTGCATTTCTTTTTCCTTTTTTTTGTTGGGGGAGGGGGGAAGGAGTGGCATGAGTGCTCCACATGTCTTTACAGGCGATATAGCATACAAAAAAACCTTCCAAGTCTCTTATCACTTTAAGATGTCTTTGCTCATTTGTGCCTAATGTTCAGAGCAATAACTGCCCCAGTGTGAATTGACGCATGCCTTCTAAGAATGAGTGGCAACTGAATACATTTGTCTGGGTTTGTTGTTGCTTGAGTGTTTGTGTATGCATGCAGATTACTATGTAATAAGTGAATGTATTTGGGTTTACTAGTGCTCTAGTATGTGTTGCAATGTTACATTTTCCCATACAACCTTATTAAAACTTTTTTTTTTTACATCCTATTAATTTTTTCAAGATCTGTACAAAAATTAAGACTGTATGTGCTATCAGTTATTCCTTCTGAATAGTAGATTAATATTTTATCACAAATGTCTAATAAAGTGCCAACTTAAATCTTACATGTCAAGCTCTCTCTCAACACCTTGAAAGACGTTCAACTACACAAACTAAGCTTATTTAAATCTGTTAATTCTATGTACACATGTCGCCAGAACTTGGTACTGATGGTCCTGTATTCGTTTCCCTGAGCTGCACGGTTTTTCTTGTAAAACTCATTTTATGCAACTTTTTCTCTTAGAATGATAGCACAGGAGTCATTTCTAGTCTATAGAGCCACGGTTTCCTGGTCATCTCAACAGCAATGAAGTCCTGGTCCTCTATTCAGCAATAAATTTCCGGTCCTCTATACAGCAATGAATTCCTGGTCATCTAAACAGCAATAAATTCCTGGTCCTCCATGCAGCAAGGAATTTCTGGTCCTCTACACAGCAAAGAATTCCTGGTCCTCTATACGGCGATGAATTTCTGGTCCTCTATACAGCATATAAGTCCTGGTCCTCTCTACAGCAATAAATTGCTGGGCCTCTGTACAGCAATGAATTCCTAGTCCTCTACACAATAAATTCCTGGTCCTTTATACATCAATGAAATCCTAGTCCTCCATGCAACAATTCCTGGTCCTCCATGCAACAATGAATTCCTGGTCCTCTATATAACGAGGAATTTCAAGTCCTTCACGTAGTGATGGATACCTGGTCCTCTATACAGCTAAGAATTCCTGGTCCTCCATGCAGGAATGGATTTCTGGTCATCTTTTTCCCCCCTTTTTTCCTCGAGATCAGATTTTCAGTTGTTCCTGTCAGCAGCTAAGATCTATTCAGTTATGAATTCCTGGTCTGCTACACAGCATGCAATGATTTTCTGGTCATCTATATATACAACAAATAATTCCTGCTCCTCTACACAGCAATGAACTCCTGGTCCTCTATACAGCAATAAACTCCTGGTCCTCTATACAGCAATAAACTCCTGGTCCTCTACACAGCAATGAACTCCTAGTCCTCTATACAGCAATAAAGTCCTGGTCCTCTATACAGCGATGAACTGCTGGTCCTCTATACAGCGATGAACTGCTGGTCCTCTATACAGCGATGAACTGCTGGTCCTCTATACAGCAATGAACTGCTGGTCCTCTATACAGCAATGAACTGCTGGTCCTCTATACAGCAATGAACTCCTGGTCCTCTATACAGCAATGAACTGCTGGTCCTCTATACAGCAAAGAAGTCCTGGTCCTCTACACAGCAATGAACTCCTGGTCCTCTATACAGCAATAAATTGCTGGTCCTCTACACAGCAATGAACTCCTGGTCCTCTATACAGCAATAAAATTGCTGGTCCTCTATACAGCAATGAACTCCTGGTCCTCTATACAGCAATGAACTCCTGGTCCTCTATACAGCAAAGAAGTCCTGGTCCTCTATAGATATGAATTCCTGGTCCTCTATACAGCAAAGAAGTCCTGGTCCTCCATGTGGTGACGATTAAATAATCAGTCCTCCATACAATGAGTAGGGAGGCACCGTGGTCGAGTGGTTTAGGCGGTCAACTCGTGATCCAGAGGTCGCGGGTTCGATCCCCGCTCGGCTCGGTGTTGTGCCCTTGGGAAAGACACTTTACTCCTATTTTCCTCACTCCACCCAGGTGTACAAGTGGGTACCAGCTCTGCTGGGGAAGTATCTGGCGACAGACTAGCGTCCTGTCACAGGGGTGGTGAAAAACCATCAGTTCGCTTAACGCTACAGAAACCGGGATAAGCTCCGGCTCTATGGGCCTTCTGGCTCGAAAGAACATACTTTTCCATACAATGAGTAATTGGTCTTCTCTGCAATGGCAGTGTGCTGGTCCTCGAAGTGGAGATAGTTGCTTACTGGTCTTTCATGGAGTGAAAAAATTCCTGGTCTTCCGTGCAGTGAAGTATTCCTGGTCTTCCATAAAGTGAAAAATTCCTTGTATTCCGTGCAGTAAAGTAGGCCTGGTCTTCCGCGTAGTGAAATATTCCTGGTCTTCCATGTAATGAAAAGTTCGTGGTCTTCCAAAACATGACAAATTCTTGGGTCTTCCATGCTGTGGAAAAGTTTCTGGTCTTCATGCAGTGAAAATGTTCTGGTCTTCCATAGATCCATGCAGTAAAACATGTCTTCCATGTGGTGAAAAATTCCTGATCTTTCATGTAATAAAAAAAATTCCCTGGCTTTCCATGTAATGAAAAACTTTCTGATCTTCCAGGTAATGAAAAATTTCTGGTCTTCCGTGTAATGAAAATTCCTAATCTTACATGCAGTGAAGATTTTCTGATCTATGAAGTGGAAAATTTCTGGTCTTCCATGTAGTGAAAAATTCCTGGTCTTCCATGTAGTGAAAAATTCCTGGTCTTCAATATGGTGATGAATTATTTGTCCTCTCCTCGTCTTCCATATGATGATATGAATTTCCAGAGTGATGACCTCGGAACACACGTCATATCCTTGACACTTGACGCCTACTCCACAGTCCCTGAAAGCAGATCAGTCATAATCAGTTAATACAGAAATTCCTAAAAGCCTCACAAGAAGAAACATCACATTCATTTCAGCACATCACTTTCACTAAATTTACAACGTTTCTTCCCGTCACAACCATATCCCGACGGGATAGCCTAGTGGTTAGAACATTGTGCTCGCAATCTAACAACCCGGGTTCGAATCCCGTTCAAGGGGATATTTTCCCCTGGAGTTAACATCAGTGCAGACTCCACTCTCCCCAAAAGTCCTTCAGATGAGACTATAAACCGAGGCCCCGTGTGCGAACGCACGCAGAACATCTTGCGCACACGTTAAATTCTGTTCCGCTTTTTTTAAGAGTAGGCCATTGTGTGCCGGTGGGAACAGATGACAAAATATACATAACCGCATACACATGGGGACTGGATGTAAAAAGCACATAAGTGCTTATTCCATTATCCTCGATATAAAAGAATAAAATTAAATTTTTTAAAAATCACAATAGCCCAAATCTTACCATGATCTGATCACTTTCAGAGTGAGTTTACAATTATTCTTTACACACATATATGTTTGTCCGTCGTGTTCGACGATGACCTCCAAAACAGCAGAAGAGATTCTGCTTGTTTCGGAATTTGGCAGATATCTTATAGTGGAGGTGCCTTGCTCACAGCACACTCCCACTCTCGGCCAAGATATATGGTATGTCATCGCTGGAGATGTTCTCCAAAGACCAACTAGCCCCCATGGCTGCAGCATATAAGGACTGTGCAAGTCGAGCCTCCTAGTCAGAGTCATAGTTGATCAATAAAGACTAAACTGTAAAGTGAAATTCTGAGTGGGAAGCCACTGATCATACAGCCTCTCACTTTGCTGTTGCCCCTTGGGTCAATGGTTTAATCAAGAGCTGTGATAAAGCCCAGATGCTGAAGTACAATATTACAATTAAATCTAACCATAGTTTGAAAGCACTCAATTTGTGCTACTGACAAAACTGTCAATTTGTGCTACTGACAAATTGTGCTACTGACAAATCAAATCACTAGTTATCAAATCACTAGTTATCACTAGCCAAGCCTCATCACACAGAAATAAATTTTGTGACCATAATTTATCTTTTTTCATACTGACAACCAAGGACCTGGTAACATAATACGAGTAAGAGCTCTTATTAATTTGTCCATTTTTTACAGGAAAAACAGTTGTCCAGTTTTCAGACTCCTCATTACAGGCATTGTTGAATTGAAAATAAAATTATTGATTTTCTTACCGGACGTTTGATCAGAGGGAACTGCTCCTGGTTCCACTTCAATCAGGCAGCAGACGTCACCGGCGTCTGGGACTTTGGCAGATGCTGCAGGCTGGTCTTTATCAGAACAGTGCTGAATTGTGGCAGATGTTGCAGGCTGGTCTTTATCAGAACAGTGCTGAAGTGTGGCAGATGTTGCAGGCTGGTCTTTATCAGAACAGTGCTGAATTGTGGCAGATGTTGCAGGCTGGTCTTTATCAGAACAGTGCTGAATGTGGCAGATGTTGCAGGCTGGTCTTTATCAGAACAGTGCTGAATTGTGGCAGATGTTGCAGGCTGGTCTTATCAGAACAGTGCTGAATTGTTTATCTAGAAGAACAGAAAAGTATCAATTATAAAAGAGAAAAAAAAACAAAGGCAGCACCAAATTGGGTAGAATCTGTAAAGGAATGACTATTTTTGCACATACTACGGACAAGAAAACCCCTCCCTTCAAACAAAAAAGGGGGAGGGGGGAGGGGAGATTGAAGTCAGAAAACAGACCGACAATGTTACACTGGAAGATGCAGTATAACCATCAGTATTGCACAACATGTGCCGTCAGCGCCTGGGCTTTATCACAGTTCTTGATTAAACCATTGACGCTGGGGGCAACAGCAAAGTGAGAGGCTGTATGACCAGTGGCTTTCCCACTCATGGAATTCCACTTTACAGCTTAGTCTTTAGTGATCGACTATGACTCTCTGACTAGGAGGCTTGACTCGCACAGTCCTTATGTGCTGCAGCCCTGGGGGCTGGTTGGCCTTTGGAGAACATCTCCAATGCTGACTGTCCTTATGCCCACTTGGCCGAGAGAGTGGGGATGTACTGTGGGCAAGACATCTCCACTATAATCAAATTTCTGCCCAGTTTCCAAAACAGCAGCTGCCTCCTCTGCTGTTTTGAAGGTCATCGTAGGACACGGACAAACATACATACATTGCACAACACCTTGGCATCCGAATCTGGTGACACACCTGCCCTGAGAGTGGATTTATGTGGTCTACTGGCGACACACCTGTCTAAAAGTAATATGTCAGTGGCTTGATTCCTGTTTAGAGTCCACACTTGCCCCCCCCCCACTTTAATCTATAAGACAGTGTCTAGTGGTCTGGGTGCAAGTCTTTCAGAAACGAGAACACAATGTCCCATATGCAAAAATATTTAGTGCATGTAACGGAACCCTTAGCCGCAAGAGTTTCCCCCGGCCTAACTCTCTATAAAAAGTCACTCAAACAATAATACACGCACAAACAGGAGGAAGAAAAGGTGGACACATTGCACAAGTAAACTCACTATCCTCTGGAGAGCAGCCTAAAAATTTTAGGGGAGGTAACATATGTAAACGCAAAATGGTGTTCGATTTGATGCAATGCAATGTGCACAATACTTTTTGGTTCCTTTACCAGGCAGGGTGCATTGTGCCTAATCTCTGTGCTTGTGCCTTTGCAAGAGGTCTGCCTGATGGCCTTAGCCACACAGTCCTTCAAGAAGCTGATTCTATTGTACAGGTTGCATGCTGGGTAGATCTTTACCATGTATATCTGACCTTTTGAGTGAGTAAAAATATACATGAAAAGAATTTATTCTTTTATTTCGAGGATAATGGAATAAGAACTCTGTGCTTTTTTCATCCAGATCCCCGTGTGTATGCACTTGATTTGTCATCCTTAAGATAATACTCTTCGATAGGAGTTCTATAAATTCTTCTCCACACCCTTTATTCCATCATTTTGGAGATATCCTTGGATCTGTTAATTTGATTCATGAATGTTATTGAATTTGTTCAACAGGGTAATCCATCTCAACCACTCAGCTATAGGGTCTAATGTAAATAATTTAACTTGGAGGGTAGTAATAGTCTGCACCACTAAAAATCCCGTGATTTCTTTGAACCAGTTTGTTATTCTTGATTTAATCTCAACACTTCAACATCCATTATATTCATCATTATTCTGTAAGAAGCCTTTCATTTTTCAATATCATCCCATTTGGATGCAGTTTTTTTAGATAAATTGATGAAAGAAATACAATCTTACATTCAGAAACAATGGAGTATGAAATTTTAAATTTCAAGAAAATTGGCAATTCACAAAATACATTTTAGTCTGACTAGGACTACTGCCTTATCTGCAGCTTAAAAAAGAACACGTTTTTATACGAAAAAAACCAACGTTTCAAGAAAATGCCTGTTTACTTGTCCTTAGACATAGAACTTAGACATTGAAAATAAGATTTCCTTAATAGACTAACTCACCAAGCACAACACTTACACATGTAATGCCTTGGCAAACCTTGGTTCTGTTAAATCCCAGATTATGGCCACAACCCTGGGGAGATGCTTTTGGTGAACTTCTGTTGGCCTGGAAGAGATGGTTCTAGCATTGGGCCACAATCCCAAGGAGACTGTTCCGGTGTTTGGCCACGGTCCAGGAAAGCTGGTTCCAGTGAAGTTCTGTTGGCAACAATCAGGAGATTTTCGAGTAAGCTTTGGGCTATAATCCGGGAGAGGTGGTTCCAGCTTTTGGTGACAGTCTGGGCCAGATGGTTCCAGCTTTTCGTGACAATCCAGTTGAGATGGTTTCCGTGTTTGGCCTCGATTTAAAGAGATGGTTTCATTGTTTTGCCACAATCTAGGAGTGGTAAGTGTTTGATCATAATCCGGAGAGATGTTTCAGTGAACTGCTGTATGACCCACAGTGACTTTAACCACCAGTCAGGACTCCTATAGAAGCAGGAACAGGAAGGAGGTATCAGGAAAACGCTCCACGAAAGTCAAGGAGAGGTGGGATGCACTATTTCTCATTAGCACCCTGTCTATACCTTTGTAAATAGAGTGGTTTCTTTTTTTTTTTCTTTAACACCAAGATCACTACAACCAACATTGCTTTTCCTTGACCTCTTGCAACGAATTTTCTTCCTTCTTGTTTCCGCCTTGTTAGGTTACATTTTTATTGTTTGTGTTTGGTTCCCCACCACACCCCACCCTCTCTTAAAGTTAAGGATGTTTTAGATCCTGGTTGTGCCGATTTTTCTTAGTTTTGGGGGTTTTTTTGTTGTTTTTGTGGAGGGGGGGGGGTTGCTATTTTGTTACTGTTTTATCTCATCTTTTTGTTGGTTGTATTTCGTTTTATTTCATGGGGATTTACTTTTTAGTTTTGGTATAGGTTTTAAAAGGAGTGGGGGGGGGGGGAGATTATGCTTTGTTTTGGTTTTAGTGGCTTTTCTGTTTAGTTTTGGTATAGGTTTCAGTGAGGGGGGGGGGATATAATTTGTTTTTGTTTAGTGGCTTTTTGTTTTATGTCTTTCTATTGGAGTTCTGTTTATTGTTTGGGGTTTAGTTGTTTACTCATCTCTTTATATTTTAGGTTTTAGTTATGTTGTTTTGGTTTAGTTTATCTTTTTAATTTTTTAGGTTTTAGTTTTGTTTTAGTTTTTTTCATGTTTATATAGTTTAGGTTTTAGTTTTGTTTTGGTTGAGACTTTTCATTTTTTTTATAGTTTAGGTTTTTAGTTTTGTTGTTTTGGTTTTGATTTTTCATCTCTTTATATTTTAGGTTTTTGTTTTGTTGTTTTTCGTTTAGATTTTTCATCTCTTTATATTTTAGGTTTTAGCTTTGTTGTTTTCGTTTAGTTTTTTCATCTCTTTATATTTTAGGTTTTAGCTTTGTTGTTTTCGTTTAGTTTTTTCATCTCTTTATATTTTAGGTTTTAGCTTTGTCGTTTTCGTTTAGTTTTTTCATTTTTTTTTTTAGGTTTTAGTTTTGCTGTTTTGGTTTAGTTTTTTCCATCTTTTTATATTTTAGGTTTTAGTTTTGTTTATAGTTTTGGTTTAGTTTTTTATTTTTTTTTTAGTTTTTGTTTCTTCCTATGGTTTTAGCCGCTTTTTTCCTTTCTTCTGGCGTTTTAGGTTTTAGTTTTGTTTGCTTTCGTTGCCTTTTATAGATTTCATATTTTAGGGTTAGGTTTTGTTGATTGATTTTTGTTTTAGTTGCTTTTTCATCGTTTTATATTTCAAGTTTTAGTTTCGTTTGTTTCTATTTCAGTTGCTTTTTTTTATATTCCAGGGTTTAGTTTTTGGATTTAGTTGTTTGCTCATCTCTTTTATAGTTTTAGTTTTGTTTACTTTTTTTGTTTTAGTTTTTCATCTCTTTTTACATTTTGGGTTTTAGTTTTGTTTGGTTTTAGTTTGTTGTTGTTTTTATCTCTTTTTACATTTTGGGTTTCAGTGGCGTTTATTGTTTGTTTTTAGTTTTTTCATCTCTTTTTTATATTTTGGGTTTTAATGTTTATTGTTTGGTTTTAGGTTTTTTTTCATCTCTTTATATTTGGGTTTAGTGTTGCTTACTATTTTGGTTTCCGTTGCTTTTTCAACTCTTTATAATCTCGGTTTTGGTTTTATTATTTTTTTTGGAGTTTCTTTTTTAATTCTTTTTAAATTTTGGGTTTTAGGTTTGTTTCTAGTTTAAGTGGGTTTTTTTTATCCTTTTGGTTTTGGATTTTTATTATTTCGTATTTTTGGGTTTTAGTTTTGTTTACGGTTTTAGTTTTAGCTCCTTTTTTAAATCTTATTTTATTATAAGTTTGGTTATCATTAATTTTTAGTTGCTTTTTTTTATCTCTTTTTTATTTCGAGTTTTACTTTTTTTATTGGTTTGATTTTTGTCGCTTTTTTTGGGTCTTATTTTTGGGTTTGTAGTTTCTATTATTGTTGTGGTTTCATTTTTTTTCTTTTTTATGTTACTTTTTAATTTACATTTTATGTACTTCATTTTACCGTTGATTTGTCTGCAGGTTTTTATTTTTGTTTTGGTTCGAGTTATTTTAATTGTTTTGGTTTGTTTACTGAATTTGATTTTTTGGGGTTTAGTTTGTTCTTTTAGATTTTTCATTGCTTCTTTATTTTTGTTTTTATTTCTTATTATATGTACAAAAATTGGGGGCGGGAGGAGTATTTGGTTTAGCTTTATTTTGATTTACGTGTCTCCCCTAATATATATTATTTTCATTTTCATTACCTATTACTTTGTTTGGCGGGTGTCTTGTATTTGTCAGAAATTAGAGAATTACAAAATGATCAGTGATATACACAGCCAGCTCCTCACGGACCTTCAGGGTGCAAAACTTGATCAGAGCAAAAATTAAAGGGGGAGCTAGAATCATTCCCTTTGTGGACAATGCTAACAGATGTTTCACAGGCCATCACTTTTTAAGGCAAGTCCGAGAAAAAACAGCAGCTGCTTTGTTGACGATTTTGCATCTCTACCTTTTACACATTCAGCTGACAGGTCGGGGGGGGGGGGGGGGGGTGCAAATGCTCTCCGCTTTTATTTTACGTGCCCTCAAACTGCTTCAAAAATGTGAGGAATACACAGACTCCACAACAGACATGCCTTCAGTGCTGTATCTCGGTCCTACAGGTTCTAGAAACAAGTAGAGGTCTGCGTGGAAGACCACAAGCACTTGGACAAAAAAAAACATCTGCCTATTCTGAAGACGTAGTATTGACTCTGTCCCAAACCACAAAATAATAGCAAAGCCCTTAAGCTTTGCTTAAGCGTTTCTTTGTCCTCCAATCTCCATCCTGTATCCCGGGCCTAACAAAGCGACACAAGCAGTACACAGACAGCTCAGAAGTCTAGTGCCCCTGCAGTGCCTCCTCCAGATTCTGCGAGAATGTCTGCAACTGCTGGCCAGCATCTGATAACAGAAGACAAAGTACAACTGTCACAAAGGAAAAGATAAGTGTGCATATGAATGCACAGGTATTCACACTCGTTTATGCGAGAGAGAGAGAGAGAGAGAGAGAGAGAGAGAGAGAGAGACAGACAGACAGACAGAGACAGACAGACAGAAGGGGGGAGAGAGGGGGGACAGTCGCATACAATAGTAAATGAAATATAGCCACTATAGTGGGAGCTCTTGTAAAAGACTGGTAGACATCCAAGTAAAGCAACTGAGGTACACAAAAACCAGACTGATAAAGACTTGACACAGAAGTTGCACTTTCAGCTTGAAATTTTTATCACTTCCTGTCCTGAAATGAGAAAGATGGTGGTATGGGGAAAGCGAATAGAAAAACATTAGAGTCTCCAATAACATCTAGGACAGATCAGGCACTGAAACCTCTACACTGTGCCCAGGAGAAAACCCTTAAGACCGTGCCCTATGACCAGCACAGATCCAAATAGAAATCCTTAAGACTGGTCAATTTCTGAAAGTGGTATGTATTCAATTTCTGAAAGTGGTATATTGTAACTAGAGCATGAACTAGACTGAATTACTCGGAAGACGTATCACGTCAGCCTTAACTCCTTAGCCTAATTGATCTGATCATGCCTACCCTGGCACATTCTGAAAGTCTAACAAAGTGCTGCAGGGAAAGGAAAACTTTGCAGTGCTAAAGACGGCAGGCAGATCCACCCTCAGGTGGCACATTATGTCATCATCCAGCTGTCCAACTTCACACACAGCGGGAAGTTTAAACCAGAACTTGTATTGGGGAATCTGGTGTTTGCACTCTGAAAAGCTTTACTCATAAAGAGGCCATAAGCCCATATATGAAGGGAGTTGCTGATCAAATCAATGATTAACGATGAGAACTCCAAGCAAGTACAGCTGTGACCATCTAATGCAAACGAATCCACAGTGGGGAAAAAATTAAAATATAATCTCATCTCTAAATAAATATTAAGCTAAATTGCTGATGATATTAGGATTACCACATCCTAAAACCCGTTTCATTTCAAAAGAAGAAATTCAGGCATGCTTTACTCTATGGGACCCCTGTGACCGACTTTGTATCTCAAGTACTAAAAAATGGCATTAATTCCCCCGACTTCCACCCCACCTTCATACTGATAAAGAACCCCAAGTGCAGTTTTGGTCTTGCTATGCCATTACTTGAACATAAACCATGAACGTTTATTAATGATGGAGAGGCAAAGAAAAACCAGGGAGCTGGTTGATTCAAGTCTTGGGATACTCTCCAGACAATTAGAATTTAATCTGTAATTTTTAGCCTTGGGGAGGAGGAGAGAAGAGAGGGAGGGGGTAGGGAGGGAAAGGGAGGGAGGGAGAGAGAGGGGGGAGATGGAGGGGGAGAAAGAGAGAGACAGACAATGACAAATTCTTTTATTTCGAGGATAATGAATTTATAAGCATCGGTGTGCTTTTTTACATCCAGTCCCCACCCATAGGGATATATATTCACACAATCATACACTCACACTGTAAAAACAAAGACAAAAACCACCCTTTTTTTAAAAATAAAGGAAAAACACAAACTTATAAAGTCATAAAAATTAACATCTACAGATTGTAAGAAAGCTACACATAGTTGTTACATTCAACAATAAGATATTGAAATAAGACATTCACTAGAACTCAAGTACAGTCAACAAACCCAATAAAATTGAAAATATAAAATATGAATACGTCCATCAGGATTCACAACAGCTATAACTATGAGCAAAACAATAAAAGGAGAGACAGAGAGAGGGGGAGAGAAAAAGAAAGAGAGAGACAGAGAGAGAGACAGACAAAGACAGACAGACAGACAGAGCTGCCAGTCAGAACAAAACTGATTTTATAGACAACTCACCAGTGTTAGGTCATGGGCGTGCTGTGATGGACCTCTGTCATTCTTTGCAGAGCTGTTGGTATACTGGGGCACTGTACTGATTTCTCTGAAACTACGGTGTGTTTGACAAGCTGAACGCGGCACAGCCTATCCCTCTCCAGGTACCAGGTCACTTCATTTCCTGTAGCATGAAAAAATACATTGGGTTGGCTGGAATTTTATCTGCTTTATTATAAAGCATAATGACTGAAGAAATACTATAGAAACATTGTATTGCAAATGTGTTCGCTGTTACTATAGACCTACTAACATCTGTATCACTAGTTCGTATTCTGTCTGTCCCATGTATTCACCTACAAAATAAGTTTGGCTATTATCTTTTTCCTACAGTGGGATATTTTAATGACCATAGTATCATCAGTATCATTTTGGTCTTACTTAGTCTCATTCTGAGGGGAATTCATCATGGCTCTCTTAGAGTGTAACACTTCAAAAATTAAATTGAGCATTTTTCATCAACATACCATTATTCTTCGTGTGGTTTTGCAAATATTAAGTTTTGCATAACACCTTGCACACGGATCAAAATTGGTCCATATCTTGTAGAAGAGCATGCTAGCTTTACCAAAAGCGGGTGGCATGGAGAACATGACACGAACATACGCTGCCATTTCAAAACAAGAGGGACACTGCCTGTCCCTGTTCATGGCCCTACACACTGCCCAATAGTTTCTGAGCTCCTCAAGGAGTTCATAGGAAGTCAAATTCACCAACCCTTAGTCTTAAGTTATTGACACTGTCATTTCCGACACTGCTGTTCTGACAGACGATTCAAACCGGTTTGGTCCTGTTCCGACATTTCAGTTTGAAAAACTCGCTACCTGAAACTGAAAGGTGTGAGGTTACATGCCCCCGCAAGCACTAAGGATAGAGCTCGCCAGCCTAGCACGTGCAGACCGTGAGCTTCAAACAGAGCGTTGATTGGCTGGAGAATGTGAGCCATCCGTTAGTCTGGCTGAGCTTGGCAGCTCAAGCTCCTGAAGACGAAGGTTTAGGGCGACACACATCTATTTGGGATCCATTTTGCCCCGACCATCCCGCACACTGGGTGGCTAGTCTGTCCGCGCCTCTGGTAAGGCCTGAGCATTTAACCCAGAGTACTGCATTAAACTGTACCAACAAAAACGCTTTCAAAGCAGTTCCTTTTTCACGTGCACTTGGCCATTGCTAATACTACGAAAACTTTGGACAGCTTAATTTTACCCATTCCTGAACCGATACTTCATCATATAGCTGTTCGTTGAATGCCGGCAGGGCAGTTTTGGTAGCACAGTATAATGAGCGGAAAAAAACAGTCTCAATGTGGTCCAAGCTATCTGTGATAGTTTCAAGCAAGGATGAATTATAGGGCGAGTCCATTTTAAGTTTTAAAAGTTCTCAAACTTTATTTTTAAAAAATAAAACAGCTTTTCATAATCTAAACTGCACTAAACAGGGCTATGTAGGCTTATCTCGATAACAAAGTCATGTACATAGCGACACTAGCGCCTCAATTGTTCAACAAGCTTGGTTCTAATCTCACTGTGACCAGCTGGTCAGTGTGCAGAAAAATGGCCGGTGGGTTTGGTGAAGGAGCTGGCAAAACAAAGTTTACAACTAACAGGCATTCAAAGGTATGATAAATCTTACCTGCCAATGTATCAATATACTTGAAGACACCGTCGATGGGGCTGTAAAGCACTAATGTCTGTGTTGATCAACTGCAAGGACTGAACACACTTCTACACAGCCTTTTCTCTCTGCACTAAACCCCGCACTGATTTCGTACTCAGCGCGCCACCCCGTATCACGCATGTGAAGAAGCGGGGTAACTCTGCATTTCTGTGGAGAGAAAAAAAAAACGAGAGGTTATCGTGAAATTGCTCAATCAGCGACAAGGGCTTGTATATGCTGCGATTTATCACCTGGTTCAGAACTGGCAAACACGACTGCAATAAGCATGGCAATATGCCTATAGCTTTAGATTTGGTTCATGCACATGTTGCGGCTTTCACACCCTTTAGTTCATTTTCTATAAAGTGCTTTCCATTTTTTAATATTTTATACTTTGTTGTGTTGCTGAAAATTATGTGTGTTCGTACAACTTATGTGTATTGATAAAACTACAACTCCTAACAGGCGTATTCGTCACACCTGCCGGCCATTTCTGATGTCCTCCATTCCTACTCCTACAGCCCTGTCGCCACGCCATAATATGGGAAGGGCAGGAGGGGGCGAGTATATCGTCACTTTAATTCGCAGTCCACAGTTCTGAACTTAATTTTTTATCAACGATTTTGGTTATTTCAATACATTAACCTCTGGAAACATTTTGATAAACTCTGGTCTGGTTTTGAAGCGTCCACTGGAAATTGGTCAACTGTGGTCAGTTTTCCAGCAGGGGGAGCTGGATCTAGTGAGGGTGCAAGGGGGGGGGGGGGGGGTGTACAGAGAGAAAGAATGCTAACAAAGAACCACACAAACTGCCACATCCGAAGCCGAATTTTACTAAGCAGAGGGAAAGTTATCTGAAGGCACAGTCACACACATACACACACGCGCGTGAACACACACACACACACACAAACACACAAGTGGGTGGCGCTGATCTTGTGGCAACGCGCTCTCCTAGGGAGGACAGCCCGAATTTCACGCAGAGAAATCTGCCGCAACGAAAAATAGTATATATATATATTTTGTTTTGTTTATTAATTTATATCGAGGAAAATGGAATAAGGAGTCGTGTGTCGCTGTTTTTAACGTCCAGTGCTCATGAGCATGCAGTTTTGCCAGTTTTGTCATCTGTTTGGCCTGCTCTTCCGGGCAGCGAAGTCGGAAGTGGTACCTTGGCACAGGCTTCTGTTTTTTTGTGGTCTGCAAATGTAACCTCACAGTAGGTGGTGTTTTCCTCAACAAGCAGGACTGTAACGTGCGTCTTGGTATGTAGGATGGCTCTCTGTTCTTCTGCTGACAGGCTGGAGACAGTGGAAGTCGTCACATTGGCACCATCTATCTATCTATCTTATCTATCTATATATGTGTGTGTGTGTGTGTGTGTGTGTGTGTGTGTGTGTGTGTGTGTGTGTGTGTGTGTGTGTGTGTGTGTGTGAGAGAGAGAGAGAGAGAGAGAGATTCAGACAGACACAGACACACAGACAGGCAGACAAATAGATAGATACACAGACAGATAGACACACAGACAGACAGACAGACAGACAGATATGTGCACAGAGACACAGTCGGACACACTGACAGAGAAAGTAAAGAATTGATGAAGCTGAAGCCTGTAGCCACTAGTCCAGCCCCCTACCCCCACCCGACCCCCTGGTGTGAAGAAGACTGGTGAATCAATAACACCATACACACACACTTACTTATGTACTTATTTCCATCTGCCATACTGCTCATAGTTTTATTGCTGTTTTCTTTCCCCTCACTCGTGAAGTCCTACCAGCAGCGCTTAGTAGGCGTTTCATCACTTCTTTCTCCATTCTTTCTTTCTTTCTTTCTTTCCGAATGAACCGTCGCCCCCCTGTGGGGAAGCCAGGGGCAGTATAAATAGCATTCCCACCTTCTGGAAATTCTGTGCCCGGAACTCCCTCTTTTCTATCCTCTCTCTTTGTTTCTTCCTGGTTCCTTTTCTTCCTGTCACCTCCTTCTTGTCTATTTTATGCCTTCTTAGTCCATTCTCCTGCCCTTTTTTTCAAAAAGACTTTAAAAAGATAACAATTTTCTCCCGCACAGGTGTGGAATGTGCTGGGCCTGACTTGTCAGGCACTTCACCAGAGCAACGCGTTTTCGCTCATATGACTGCCAAGGATAGTTGCTGTCTGAGCGTTCGACGACAAAGAAGAAGAAGAAGAAGAAG
>CM054145.1:62388910-62501410 GCA_028751875.1 Rapana venosa
AGTGCATGGCACAATCGATGTACATCAAGTGTACTTTGATTTTCCATACATGTTTAAAGCCAATTTTATACAGCACATTTTTAACTGTGCTAATCGAACGATCTCACGTACCTCGGGAGCACTGTTAGGCATGACGGCGGAGCAGGCAGCGACATCAAGAACCGGATTTGCAAAGCAAGAAATGCTTATAGAAATCTGAACAATGTGTGGAAATCGTCCCAGTACAGCACCAGAACCAAACTAAGACTATACCAGAGCTGTGTACTTTCCACCCTTTTGTACGGCTCGGAGTGCTGGAGGATGACTGAGAGTGACTTCGACAAACTATCCACATTCTCACGAAGAATCTCAGAAGAATCTTGCGCATCTTCTGGCCTGAGACCATCTCCAACCAAGAACTTTTTGCCCGTTGCAACCAAGAAAGCATAGACAACATCATCATGCATAGGCGATGGGGATGGATAGGGCATATCTGTCGTCGGGAACAGGGAAACATCACCCGAACAGCCCTCCACTGGACACCAGAGGGAAAACGCAAACGAGGACGACCCAAGAACACTTGGCGTCGGACTGTTGAAGCAGAGCTGAAGACCTTCCAACATACCTGGGGAACCATTCAGAAGCTGGCCCAGGACAGACAGGAGTGGAGAACTTTTGTTGCTGCCCTACATGCCAATAAGGCACAAAGGCATTGATGATGATGATGATGAATCGAACGATCATATTTATTATTCTGATACATATAATCATATAGTATTCTAACATAAGAGTTTGTGTCCTCCTCTGTTACATGTACCCAAAAAGATACTAACTGGCTTATAACTCTAACAATAAGTTGAAACCCTCCAAGTTCTCCTAAAGTGGGTAATGACATTGCTTTTTTATGTATACCCACAGTTTGTTTACAAAGTTCACATGAATATTTTCGCAAAGGTACTTACTTGATGTGTTTAATTTATATAGATCATAAATATGAAAGTCTGAATGACCATTAAAACAAAAGGGGAACCACACTTCTGCTCCATAAGTTAAGATAGGGGATGTGTGTGTGTGTGTGTGTGTGTGTGTGTGTGTGTGTGTGTGTGTGTGTGTGTGTGTGTGTGTGTGTGTGTCTGCGTGCGCACACACGTGTGTGTGTGGTGTCAGTGTACATTCGTGCGTGCGTGCGTGTTGCTGACGAATCGTCAGCAAAGCTACAGGTCCAGACTGCATGACAAAGCCAGACAAGGCACAGCTCTAAGTCCTCCACACATACACCATGTATACACACACAGCTGCTGCAGGAGCAGGGAAGGAGGGGAGGGGAGGGGGGCAATAGCAAAGCCACTGATCGTGTTTCTCTATCGATCTCCACCCTCCTCCTGCCCTCCTCGCCTCTGTGCTTGCCTTCTGTCAACCCTCCGATCGAAAAGGGACTGAATCAGTATTGCCTCCCCACCCTCTCTCCCTCTCCTTTATTTCCCATCTGTACATTAAGTATATCGGCCATCTCTTACGAGGAAGTCGAGTTGTGGTGGTGATGGTGGTGATTTTAAAACTGTGTGACGAAGTGAAGTGTTTGGACAAAAACTTTGAAAGTTTTGTTGATTATTGTTAGTATTTTTTCGAAGCTGTTTTTCGAAGCCTTCGGTGTTGATCTTTTTCCCTTGGTGGTGATATAAACGAATGACATGAGTGAGATGTGAAAAAGTTAATGAAAGGGGCGTGCGTGTTTTTGCTTTTGGTAATGTGAACTAAGAAAGTTGTGTTTTGCTGTGCTTTAAAAGTTGGTGACGGATTTGTGGTTGACGTTCTTTGGTAAGTCTCCAGCCTTCGATTTGGCGTGGTGATAATTATACAGAACTTAGGCAAGATGTTGACACTGTGATATAGTGATTCTACAGGGATTGTCTCTACTGACTTCACGCCTTGTGAACAAAAATAATACTACCTTGCGTTTTGCTCTTTCGTAGGCCGACGGATGGATGGATGGATATAGCCTATTTCATTGTTGTTTATCGTTATTCAGTAAGCCTTTAAAGTTTTTTTGGGAAACACACACACACACACTGAATGGAAACCACACACACACACACACACACACACACACACACACACACACACACACACACACACACACACACACACACGCACGCACACTGATTGGGATGTTTGAGATTTATATATATATATGATAGATAGATAAATAGATATATAGATAATAGATATATAATATATATATATATATATCTATATTATATCTATATATATATATATATATATATATATATAAAAGCATCCTAATCAAAATAGGACAACGTTGATTTACTGGGATTGGGAATTCTCGCTTCTCGGCTTGTGAACAAGAAACGAAATTTTGTGAAGAAGAAATTTTCATTTCTGATTTTTACTTTGGTCCTGACCTGCGGTAGTTCGAAATGCCTCAGCACCTGATCAACGCAGCACTTGTATTTTTGTTAAATTATAAAAACTGATATTTTGTGTGTAAAATACTGAAGCCGCTGTTCTGAAATAGCTCGCATTCTTGGAATTTACAAGAAAAAAGTCATTAATGTTATGAACGTTGTTTAGGTGTGTCAATTAGGTGTGTCAATGTACATATCTGTGAGAAGACGGTATAGACTCCCACTGGAAATATTCATCATTATTCAATCACCTTTCTGGACACAAACAGCAATGTCCTGTCCAAAACTGTGACGATTACTTTTTTTTTTAAATCACAGATCACAGTAAATAATTGTTGCCTGAACTCGCATAAGGAGAATAGATTTACATATCTACGGCCTACTTAATTACAAATTCGGAGATAACAAGAAGTGTACTTCAAGTTGAGATCGTCGAATAGAAAGGATTTGCATAACTGTAATATCTGGAACCACGAGGAGTGGAGGAAGCTGGTTGCAAAATTTTCAGTGGTTCCTACGAGACTACGAGGTAGGAACAACACGGAAACATCTTTTCTTCATTTCATGTAAGAAGGAGTGTACAATAAGGTCGGCGAAAAGAGGAAAGTTGTGTAGGTGTGATAGGTTTTCGTGGTCAAGTTGAAGGAATAACAGCAGCAAGGGGAGAGGCGCTGTGGGAACTCTGATAATAAATAAAGATAGCGTAGCAGGGCAGGCAGAGCTGTAGCAGTGAACTGAATACTGCAAGTGGAACAGCTGCCATCTTGCGATCAGATTGGATTTACGTAGTGACAGGTGAGTCTGAACTGACAGTGTGTGTGTGTGTGTGTGTGTGTGTGTGTGTGTGTGTGTGTGTGTGTGTGTGTGTGTGTTTCCCATGCCCTATACTTTCAGCCAAAAGATACGTGAAATAATGTCATCTACTTCAAAGCATGACAACCCCATGTGGACCTGTGTGACATGGGTGGGTGGGGTGTTTTTTTCACGCTGTCTGTATCCCCGCTGACCATCAGGGCTGCCTGTCACCGTATATCCATTTCGGCAACGCCAACAACGTTCACCTCACGTTCAAACGACTCCCACCTGACTCCTTCAAAAATCTAACACCGGCAAGCTGAAAAAAGAAGAGAACAACATGAAATGACAAATCACCTGAATTATGCTATTCTTAGGGCTGTAAAGTCAGGCCGTGTTGAGCCAGTCTGTTAATTCTCCATCCCGAGGTTACCCCAGAGAAAGTGTAAAACAGGATCATAACACTTCAATGTAAACCAAAAATATAGAGGGAAAATTCCGTATGAACAAACAACACTGTAGAATGACCATCCTGTGTCCTTTCCAGGGTTTACAATATCACTACCTGGTTGCCAGAACACAGTGCTCAGGTCAAATGTCATAGAACGCCTGAAAAAACTTGTTTTAATATTTGCTGGGCGGTGGGGAGGCAGTGTAACTGGGAAGGCAGAAAATAAGCAAGAGATGATAGAACGGTAAGAACAACACAGACACAGAGAGAGTGACAGACAAAGAAAAATTTCTGACACAGAATTTCCAGCAGGTGGGAATGCTGCTTTCACTGAAAGAGTCCGACATGTTCCAGGGTCAGGACAGAGGTCGTGGTGTGTGCTCAGATTGTGACTATACTACAGCATTTGTAAGTCACGGCAGATTCCTCTGCGTGAACATTTGGGCTGCTCTCAACAACACATACACACACACAATAATGATGATAATAATAATAATGTATGGAATTTATATAGCGCTGAATCTTGTAAAGCAACAAATCAAAGCGCTCAGATGACTTTAAAAAAAAAAAAAATTTATGCGTGTGTATGCGGTTTTGTAAATTTTGTCATCTGTTCCCACCGGCACACAATGGCCTACTCTTTCGAACAGAGGACGTAGAGAGGCAGACAGACAGGCAGGCAGGCATGCAGGCAGACAGACAGACAGGCAGGCAGACAGACAGGCAGACAGGCAGGCAGGCAGGCAGGCAGGCAGGCAGGCAGACAGACAGACAGGCAGGCAGAGAAAAGATGCAACAGAGGTGGTGTAGGAGGTACCTGCCTGAACCAGAAATACCAGATAATGAAGGAAATAACATGTGTGCACACTGTGTTTTGTTGTGTTTGGGTTTATTGTTGTTTGTGCTCTGTTGTCTTGTGTTGTCTTGTGTTGATCTTGCTGTTGGTATTCTTGTCGTTGCAGCTTTTTTTTTTCAAAATACAAAGCACATTCGGCCATACAAACAAGTGTTAGATATCAACAAACGTTGAAGAAACTGCATGTACATCAGTACTGGTGCTCTCTGTACTGCACTGTATTGTACTGTACTGTATTGTACTGTATTGTACTACACTGTATTGCACTGCACTGTATTGTACTGCACTGTATTGTACTGTATTGTACTACACTGCATTGTACTGCAATGTATTGTACTGCAATGTATTGTACTGCATTGTACTACACTGTATTGTACTACACTGTATTGTACTGCAATGTATTGTACTGCAATGTATTGTACTGTAATGTATTGTACTGTATTGTACTGCAATGTATTGTACTGTATTGTACTGTACTGTATTGTACTACACTGCATTTTACTACACTATATTGTGCTACACTGTATTGTACTACACTGTATTGTACTACACTGTATTGCACTGCACTGTATTGTACTACACTGTATTTTACTGCACTGTATTGTACTACACTGTATTGTACTACACTGTATTGCACTGCACTGTATTGTACTACACTGTATTGTACTACACTGTATTGCACTGCACTGTATTGTACTGCACTGTATTGTACTGCAATGTATTGTACTGCACTGTATTGTACTGTATTGCACTGCACTGTATTGTACTACACTGTATTGTACTACACTGTATTGTACTGCAATGTATTGTACTGCACTGTATTGTACTACACTGTATTGTACTGCAATGTATTGTACTATACTGTATTGTACTACACTGTATTGTGCTACACTGTATTGTACTGTATTGTACTACACTGTATTGTACTACGCTGTATTGTACTGCACTGTATTGTACTACACTGTATTGTACTGAACTGCATTGTACTGTACTGTATTGTACTACACTGTATTGTATTGTACTGTATTGTACTGCACTGTATTGTACTTTACTGTATTGTGCTACACTGTACTGTATTGTACTACACTGCAGTGTACTGTACTGTATTGTACTGTACTGTATTGTACTACACTGTATTGCACTGCACTGTATTGTACTGTATTGTACTACACTGTATTGCACTGCACTGTATTGTACTGTATTGTACTACACTGTATTGTACTGCACTGTATTGTACTGTATTGTACTACACTGTATTGCACTGCACTGTATTGTACTGCAATGTATTGTACTGCAATGTATTGTACTGTATTGTACTACACTGTATTGTACTGCAATGTATTGTACTGTATTGTACTGCACTGTATTGTGCTACACTGCATTGTACTGTACTGTATTGTACTGCACTGTATTGTGCTACACTGTATTGTACTACACTGTATTGTACTACACTGTATTGTACTGCACTGTATTGTGCTACACTGCATTGTACTGTACTGTATTGTACTGCACTGTATTGTACTACACTGTATTGTACTACACTGTATTGTACTACACTGTATTGTACTGTACTGTATTGTACTACACTGTATTGTACTACACTGTATTGTACTGTATTGTACTACACTGTATTGTACTACGCTGTATTGTACTGTACTGTATTGTACTGTACTCATTGTACTACACTGTATTGTATTGTACTGTATTGTACTGCACTGTAATGTACTGCACTGTATTGTGCTACACTGTATTGTACTACACTGCAGTGTACTGTACTGTATTGTACTGTACTGTATTGTACTACACTGTGTTGTACTGCACTGTACTGTACTGTATTGTACTACACTGTATTGTACTGCACTGTACTGTACTGTATTGTACTACACTGTATTGTACTGTATTGTGGTAGTATATTGTATTGTACTACACTGTATTGCACAACACTGTATTGTACTGTTGTGTAGTGTACTATATAGTACTACACTGCATTGCACTGTACTGTATTGTACTGCACTGTATTGTACTGTTCAGCGCTATATTATTTCCATATATTATTATTATTCTTGTTGTAGTGTACTATATTGTACTACTCTGTATTGTACAACACTGTATTGTACTGTATTGTAGTGTACTATATTGTACTACACTGTGTTGTACTGTACTGGTGTGTACTGTATTGTACTACACTGTATTATACTGCACTGTATTGTACTACACTGTATTGTACTACACTGTATTGTACTACACTGTATTGTACTACACTGTATTGTACTGCACTGTATTGTACTACACTGTATTTTACTGCACTGTGTTGTACTGCACTGTATTGTACTGCACTGTATTGCACTGTATTGTACTGCACTGTATTGTACTACACTGTATTGTACTACACTGTATTATACTGCACTGTATTGTACTGTATTGTAGTGTACTATATTGTACTACACTGTGTTGTACAACACTGTATTGTACTGTATTGTAGTGTACTAAATTGTACTACACTGCATTGTACTGTACTGTATTGTACTGTACTGTATTGTGCTACACTGCATTGTACTACACTGTATTGTGCTACACTGTATTGTACTACACTGTATTGTACTACACTGTATTGTACTGTATTGTACTACACTGTATTGTACTACGCTGTATTGTATTGTACTGTATTGTACTACACTGTATTGTACTGTACTGTATTGTACTGCACTGTATTGTGCTACACTGTATTGTGCTACACTGTATTGTACTGTACTGTATTGTACTACACTGTATTGTACTACGCTGTATTGTACTGCACTGTATTGTACTACACTGTATTGTACTGTACTGCATTGTACTGTACTGCATTGTACTACACTGTATTGTACTACACTGCATTGTATTGTACTGTATTGTACTGCACTGTATTGTACTGCACTGTATTGTGCTACACTGTACTGTATTGTACTACACTGCAGTGTACTGTACTGTATTGTACTACACTGTATTGTACTGTATTGTACTACACTGTATTGTACTGCACTGTACTGTACTGTATTGTACTACACTGTATTGTACTGTATTGTAGTATACTATATTGTACTACACTGTATTGCACAACACTGTATTGTACTGTATTGTAGTGTACTGTATAGTACTACACTGTATTGCACTGTACTGTATTGTACTGCACTGTATTGTACTGTTCAGCGCTATATAAATTCCATATATTATTATTATTGTTGTAGTGTACTTTATTGTACTACTCTGTATTGTACAACACTGTATTGTACTGTATTGTAGTGTACTATAGTGTACTACACTGTGTTGTACTGTACTGGTGTGTACTGTATTGTACTACACTGTATTGTACTGCACTGTATTGTACTACACTGTATTGTACTGCACTGTATTGTACTACACTGTATTTTACTGCACTGTGTTGTACTGTATTGTAGTGTACTATATTGTACTACACTGTGTTGTACAACACTGTATTGTACTGTATTGTAGTGTACTAAATTGTATTACACTGTATTGTACTGCACTGTATTGTATTGTACTGTACTGTATTGTACTGCACTGTATTGTACTACACTGTATTGTACTGTACTGTATTGTACTGCACTGTATTGTACTACACTGTATTGTACTACACTGTATTGTACTGTACTGTATTGTACTACACTGTATTGTACTACACTGTATTGTACTGCACTGTATTGTACTGTACTTTATTGTACTACACTGTATTGTACTACACTGTATTGTATTGTACTGCATTGTACTGCATTGTTTTGTACTTTACTGTATTGTACTACACTGTATTGTACTGTACTGTATTGTGCTACAGTGTATTGTACTGTATTGTACTGTGCGGTATTGTACTGCACTGTATTGTACTGCACTATAATGTACTGTATTGTACTGTTTTGTACTGTACTACACTGTATTGTAGGAGGCACCGTGGTCGAGTGGTTTAGACGGTCAACTCGTGATCCAGAGATCGCGGGTTCGATCCCCGCTCGGCTCGGTGTTGTGTCCTTGGGAAAGACACTTTACTCCTATTTTCCTCACTCCACCCAGGTGTACAAGTGGGTACCAGCTCTGCTGGGGAAGTATCTGGCGACAGACTAGCGTCCTGTCATAGGGGTGGTGAAAAACCATCAGTTCGCTTAACGCTACAGAAACCGGGATAAGCTCCGGCTCTATGGGCCTTCTGGCTCGAAAGAACATACTTTTTGTAACACTGTATTGTACTGTACTGCATTGTACTGTACTGCAATGTACTACACTGTATTGCACTGCACTGTATTGTACTGTATTGTACTATACTGTATTGTACTGTACTGTACTGTACTGTATAGTAAAGGTAAAGGTAAAGGAGTCCCATAACCTATAAGGTCGTAGGGGAGCGAGGCGTCAGAGACCTCACTTCTCTAGGGCCAGCATATTGAGGGCGGCGCCCATCTCCTCTCCCTCGCTGCTTTACCTTCCCTGACCCTAAAGAGGGCAGGTACCCATTTACAGCTGGGTGAACTGGGGGAACTGTACTGAAGCCAAGGCGCGCAAACGGTCACCCATCCAACTGGTAACCACGCTCGACGCTGCTTAACTTAGCTGGGGGAAAGCGAGTGCTCCGACCACTGAGCTATCCCGTCCCCCGTACTGTATAGTACTGAACTGTAAATATTCCATACAGCAGTACTGAACTGTAAATATTCCATACAGCAGGTCCCGTGTGTTCAATCAATAAAACCTGGCTGGTAAAGCCACGCTTTAATCATCGCAGTTATTGGTCATGCTGGCGTTTTATTTGTTGTCACGACTGTGTCACCGATTTTTGGAAAATACACAAGCAAAAGAAATCACACACACATACACACACACACACACACGCACGCACGCACGCACGCACGCACGACACACACGTGGTATACAGGCAGACAATATGCAGCTATATTAGAACTAAAGGCTGGACCGGTGCATTTGGCTTATCATCGTCGTCGTTGTCGTCGTTATCATCATCATCATCATCATCATCATCATCATACTATATTATTAACATTATTGTTGCTATTGTTAATGTTTTTGTTATTATTATAATCATCATCATCATCATCATTTTTTTAAAAATCATTTTCATTATTATCAGTAGTAGTAGTAGTAGTAGTAGTAGTAGTAGTAGTAGTAGTAGTAGTAGTAGTAGTAGTAGTAGTAGTAGTAGTTGTTGTTGTTGTTGTTGTTTTTTAGTAGTATCATTATTGATATTATTGCATTATTGTTATCATTATTACTATTATCATTACTATTATCTTCATTACCATCATTATCGATATTATTAGATATGTTCGTTGAATTTCTGCGGAGTTAAGATCAGGACATTTTTAGTGCTATGATATCTCTCTCCTCTCTCTCTCTCTCTCTCTCTCTCTCTCTCTCTCTCTCTCTCTCTCTCTCTCTCTCTCTCTCTCTCTCTCTCTCACGCGCGCGCGCCACACACACCACACACACACACACACACACACTGTTTGGATTGTTTCTTGTTTTTCCTTTATATGTGGTGTGAGTACATATTGTAGAGGGGGGAGGGGGATATGGGTGTGGGCGTGTATGTGTATGTAAGTGTTTAAATGATTTAAAAGAAAACTATACATCCGTTTCTCTGAGTATGTATCTGTATTCTGTTTTGTTTTGTTTTGTTTTGTTGTCGTGTTGGTTTTGTTTTTTTGTTTGTTTGTTGTTTGTTTTTTTTTGGTTTTTTTTGGGGGGGTATTTTAGTTTTTAGTTGGTTTTTTTGTTGTTTATTTGTGTGGTGTGTGTGTGTGTGTGTGTGTGTTGTGTGTGTGTGTGTGTGTGTGTGTGTGTGTGTGTGTGTGTGTGTGTGTGTGTGTGTGTGCGTGTTGTGTTTTGTCTTTTGTTTTTTTCTATATTGATCTTTATTTCTTTTGACTGTTATTGTTTTTGTGTGCATGTTTGGTGGTGGTGGTGGTGGTGGGGTGGGGGTGGGGGTGGTGGTGGTGTGTGTGTGCATTTGTTTTGGTTGTTGAATTTTTCTTTTTTGTTTGTTTTGTTTAGTTGTTTGGTTGGTTGGTTGGCTGGTTGTTGGGTTTTTTGTTTGATTGCTTGTTAGTTTATTTTCTTTCTTGGTGTGTGTATTTTTACAAGAATTTGTTATTTTGTTTAATTGTATGGCTTATCATTGTTTAGGATTTTTATTCAATGTATGCATATATATTAGCATTATTATCAGTTTTTTGCTTGTTGTTTTTTTGGATACATGGCTTGATGATAAAAAGCAATTGCACAAGCTTATTCAATGTACCATCTGAGAAAGTTTGACTTTGATTTTCACACACGCGCGCGCGCGCACGCACGTCGCACACACCACACACACACACATATCCACCATTTATTGTTTGATTGCCCAATCCTAACTGACCTGTTTAAAAGGAAAGGAATAGATATTCATAAAAAATATGCCACTGTTCAAGAAGTTTTATATGACTCTCAGCAGTTCATAACATCAGTTGCTGAGATTATATATTCTTCCCCAGTAAGACCTCTACTGTAGATAGTTGTGAGAATATAAATATACGTACATTAGAGAGAGAGAGAGAAGAGAGAGAGAGAGAGAGTAAGAGAGAGAGAGAGAGAGAGAAAGAGAGAGAGAGAGAGTTGGTTTGAATGCGGGTGTGTCCTTATCACCAAGTAGTGAATGGACATTAAACAAAAACAAAACAAAACAAAACACACACACACACACACACACACACGCGCGCGCGCGCGCGCGCGCGGGATGTATGTGAAACACCCAGTTACAGAATGGGTGGACCGCTGGTCTAAAACGTAAAACACCCGTTTAAAAAAAAAGGTTATGCGTCCCATCCAGTTTGAACTCAAACTTTTTCCTCATCCAGCACACCATGAGGGGTGGTCTGGGTGCTAGTCTTTTGGATGAGACGATAATCTGAGGTCCCGTGTGCAACACACATTTCGCGCCATATACAAGAAGCCGCCGCAACATGAGAATTGTCACAGAAACAAAACCAACAGAAACAAAACAAAACAAGCATGCAAAGAACACAAACACAAGAAGCTGCTCTCCTACAGAAAAACGGACAGACAAGAACTTTTCACTTAGATGGGTGGCGCTAACCCTATGGCGAGCGATGTTCCCGGGGGGGGTAGCCAAAGTTCACACAGAGAAAATGTGCCGGGATAGAAGGTGCTACACAAAATACAAACAAATGCACACAGCGAGAAAGAACAAGCAGGGAACAGGGGCACGGGGGGAGGTCGCAGTACAACGAGGAACAGGATAGGAATAGGTAGGATTACTCTTTAATATCTCAAAAACACGAGAGACAATGACAATGACAATGACAAATTCTTTTATTCGAGGATAATGAATAAGCACCCATGTGCTTTTTTACATCCAGTCCCCGCCCTTAGGGATATATATGATAATAAAATAAAATAAAGCCTATACCAATACACTCACACAGTATACGGGGAAAAATATCTACACAAAGAGAGAGAGAGAGAGAGAGAGAGAGAGAGAGAGAGACGAGAAAAGACAGAAGAGAGAGAGAGAGAGAGACAGACAGACAGACAGACAGACAGACAGACAGACAGACAGACAGACAGACTGGGACAGACAGACAGACAGAAACAGACTGAGAGACAGACAGACTGAGAGAGAGAGTCAAGTCAAATTCTTTTATTTCGAGGATAATGAATAATGAATAAGCGTCCTTTGCTTTTGTACATGCAGTCCCCGTGTGTGTGCGTGCATGTGTGTGTATGTATGTGTGTGAGTGTGTGTGAGTGTGTGTGTGTGAATGTGTGTTTTTATTTTATTTTATTCTTTTATATCGAGGATAATGGAATAAGCACTTATGTGCTTGTTTACATCCAGTCCCCGTGCGTATGCAGTTTTGTAAATTCTGTCATCTGTTCCCACCGGCACACAATGGGGTACTCTTACGAAAAGCAGAACAGGATTTAAAGTGTGCGCAAGATGTTCTGCGTGCGTTCGCACACGGGGCCTCGGTTTATAGTCTCATCCGAGGGACTTTTGGGGAGAGTGGAGTCTGCACTGATGTTAACTCCGGGGAAAAATATCCCCTTGAATGGGAATCGAACCCAGGTCATCAGATTGCGAGCGCAATGTTCTGACCACTAGGCTACCCTTGTCCCCCGCATGTGTGTGTGTGTGTGTGTGTGTGTTTAATAGCACACCTGTGAATAGCCTATGCACAGAACACTGCATTTCTTCCCGACAGACAACAGATGCTGCACATCGACCCACAGTGAAAACTTGGTCATCCACTGCAGCAGTGCCACGCCTGGATGATCACAGTGTGGGTGTGTGTGTGTGTGTGGGTGTGGGTGTGTGTGCTCGCATGCGGAAATATGGATGTGTGTACAAATTGCCGGCAGACTGTTCCTGCCCTGCTGAAGGAAGGGTTAAGTGCCCCTGTATGTACACAGACTTGTTCGTGCACACGGCGTGCAGCCTCGGGGCTCAGGGGCTGCATGCTGACTTCATCAGCCGCCAAGCTGACTCCTACACCACTGACTGTCCATAGAGCGCAGATCTCACTACAACGATCCAAACAGCACTTTGAACACACACGCACATTGACATCAGAACATCTTGCGCACACGTTAAATCCTGTTCCGCTTTTCGGAAGAGTAGGCCATTGTGTGCCGGTGGGAACAGATGACAGAATTTACAAAACCGCATACACACGGGGACTGGATGTAAAAAAGTACATAAGTGCTTATTCCATTATCCTCTATATAAAAGAATAAAATAAAATAAAAACATCACCTGTATTTACTGCGTACATGTATATAATTTTATCGTGGTACATTTTCTTAAATATAAAATCAAAGGGAGGGAGAGTAGGAGGGCGCCGCCCTTAATATGCTGGCCCCTAGAGAAGTGAGGTCTCTGACGCCTCGCTCCCCTACGACCTTATAGGCTATGGGACACCTTTACCTTTTTACCCTTTTTATAAAATCAAATATCCCCCCGTGGGGGATGACGGGGGAGGGGTGAAGCCTGTCAATATAAATAGCATCCCCACCTTTTGAAAATTCTGTGCTAGGAATTCCCTCTTTTCTATCCTTCTCTTTGTTTCTGCCGTGTCCTTTTTCCTGTAACCCCTTTGTCTTTCTTTTTCCTTCTTGGTCCATTCTCCTACCTTTTTTTTCAAGAAAGACTTAAAAATAACAATTCTCTTCCACACCGAAGTCGGATGCGCTGGACCTGACTTGTCAGGCGCTTAACGGCAGCGCAACGCATTTTCGTTCATATGACAGACAACTATAGTTTGAGTGTTTGACTTTCTTCTTCGTCGAACGCTCAGACAGCAACTATTGTTGTCTGTTATATGAACGAAAATGCGTCACGCTGCCGTTAAGCGCCTGACAAGTCAGGCCCAGCGCATCCGACTTCGGCACAAGAGAGAATAGTTACCTTTTAAGTTCTTTCTGGAAAAAAGGCAGGAGAATGGACCAAGAAGGCAGAAAATAGACAAGAAGGAGGTGACAGGAAGAAAAGGAACAAGGCAGAAACAAAGAGAGTGATAGAAAAGAGGAAATTTCTAGCACAGAATTTCCAGAATGTGGGGATGCTATTTATACTGATAGGCCCCCGGCATACCCTCGGGGGAAAGAGTGTTTGACGAAGAAGAAGAAAAAAGGGAATTTGGGTTGTCAGTGTTACAGAAACTAGAGAAGAGTGGGGGGGGGGGGGGGGGGGGAGGGACTTAGGACCCGAGGACAACCACAGGCTTGATCTTGGGGATGACGATCGATGTAGCTAAGTGGTTAAGACCATTCGACTTCAATCCCATACGTCCATGAAGTCGTGGGTTCCTATCTTGGCAGTGCTGCCTGGCGAATTTAGGGTGGAGACTTTTTTTACGATCTCCTAGGTCAACTTCAAGTGCAGGCTTTCCAGTGTTTAAATTCCTTTCGTTTATGTACACATGCAGAAGATCAAATATGCACGTTAAAGATCCCGTCATTCAGGTCAGCGTTCGGTGGGTTACAAAAACACGAACATACCCAGCAGACATAACCGAAGTCGGAATGCGGCTACCTTCATGGTGGGCAAAAGTTACGCAAAAATCTCACCATTGGTGAACCTCAGAGCTCTAGCCGAGGAATACACTATATCCTGGGGACTGGGATGGGGGTATGGGTATGGTTAGAACAACTGAGAAATATTATAAGAGATCGGTGAAATTAGCTGTCGTTAGACCTTAAAAACAACAACACACACGCACTCTCTCTCTCTCTCTCTCTCTCTCTCTCTCTCTCTCTCTCTCTCTCTCTCTCTCTCTCTCTCTCTCTCTCTCTCTCTCTCTTGTTTGTTGTTGTTTTTTTGGTTTGGTTTGGTTTTTTTGTTTTGTTTTGTTGGAGGGGGGGGGGGGGGGGTATTTTTGTTTTGTTTTTGAGGGGTGTCTTTTGTTAGTTCTATATTGTTATTTGTTTTGGCTGTTGTTTTTGGTGGTGGTGGTGGTGGCGGCGGCGGCGGCGGCGGTGGTGGTGGTGGTGGTGGTGATGGTGGTGGTGGTAGTGTGTGTGTGTGTGTGTGTGTGTGTGTGTGTGTGTGTGTGTGTGTGTGTGTGTGTGTATGTGTGTGTGTGTGTTTGTGTATGTGCATGTATTGCTTTTTCCTTGTTTTTGGTTTTTGTTGTTGTTTGTTTGTTTTTTGTCTTGTTTTCTGTTTGTTTTGGTAGATGTATTTTTAAAAGATTTGTTTCTGTTTGTTTGATGTGTATAGCTTATCATTGTTGAGGTTTTTTTTCTATGTTTGCATATATATATATATATATATATATATATATATTTCTATATGGATGGCTTGATGAAAAGAAAACAGTTGCACTGCTTATTCAATGTTTCAATGTACCATGAGGGAATTCCTAGCACAGAATTTTCAAAAAGTTGGGGATGCTGTTTATACTGACAGCTCCTCCCCCCCCCCCCCCCCCCCCCCCCCCCCTCCTGTATTCCCACGTGGGAAAAGAAGATAGGGAAAGAAAAAAAAGGGAATTCCTACACAGAATTTGCAGGTGAGGATGCTATAATTTGTGCTGACATGTGCCCGGCATCCCTACAAGGCTATTACCGTCAGACAAGGACAACAGCAGGAATCGTTTAGGTCCTTCCAGTTCTGCCTGCCTCTCTCTCTCTCTCTCTCCCTCCTCTCTCTCTCTCTCTCTCTCTCTCTCTCTCTCTCTCTTCTCTCTCTCTCTCTCTCTCTCTCGCTGTCTGTCTACCTCTGTCTTTCTGTCGGTGGTCTACAGGTAACGCCCCTGCCTAGAAAGTGACAAGTGGCTATCCCCGTTTGGGCCCCAACTTTTTCACTCAATTCACTACATCATGAGTGGTGGGCTGTGTGCTTGTCTTTCGGATGAGAAGATAAACCGAGGTCCCAGTGCAGTACACTTTATGCGCACGTAAAATAACCCACGGCATCAAGAGAGTTGTCCCAGGCAAAGTTATGTCGGAAAAAGTCACTCGCAGAGGGAAACAAATACCCATGCAGACAGTGGCGACGTGCTCTCTCCGGGGAGAGCAGCCCGAATTTTACTTAGTCAAAGCTGGAGTTGTTACTGCAAGCTTCTGTCCTTTCTAGGAATACTCCGTCATTGCCATCCCTTTGTTGCAGATGCACATTTGATCGTCCTCCAAAATGACGTCAATGGACGGCAGAGCGGCACGTGACAATGACGTCAGAAGAAACAGGGCGGGGGAGCCCGTGCCTGTGACGTCATTTACGACGACGCAGAAATGCTGTTCTCGATGGAATTGCTCCAAATATGGCCTTTTCGTCATCAACTTTATGGTGTGGGTGAGTGTCACTCTTGCTCCAAATATGGCCTTTTCGTCATCAACTTAATGGCGTGTCATTTTCTGTAATAAATATTTTGGAGCACTGAAAAATGCTTCCTGGCCATAAATGAGTCTGGAACGTACTAAAGATAGTGCCAAATGTTTTAAAACAGCTACATCATAAGCCCACACTTGTTTACTAATATCTTTCAGAAGATTAAGACTTTTCCGAGCCTTAGTATTTAAATAATCAATGTGATAATTCCAACTTAGTGTAGACATAAAATATACTCCTAAAAACTTCACCAAAGTTTTATATTCCAACACTTTCCCATCTATTTGGAAAACAGGTAGAACTGGGGGGTTAGTGCCATTATTGAACAGTACGAGATTAGTCTTTTCAGGAGACAATGAAAGACCATTCTAAAAAATTACAGAAAATGACAAGACTAGACTGCAAGGCTTTTCGATTAGCTCTGGGGGTTCCTTTTCATGCATCGTCCATGGTTACCTATAAGGAGATAGGAATTTTGCCATTAGACGAATATCGACAACTGGCTGTGGCTAAATATCTCTTACGTTGTTCAACACAAGAAACTAATGTAGACAACGAAATTAATATAAGATCTGATGTCAACTTTCCAAAAAGAGCACATTCTATTCGCTCTGTAACCACAGCTAGAACCTATACTTCTCAATTATTTGATCAAGCAGATATAAATCCCACAAAAATAGCTAAATCGCAGATTCACTCCTCGCCTTGTCCCCCATGGGAACTTAAGAGAGCTAATTTTGACGTAAATTATTCCTCTTTAACGAAAAAAGGTAATGAAAATATTCTTAGCGCATCAGTAAAAGAATATATACAAACTACATATCCAAATCATTTAAAAATTTACACAGATGGTTCCCTTTTGAACAATAATGAGGCGGGTGCAGCGTTTGTCATACCATCTTTGAAAATAGAGAGATCATTTTATGTAGGAAAAAATCGATCTATTTTTACAGCTGATTTGTCTGTTATTTTGATGGCTTCGTATTATCTTTTAGATTTTCCTAAAGACATATTTCAAATACTTTTCTGTGTTGATTCCAGGTCAGTCTTACTTGCCCTGAGAAACTTCAGTTCAAAAGTGAGACAAGATTTCATAATTGAGATTAGTCATCTAATTCATTTTCTGATGATACGAGGCATTGGTGTTACCTTTTGCTGGATACCCTCGCACTGTGGTATTTACTTTAATGAAAAAGTTGACAGCAAAGCAAAATGTGGAGCTGAGCATATCGATGGGTCTTGCAGCATAAGTGTTCCTCTATCCATCCATGAGGGCTATAGCATGTTACAAAATGCATGTTGGAAACACTTTAAAAAGAAACTACAAAGTACTGGTTATTCCTGGAGTGATGATGTAGCCCATGTATTATCTTTTGATAAGATCAAATATCGTAATTTACATGAATATAGAAATGTTGTATCTCTTATATACAGGTTTAAGCTCAATGCTTTTAGAACAAATTTTTTTTTAAAGCAACATGTATCTGTGGTGAAAATCTTACCAATGATCACATTCTTTTACGATGCAGAGATCTGAAAAACATCTTACCTGCCTTCCCAGTCCGTAGCTTACAGCAAATTTTTAAAGACATTCCATTAATGAAAGAAATTGTATTGTCATTAAGCCATACTCCTATTTTCAGACTCCTCTGATATAAGGATAGCTTCAAGTTATATGAATTGCAAAGCTGGTATTTTTGCTGTTTGATGTTTTTGGGGTTGGTTGTTTTTTTTTGTTTTTTGGGTTTTTTGGTTGGTGGTGGTGGTGGTGGTGGTTTTTCTTGTTTTTGTTTTTTTTTTTCCGGGAATTCTTGTTTTGGTTTTTTTCATAATAATTTTTTTGGGACGTTGATTAGTTTATGCATCCATCCCCCCTCACACAACAAAGCACGTGCGCGTGCGCACGGACACCCCGCACACGCGCACACAACGACACACACACATACACACACTTTCTTGTCTGATATCACTATTTAGGGGAAAAGGACGTTAAATGAAGAACTACTACTTAATGGGTGTGTGGTGTCGCTCAAATAGGCTTTTCGTCATCACTTTTGGTGTGGGTGAGGGGGTCATTACTGCTCCAAATATGCCTTTCGTCATCAACTTTTTGGTGTGGGAGTGAAGTGACATTACTGCTCCAAAATATGGCTTTTCGTCATCACTTTTGGTGTGGTGATTTTGGAGACATTACTGTCCAAATTGGCCTTTTCGTCTCAACTTTTTTGTTGGGTGAGTGGGTGACATTACTGCCAAAATTGGCTTTTCGTCATCAACTTTTTGGTGTGGGTGAGGGAGTGAATTACTGCTCCAAATATGGCCTTTTCGTCATCAACTTTTTGTTGTGGGGAGTGGGTGACTTCTGTTTCCATAGGGCCTTTTCGTCAAAAACTTTATGGTGTGCGTGAGTGCTCTAAACATGGCATCAACATTATGGCGTGGGTGAGTGTTATTACTGCTCCAAATATGGCCGTTTACCATCAACTTTATGGTGTGGGTGAGGGACACTATTTTGTTGTTGTTACTACTTTTATTATTCTATCATAGTCTCATCTCCACTTCATTGTTGTTGTTGGTTGTTTTTGGTAATATGGTCTCGTTGTCATTAACTTAATGGTGTAGGACAGTCGTATTCTTTTATTTCATTGTTGTTATTGATAGATGTTATTGTTATACAGTTAAGTTATTGTTATTGTTAAATGGTGCCATTGTTTTTCACTTAAAGGAGCAGGAGAGTCACATTTTTTTCATTGTTATTATTGGTTGTTATTATTATATTGTCTCTTTGTGATCAACTTTATGATGTAGGAAAGCCACATTATTTCACTGTTATTGTTGTTTGTCGTTATCATTTAATGGACTCTTTGTTATCAACTTTATGGTGTAGGAGAGTCACATCATTTCATTGTTATAATTGGTTATTGTTGTGATGACTATATGACCTCCTCACCATCAACTTTATGGAGTGGGTTAGTACAGTCACACTGCTCATTGTCAATGATCTTTCCTTCGGATGAGACTATAAACCGAAGCCCCGTGTGCGAACGCATGCAGAACATCTTGCGCATACGTTAAATCCTGTTCCGCTTTTCGAAAGAGTAGGCCATTGTGTGCCGGTGGGAACAGATGACAAAATTTACAAAACCGCATACACACGGGGACTGGATGTAAAAAAGCACATGAGTGCTTATTCCATTATCCTCGATATAAAATAATAAATAAATAAAATAAAATAAATTTTAAATCATGTCATCTGAGCGCTTTGATTTGTTGCTTTACAAGATTCAGCGCTATATAAATTCCATACATTATTATTATTATTATTATTATCTTGATCTTCTTCACAAGGGGGATTGTCCGACCCCACTGCTCAACTTCGCCATGGGGTCTTTAACTACCTCGCAGATTGCATGCTGGACATGTTTGTGTCACCCATACAACGGCCCATAGCTGACCTACTGTCTTATAGAGGATGCTCATGTAGGTTTTAACGTGTGCATGAAATGGGACGGTATAGCTCAGTGGTCGGAGCACTCGCTTTCCCCCAGCCAAGTTAAGCAGCGTCGGGTGTGGTTACCAAGTGGGTGGGTGACCGTTTGCACGCCATGGCTTCAGTACAGTTCCCCCAGTTCACCCAGCTGTAAATGGATACCTGCCCTTTTTAGGGTCAGGGAAGGTAAAGCAGCGAGGGAGAGGAGATGGGCGCCGCCCTCAATATGCTGGCTCCTTCAGAAGCGAGGTCTCTGACGCCTCGCTCCCCTACGACTTTATAGGTTATGGGACACCTTTACCTTTACCTATAAAATGGTATGCCTACGTTCGCCTTCAGGAATTGGACCGACAGTGTCGTGATAGGGAAGTAAAGTCAGAAGCAATGCAACCTCAACAACAACATAACAACAATAGCAACAATTACAACAAAGCAACAACAGTAACAATAACAGCAACAGTAGAAGCAGCAGCAGCAGCAACAACAACAACAACGGCAAAGACGACGACGATGAGGACGACAACGACGACTACTACTGCTGCTGCTGCTGCTGCTGCTGCTGCTGCTGCTGCTGCTGCTTCTGCTGCTGCTGCTGCTGCTGCTGCTGCTGCTGCTACTACTACTGCTTAAGTATTGAGCAATCTGTGCTTGCTTGTTTCCTTGCTTATACACTTCACTTGCTCATACCTCATAACATTTTCCTCCATTTTATTTTATAGTCTTTCTTAATTTCTTTTTTTCATGATTTCTCCCCTCCTTTCTGCCTTTCCTTTCTTCGTTTTTTTTTACCCCATTCCCTCCTCCCACCCCCCCACCCCAACAAAGTTCCTCCCTTATTCCAGCGTAGTATCCTTCTTTCCCCTCTTCTCTGCTTCTGTTTCTACATGATTTTCCCATTTCCCCCTCAAAATTTCCTCCCTTCTCTCCTGCGTAAGACACAGCATCACTCCTTCCTTCCTTCCTTCCTGCCTGTCATGTCATGGCTGTACCCTGTGGCTGCAGGCAGCTGGCTGCATTCTGATGGGGGTGGGGACCTGGTACCGCCTGCAGGGCACCACACTGGCGGCCTTTGACCACGTGACGGTGGACGTGGCCTACCTGCTGATCGGCATCGGGGCGGTCATGTTCCTGGTCAGCCTCTTCGGCTGCCTGGGCGCCCTGAGGGAGAGCCTCTGTCTGCTGAAAATTGTGAGGGTGGGGGGGGGGGGGGGGGGGAGGGGTGTGTGTGTGTGTGGGGGGGGGGTTGTCTGCTGAAGATTGTAGGTTTGGGGAGGGGGGGGGTAGGGTCTGCTGAAGATTGTCAGGTGGGGGAGGTGGGGGTAGGGGTCTGCTGAAGATTGTAAGGTGGGGGAGGGGGAGGAGGGTTCTGCTGAAGATTGTAAGGTGGGGAGGTGGGGTAGGGTCTGCTGAAGATTGTAAGGTGCTGGGGAGGGTTGTGGATGAGGGGGGTGAGGGGGTGGGTCTGCTGAAGATTGTAAGGGGGGGGGGGGGGGGGGGGGGAGGGGGGTCTGCTGAAGATTGTAAGGGGGGGGGGGGGGGTAGGGGTCTGCTGAAGATTGTAAGGGGGGGGGGGGGGGGGTAGGGGTCTGCTGAAGATTGTAAGGGGGGGGGGGGGGGTAGGGTGTGAAGATGTAGGGGGGGGGGGTAGGGTCTGCTGAAGATTGTAAGGTGGGGGGGGGGGGGGGAGGGTTCTGCTGAAGATTGTAAGGCTGGGGGTTGGGGTGGGGGGGGGTATGCTGAACTTCTAAGGCTGGGGGAGGGGGTTCTGCTAGAAATTGTAAGGTTGGGGTGGTGTGCTGAAAATTGTAAGGTTGGGGTGGTGTGCTGAAAATTGTAAGGTTGGGGTGGTGTGCTGAAAATTGTAAGGTTGGGGTGGTGTGCTGAAAATTGTAAGGTTGGGGGAGGGTGCTGAAAATTGTAAGGTTGGGGGAGTGTGATGAAAATTGTAAGGTTGGGGGAGGGTGCTGAAAATTGTAAGATTGGGGGGAGGGAGCTGAAAATTGTAAGATTGGGGGGAGGGAGCTGAAAATTGTAAGGTTGGGGGGAGGGTGATGAAAATTGTAAGGTTGGGGGAGGGTGCTGAAAATTGTAAGATTGGGGGGAGGGAGCTGAAAATTGTAAGATTGGGGGAGGGAGCTGAAAATTGTAAGGTTGGGGGGAGGGTGATGAAAATTGTAAGGTTGGGGGAGTGTGATGAAAATTGTAAGGTTGGGGGAGGGTGCTGAAAATTGTAAGGTTGGGGGAGGGTGCTGAAAATTGTAAGATTGGGGGGAGGGAGCTGAAAATTGTAAGGCTGGAAGGGGGGGGGGGCTGAAAATTGTAAGGTTGGGGGTGGTGTTCTGAAGATTGTAAGGCTGGGGTCAAGAGCTAGATGAAAAAAGTAAGTTAATACTTATCTGTAACCCTTGGAAATAAAGATTCTCTCTCTCTCTCCCTCTCCCTCTCTCTCTCTCTCTCTCTCTCTCTCTCTCTCTCTCTCTCTCTCTCTCCTCTCCTCTCCTCTCCTCTGCAGTCAAGTTTTTTTCTTCTAATTTGCATGCTTACAACAATTATGCGCTTTACATTATGGATGGTTTGATTTTTTTTCTTTTTCTTTTTTCTTCAAACAAAATGTTGTTGTGTGTCTGTTGTTTGGCTGAGAGGCTTGTTGTTGGGTTTTTTGTGTGTTCTTTTTGCCCAGAAGGCTGGTTGTAAAAAAAGCATGTGTGCTTATGCCATAGCCCTATTTAAATAAGATTCATGCAATTCAATCCAATCCAATTCAATTAAATTCAGTTGTCTCTCTCTCTGTCTCTCTCTCTCTCTGTCTCTCTCTCTCTCTCTCTCTCTCTCTCTCTCTCTCTCTCTCTCTCTCTCTCTCTCTCCTCTTCTTTCCTCTCCTCTCCTCTCGTCTCCAGTCAAGTTTTCAAATTTGTATGCTCAATACAATTATGCACTTTACATTATGGATGGTTTGATTTTTTTTTTCTTTTTTCTTTTTTCTTTAAACATAATGTTGTTGTGTGTATGTTGTTTGGCTGAGAGGCTTGTTGTTGTTGGGTTTTTGTGTGTGTTCTTTTTGCCCAGAAGGCTGGTTGTAAAAAAAGCATGTGTGCTTATGCCATAGCCCTATTTAAATAAGATTCATGCAATTCAATCCAATCCAATTCAATTCAGTTCAGTTGTCTCTCTCTCTGTCTCTCTGTCTCTGTCTCTGTCTCTCTCTCTCTCTCTCTCTCTTCTCTCTCTCTCTCTCTCTCTCTCTCTCTCTCTCTCACCGCCTCTGTCGCTTTGTCTCTCTCTCTGTCCCTTTGTCTCTCTCTTTCTCTGTCTTTGTCTCTCTCTCTGCCTCTGTCCCTCTCTGTCTCTGTCTCTCTCTCTGCCTCTCTCTGTCCCTCTGTCTCTGTCTATGTCCCTCTCTCTCTCCCCACAGTTCATCGTCACGGTGGTGATAGTGTTCGTGGCCCAGATGGTGGCCGGGGTGCTAGCCTTTGTGCTGCTGGACAGGGTGGAGGGCAAGATGCTGGACCTGATCAAGGAGACCATCAGCAACTACCACAGCCCTCAGGGGGGCGCCATGGACAGCCACATGGACCACCTGCAGACACAGGTACACCAGCGGGGAGTGGAGTGGAGTGTGGGGGAGTGGAGTGGAGTGGAGTGTGGGGGAGTGGAGTGGAGTGTGGGGGAGTGGAGTGTGGTGGGGTGGAGTGTGGTGGAGTGGAATGTGGTGGAGAGGAGTGGGGGGGAGTGGAGTAGAGTGGAGTGGAGTGTGGGGGAGTTGAATGTGGTGGAGTTGAATGTGGTGGAGTGGAGTGTGGTGTAGTGGAGTGTGGTGTAGTGGAGTATGGTGTAGTGGAGTGTGGGGGAGTGGAGTGTGGGGGAGTGGGGTGTGTGGTTGTAGTGGAGTGGAGTGGAGTGGAGTGTGAGGGAGTGGAGTGGAGTGTGGTGTAGTGGAGTGTGGTGGAATGGAGTTTGAGGGAGTGGAGTGGAGTGTGGTGTAGTGTAGTGTAGTGTAATGGAGTGGAGTGGAGTGGAGTGTGGTGTAGTGTAGTGGAGTGGAGTGTGTGGTGTAGTGGAGTGGAGTGGAGTGGAGTGTGGTGGAGTGGAGTGGAGTGGAGTGTGGTGTAGCGGACTGGAGTGGAGTGTTGTGTAGTGTAATGGAGTGGGGTGTGGTGGAGTGGAGTGTAGTGTGCTGGAGTGTAGTGTAATGTCGTGGAGTGGAGTGTGGTGGAGTGGAGTGTGGTGGAGTGGAGTGTGGTGGAGTGGAGTGTGGTGGAGTGGAGTGGAGTGTGGTGGAGTGGAGTGTGGTGGAGTGGACTGGAGTGTAGTGTAGTTGATTGGAGTGTAGTGGATTTGAGTGGAGTGGAGTGGGGTCGGTTGTGGTGTGGTGGAGTGGGAGTGGAGTGGAGTGGAGTAGAGTAGAGTAGAGTAGAGTAGAGTAGAGTAGAGTAGAGTAGAGTAGAGTAGAGTAGAGTAGAGTGTAATGTAGTATAGTGTATAGTATAGTATAGTGGAGTGGAGTAGAGTGGAGTGTAGCAGAACAGCATGGTGTGGTGTAGTGTGGTATCGTATGACATGACATAAAACCGTCTGGTATGGTATGGTGTGGTATGGTGTATGGTGTGGTATGGTATGGTATGGTATGGTAGGGTAGGGTAGGGTAGGGTAGGGTAGGTTAGGGTATGGCATAGCATGGTATGGTAGTGATATGGTATGGTAGGGATGGGTAGGGTTATGGCGTAGCATGGTAGGGTATGGTAGGTATGGTATGGTAGGGTATGGTATTGTATGGTAGGGTAGGGTATGGTAGGGTATGGTATTGTATGGTAGGGTATGGTATTGTATGCTAGGGTAGGGTAGGGTATGGTAGGGTATGGTATTGTATAGTATGGCATGGTATGGTATGGTATGTTATGGTATGGTATGGTATGGTATGGTATGGTATGGTATGGTATGGTATGGTATGGTAGGGTAGGGTAGGGTAGGGTAGGGTTAGGGTAGGGTATTGTATAGTATGGTATGGTATGGTACGGTACGGTATGGTATGGTATGGTATGGTATGGTATGGTATGGTATGGTATGGCAGGTTAGGGTAGGGTAGGGTAGGGTAGGGTATGGAATGACAACGTACGATGTTGGTGGTCTGCTTCTTTTCCTTCTGCCTTCAATCTTGCCTTGGAGAACTGCCGTCATCACATTTGTTTATGTGTTTCTTTATACATGACAACATATCTCAGCCTGGGCTTCTCACTTTCAGCTAACATTGTCTTTGTTGTTTTTTTAAACTGTCTTTGTACTCAGAGATCATCAAAAATGCTCTGGTGGCTGGCCATGTGACTCTTAGAAGTCACGTGAGCAAAATTGCGTCACGCTGCCGTTAAGTGCCTAACAAGTCAGACCCAGCGCATCCGATTTCGGCATGGGAGATAAGTTGTTGTTTTTTAATTAAACAAATTTATTTCTTAGAAAGACTAAAATGATTCTACAACACCCAACACATCTTATTTTAAAGCAACAATAATGGTCGCAACAAATGAGTATGCAGGTGTTTTTTACATACTTTACTCTTTTTTATTCAATAATCATGTGTGAGAGAGAATTGTTGTTTTATAATTATAGTCTTTCGGAAAAAAAGGCAGGTGAATGGACCAAGAAGGCAGAAAATAAGACAAGAAGGAGGTGACAAGAAGAAAAGGAACAAGGCAGAAACAAAGAGAGGAATAGAAAAGAGGGAATTTTTAGCACAGAATTTCCAGGAGCACAGAATATCCAGAAGGTGGAGATGCTATTTATACTGACCCAGCATCTCCACTGGGGTGTAAAGGTAAAGATGTCCCATAACCTATGTAGTTGTAGGGGAGCGAGGCATCAGAGACCTCACTTTTCCAGGGGCCAGCATATTGAGGGCGGCGTCCATCTCCTCTCCCTCGCTGCTTTACCTTCCCTGACCCTAAAGAGGGCAGGTACCCATTTACAGCTGGGTCACCCATCCACTTGGTAACCACGCTCGACGCTGCTTAACATTGGCTGGGGGGAAAGCGAGTGCTCTGACCACTGAGCTGTCCCGACCCCACACTAGGGTGTATGGTTCAGTAAAGCCGACACTGTTCACAGGTAAGAGAGCTGTATGTGTATCTGTTTCTGTGTGTGTCCTGCAGTACAGATGCTGTGGCGGGTCGTCCTACAAGGACTGGGAGCTGAATGCCGCCTACAACTGCTCCTCCAGTACAGACAAGGCCTGCGATGTGCCCCCCTCCTGCTGCTACAAGAATTCTACAGACTGCGGGGATAAAGTGCGCAGATATTCTGTAAGCCGCCTGCATGGATGGCTGGATGGCGTGGGGTTGTGAGTGGGGTGGGGACGGAGTGGAGTGGGATGGGGGTGAGGGTGAGTGAGGGGGGGGGGGGGGGTTGGTGGAGGAGGGGTGGTGGTGAATGAATGCCATGGGTGGGGGTGGTGCATTGGGTGGATGTGTGACGGGGGTAGAGGGGTGGGTGGTGGTAGGGAGGGTGTGCGTGTTTGTGGAGGGGTGGGGGGGTGGGGGGGGGGGGGGGCAGTATGTGTGTGTGTGTGTGTGTGAAAGTTAAGTCAAAGTCAAATCAAACTTAAATTTTCAGATGGTACATTGAAAAATCAAAACATCTGCTTATTTTCGTCAAGCCATCTATCTAGGGGAAAAACCCCACAAACAAACAAACAAAAATAACGAACCCTATAGAAAAGGAAATGGCCATGATAGTGATGACTATAGTGATGATAACGATGACGATAATAATAACAATATTCAGACGATTAATACATCTTTATTTCTCCTCTGTTCCAGGAAGAATTTGCCAAATCGAGAATCCACACACGCGGCTGCATCGGAGCTCTGATGACCATATTTAAAGATAACCTGGTCATCATTGGGCTGATTGCTTTTGCTGTGGGCTTTTTACAGGTGAGAACCGGGATTTTTTTTTTTTTTGGGGGGTGGGGGGGTGCATAAACTGATCAGGGTCATTTTCAAGGTGGGAGTTTTTGGGTTTGTTGTGGAGGGGGGGGGGGGGGGGTTGTTGTTGTTGTTTTATGTGTTTTTATATTGTTTTTGTGTGTGTGTATTGGGGTTTTGTTTGTTTGTTGTTGTTGTTGGGGGGGGGGGGGGGTGGGGTCGTTCCTCAGCTAGAGCTCCAAGGTTCACCTCTGGTGAGGTGTTTGTGTATGAGACCGCTTCCTCCTCCCTCCTTCGCAGTCCATCTTCTTCTTTGCCATGTTTCTTCTTTTTCTACTTCTCTTTTTCTTCTTCTTCTACTACTTCTTCTTCGTTCTTCTTCTCTTCCTCTCCTCCTCATTCTTCTTCCTGTTTTTTCTTCTTCTCCCCTCTTCTTCCTTCTCTTCCTCCTTCTTCCCTTCTCCTCCTCCTCTTCCTCGTCTTTCTCCTCCTCCTCCTTCTTCTGCTGCTGCCCCTTTTCCTCTTTCTTCTGCTTTTCCTTTTTATTTTATTTTTCTCTTTACATTCTTCTTCTCCTTCTCCTCCTCCTCCTCTTGTTCTCTATGTTCTGAAGACTGTGTGGTGATCCCGGTACTGATTCCCATGTGCTGATGTCCGCAGGTGTGCTCCCTGGTGATGGCTCACTGCTTGATGAGGTACATCATTTCTGACGGCAAGTTCACCTTGTGAGGCGCCACACACACACACACACACACACACAGAGCTCCTTCTTCGCTATCAACACATTATCAAGGAATCGCTTTTCTGCTGTACGTTGATGTCAGCTGTTCATGTTGTCTGTTAGCTTTTTATCAAAATATGTTAATTAATGTGCTCAACACACACACGTGGTTGTTCTTGTTGATTCATCTTTTTTTGTTGTTGTTTTATTCAGTTGTTTGTATGGTTGAAGGTTTGTGTGTGTATGTGTGTGGGGGTGGGGGGGGGGGGGGGGGGGGGAAGCAGTTGGTGTGGGTTTTTTTTTATATTCTGTTTTGTCTTCTTTGTTTGTTTTGGTTTGGTTTTTTCTTTGTTGCTTGTTTGTTTGTGTTATGACGGATATTTTTTCAAGATTTTTGAATTATTTGAATTGTATGGTCTAATATTTTTCTGGGTTTTTTGTTTTGTTTTTAATTCCACATATGCATATGTTATTGTTTTTCTTGTTTGATTTGTATAGTTTACCATAGATTAGGTTTTTTATTCTATGTCTGTATATACATTATCTTTTTTTCTCGCTTTTTTTTTCTTTAGATAGATGGCTTGATGAAAAAAAGCAAATACACTGCTTATTCAATGTACCGTCTGAAAATAAAAGTTTGACTTTGACTTTGACTTTGACACAAGCCACTCTGTATTGCTGTATGAAATCGCCTTGTTGAAGAAAAGTCCCATTGGTAGTGCTTATGAACGTGTTGATAGATTGTTTACGAGGGAGATACATTAATCTCGTGCTGTTATTTAATTTCTAAATAGCTATGTTTTATTTTTCACGTTCTCGATGTTCAATTTTTATTGAGTACCAAGCTTTCTTTTTAACAGTTGGTTTAAATTTCTATACGTTACCTACCCCTCACCCCACCCCCCACACCTACTACTCCCTTGTTTCTTGTATGTTTGCATGGTGGCGTATTTCCTTTTTAATTTGTCTTCTTTTGTTTTATACCACTTAGGCTAATGTTATTTGATTAAGCTAAAGAACACACACACACACACACTTGTCCGAAGAGACTCCAGCTTTCTATGTAGACAGCCATACACGTTGCCATGTGCACACCACCACATGTGCAAACGATCAGAAGACACAAACCACATAGGCTTGACCTGCAGCAAGGGAACATAAGTCAGTCAAGCGTCTGTAAAGATGATTTCTAACCGTTTGTGTTCTCAGTGCCCTCCCTCTACTCACCGCCATTTTTTCCCTTCTGATTTCCTAGGACTAATCAGACGAAAGCAGGTGTATGGGGACGATTCTGTATATAGACCCTTACTCAAGCGCCAACATGGCTTGTTTCTCAGACAGTGTAGAGTTAGAATCATCACAAAAGTTGCTGGTGAATCTCTAGTGAATTCTTCTGCACTGCCAAACTGTTCCTGTTAGCTTCCAATGAAATGCTTTTCCAAGCAGAAATGTTCGGTCTTTTGACTTATTGAATATGGCTTCAGTCTTTCTGGTAGTGTAGATCTTAGCCTTTTTTTAAAAACTTTTTACCTTAAAGTTTATTATGCTTTGTTCTATGATTTCATTGTTTCTGCGGTCTCGAATCCTCCATTTTCAGCCCCAAAAGCTTTTCCGGCTTTCTGCTATCTGTGAATGCTGAGCTCTGTTCTGTTGTCACTGTCTTTGATAGATCATGGCTGTTTATTCCCGGCATTGACTTGACACCTCCTGGGCAACTCTGATCAAGCTTTGGATTGGGGAGGGGGGGGGGGGGGGCAGAATAACTCAGTGGTCAGAGTGCTGTGCTCTGATCTGACAGAGTGTGAGGGCACAGGTGTAAGTCTCCACTGAGCTGTGTGCGAGGGGATTCTTTCCTGGCTGACAACATTGTCACCGACTCCATTCCAGCTCCCTGAAAGTGCTTTAGGTGAAGCTATAAACCAATGTCCCAAGTGCGAGTACACACAGAACATCTTGCACACACGCTACAACCCCATCCACATTTTGTAGAAGAGTGGGGAAGCTATGGTTGGTGGCATGGATGGCCCGAACATACCCAGCATGCACCTTGTTACTGGAAAGGGATGGGCTTCTCCAAGTTGAACTCATCAAAACATACCGCCAGAAAAATTCCCCAACACCTCCTGAAATGGTAAAGGAGAAGCCAAGCTCCTGGGTAAAAACAGAGCCTTCACTGCAGATATCTGTACGTCTTCCATCTTGGACCGTCCGCATGACTTCACCAGAGGACATTCTGTTTTCAGCTCACTGTCTCGTGTTTCCTTGCCAGGTTGCCGGGAGTTCTCTTTCTCTTCTTCCCTAAGGATTCCAGTAACAGCCAGTCACTTGTTGTTGGGATTTTTCTTTAGTCAGGGCGTGTCCTCCCCTTGGGCGGCATGTCTGACTGGTCCAAAGTGGGGTCTACACTGACGGTCTTCGTCCACACTTTGATCTCTTCACCCACCTACAATGGTGTACATGGCACAGGCGGTATGCTGAAGAGCTGTGGCAAGACTCCCCCACCCCCCACCCTTCCGTCCGTTACAAGTCCCTGATCCACGGAGCAGCAAGAACTTTGGCCTCTAGTGTAGGAAACAGTCTTCAGGTGGCTGGCACACGACCCTCCCGGATTGTATGACTGGAGAGACGTAGAGAACATTCAGAGAGAAGGAAGAGATTCTAAAGGATTGTTTATCACCGTAAACGTAAGTCTCAGATGGCGCGAACAATGGGGTTTACCTCGACCATTTTAAATACACCATGATCTTTACAAAGTATTGAGCAGTATCCTCTCTACCACACAGAGTGAGGACCACACTCATTCTGCATGCATGCACATATCATACATACCCAGTGTATATCATCAAAGCCTGGGATGGGGCAATGCCATGCACCTCACATACCATCCAAACATTTCATGAAGCGATATTCATCCATTTGGCATTGAAAGGGCAGGTTTAAGTGGCCCTTCGAGTTTTATCTACAGTCGAAAAGGACAGGTTTAAATGGTTCCTCTAGTTGTCTCTACAGTCAAAAAGGACAAGTTTAAATGGCCCCTCAAGTTGTATCTATAGTAAGAAAGAGCAGGTTTAAATTGGTCCCCTCAATGTGTATCTACAGTAACAAAACAAGGCAGGTTTAAATGACCCCTTCAAGTTGCATATACCTTTTGAAAAGGATAGATTTAAATGGCCCCTTCAAGTGTGTGTGTGTGTGTGTGTGTGTGTGTGTAGCAAGAAGTACCTTTGATGTATTTTGCTTGTATGCTCAGGATTTCAACAAAAAAGACCGACACCAACATAACAAAGGAAGTTTTTATCTGCAACGTCTGTGTACCTTTGCATTCTCCATCCCCACTTTTTTTTATTTTAGAAATGCAATCACGGTTGAGCCTTCTTCATCTGTATGTTAGACAAGGATGACTATAGTGAATAGTTTTGAACTGATGTACGCAACGCTACGCCATGCCGCTCTTCATTTTTAAGTATGCTTTGCACCGTAATGCTCCCCTCCCTCATCCGCTTTCCGAATGACTCATCCATGATTTTTGCCTTTGTACATATATATCAATAAAATAAACCTGAAATATGAACATCTGGTCTTGCATGAATGGCTTCTTACGTTTAATTATGCAAGTGTGTGTGTGTGGGTGTGTGTGTGTGTATGCTCATATGCCTGCACGTATGTGAACACATGCTTGATTGTATATGTGAGAATCTATGCATGCATGCACGCATGTGTGTATGTTTTATTTATATTTATTTTATTCTATTATTTCGAGGATAATGGTGTGTGTGTGTGTGTGTGTGTGTGTGTGTGTCGTGTGTGTACGCTCCTGCCTGTGTGTTAATAACGAATCATTATTGCTTCATCCCTTCCCCTCCCCATCCTTCCAGCTTCTTTTCAGTCCCCCCCCCCTCCCCTACACCCCACCCCTCCCACCCCCGTGCTCCATTCCTGTCTCTGGCGGTGGTGGTTTACGCTGTATCTTTAATCATAGCTTAGGACTGGGGGGGGGGGTATTGCCTGGTGGTCAGAGTGTTGCACTCACGATCTGACAGCCCGGGATCAAGCCCAAGTTGCAGCTACCATTGAGACGACCGTTCAAGGGACATTTATTTTTCCCCTGGAGTCAGAATCAGTACTGACTCCACACCCTTGAAGTCGACCTGGGAGACAGTGAAAATCCCCGCCTTAATCCACCAGACGCCGCCGCCAAGATTCGAACCCGCAACTTCACGGACCCACAGGATTGGAGTCAAACGTCTGAACCACTCGGCTGTGGAGTCCTCAGATGAACGTTTTAGAAAGTGTGCAATGATGCGGTGAAAGTCTTTTTACAACAGCTTATCAGTGTTTCCCTGACACAGCAGGCAGTACATGATGGAAAATAATTAGTACTCACTGCAACACATACACTGGTTTCCAACAGTACATACCGAATGTTTCTGTCTCTGTCTCTCTCACACACACACACACACACACACACACACGCACGCACGCAAGCAAGAAAGCACTCACACAAACAAACACACACAAAAATACCACCCCAGACAAAAAAAATGAAGAGGCAAGAGTGTGTATTAACAAAGCAGAGGTCCATCACTCAGAAACAGTCTATTATTATTATATCATTATTATTATTATTACTGTTCGGTCTGCCTGCATAGCAGGCCAACAACTTTTTAAATTAAGGACACGCATTCTCAAGAAAATACACAGCGCTATTGGAAAATACTCAACACACAGAAACACACACATACACACACACACTCAAGAGAAGAACTGCACAAAGCATCCATACACCGGCCTTAGGCCAAGTCGAGCGATGCTTAAGTGTTCTCCTTGTTTGCATATTGTCTTGCAGTTGCATTTCTCGCTGAGCAGAAAGGAAAAAAAAAAAAGCAAAGTTATCACCGAGTCAGGAAAGAGGGAGGAGGAGGAGGAGAAGTAGGAGTGCTGAAGTACTGACAATCAATCACAGATAAATAATGCACTTTCCTTATCACAAACTGCACACAATGTCAACCCAAATAATAAGAATAAAAGGACAAACATTAAAAAAAGCACTCCACTCCGCTCCACGTGTCTGACAAACTGACTTTAGTGAGCTGTTAAAACTTCTACCTTCAATATCAACCATGCATCAGTCATTTTAACCTTCAACATCAACCATGCATCAGTCATTTTAACCTTCAACATCAACCATGCATCAGTCATTTTAACCTTCAACATCAACCATGCATCAGTCATTTTAACCTTCAACATCAACCATGCATCAGTCATTTTAACCTTCAATATCAACCATGCATCAGTCATTTTAACCTTCAACATCAACCACGCATCACTCATTTTAACCTTCAACATCAACCATGCATCACTCATTTTAAATAGCCACACATTCACTCAACTAATAATCATCAGGATTTTGAAGGGGGGAAAAAGAAAGAAAACAACAAGAAAACACTGTGTTCTCTGAACAATTCCAACTACTGGATTTAAGATTTTAAAACCACAGGAGAGGGTGTCTTTTTTAATCCAAGTTTACAAAGGATACAAAATCAAAAAACAAAACCAAAATTGACAACCAAAATGTTCCATATTTAAAGCACACATTCCCGTTGTTTTAGAGAACAACAATGCATTTCCATACCATAAAAACTGTTAAAGTCATAGTGATTATACACCTGTCAACTTACAAGCTTGGCTACCGACTCTGAACAGCATCTTTTTTCTTTCTTCTTTAAATGAAATGGTTCACTCAGGTCACATGCATGACAACTTTCTGGGGAAAAAAACCCCAGATCTGACATGGTTACCCCCACCCCCATTCACATCTTTCAACTCCCATTCACAGTGCTTTGCCCTTTTTCCCCCCAAAAAGTGCTTGTAAAACATGACTTACTGATTTTTCAATTCATGAAAATTTTCATATTTTGGTTAGATTGCATTATTTAAGAACCTAGATTCTGAGGCTCAAATATTAGGAATAAAAAAGTGGGGGGTGGGGGGGGGGGGGGGGGGGGAAATGGGGTAGTAGAACACACAAAATGGACAGGCAGGTATGTATGTAACTATGTTTTATGTTGAAGATTGAAACACACAATAACACCATTTGTGCTGTGTCACATTTATACAATACTATGTTTGTATTTTAAGTTCACAGAAACAGTTATATATTATTATATATATATTTATATATATATATATATATATTATATATATATAAATATTATAATAAATACAATACTAATGTTTGTGATCAACCTTAGAGAAGGAGAGTCATTCTACTTCACCCCACACTTTCATTCATTCACCCACACAGTTGATATATCCAGTCACCAGTCATCACCCACACAGTTTATATATCCAGTCATCAGCCATACACTTCATATATCCAGTCATCACCCACACAGTTTATATATCCAGTCATCACCCACACAGTTTACATATCCTGTCATCACCCACACAGTTTATATATCCAGTCATCACCCACACAGTTTATATATCCAGTCATCACCCACACAGTTTATATATCCAGTCATCACCCACACAGTTTATATATCCAGTCATCACCCACACAGTTTACATATCCAGTCATCACCCACACAGTTTACATATCCAGTCATCACCCACACAGTTTACATATCCAGTCATCACCCACACAGTTTATATATCCAGTCATCACCCACACAGTTTACATATCCAGTCATCACCCACACATTTATATATCCAGTCATCACCACACAGTTTACATATCCAGTCATCACCCACACAGTTTACATATCCAGTCATCACCCACACAGTTTATACATCCAGTCATCACCCACACAGTTTATATATCCAGTCATCACCCACACAGTTTATATATCCGGTCATCACCCACACAGTTTATATATCCAGTCATCACCCACACAGTTTATATATCCGGTCATCACCCATACACTTTATATATCCGGTCATCACCCACACAGTTTATATATCCAGTTATCACCCACACAGTTTACATATCCAGTCATCACCCACACAGTTTACATATCCAGTTATCACCCATACAGTTTATATATCCAGTCATCACCCACACAGTTTATATATCCAGTTATCACCCATACAGTTTATATATCCAGTCATCACCCACACAGTTTATACATCCAGTCATCACCAACACGTTTATAATCCAGTCATCAGCCACACACTTTTATATCCAGTCATCACCCACACAGTTTACATATCCAATTCATCACCACTCAGTTTATACATCCAGTCATCAGCCATAACTTATACTCCAGTCATCACCCACACAGTTTATATATCCAGTCATCACCCACACAGTTTATATATCCAGTCATCAGCCACACAGTTAACATATCCAGTCATCACCCACACAGTTTATATATCCAGTCATCACCCACACAGTTTATATATCCAGTCATCACCCACACAGTTTATATATCCAGTCATCAGCCACACAGTTAACATATCCAGTCATCACCCACACAGTTTATATATCCAGTCATCACCCACACAGTTTATACATCCAGTCATCAGCCACACTGTTTATATATCCAGTCATCACCCACACTGTTTATATATCCAGTCATCACCCACACACTTTACATATCCAGTCATCACCCACACAGTTTACATATCCAGTCATCACCCACACAGTTTATACATCCAGTCATCAGCCATACACTTTATACATCCAGTCATCACCCACACAGTTTATATATCCAGTCATCACCCACACAGTTTATATATCCAATCATCACCCACACAGTTTATATATCCAGTCATCAGCCACACAGTTTATATATCCAGTCATCACCCACACAGTTTATATATCCAGTCATCACCCACACAGTTTATATATCCAGTCATCACCCACACAGTTTATATATCCAATCATCAGCCATACAGTTTGTTACCCCAGTCAAACAGGCACATCAAAGCAGATGTAGTTAAGTCTCATGCATTTTACGGCCGTTTCAATTTTTAAAAAATATATTTGCATGAATAGTCATTCATTCCTATACCTTTTAGGCACCCATACTACATAAACTGGCTTCTGATTGTTGCTGTGTGTCTGTTCCCAAAACTGAGCAGGTCATGGAACTGGAGTCTCGATTTTAAGAAATAATATGTTTCAGTTCTACACACACGCACGCACGCACGCACGCACGCACATACACATATACACACTGACAGGATGCTAACAGCAGCAACAGGAGACACATAATGACCATGTTCCCACAAGAGATTGGACCAACCTCAACCTGACAGATGCAGCAGCAAAGATTCAAACCCCAGTGCACCATGCCATGACCAGAGGCACAAACCACTCCCTCCTTTGCATCAAGCTGCTGTCTACACCCCCCCCCCCCCCCCACCCCCAACCGCCACCACCACCACCACCAGCTGGCTGCTTTAGAAAGAAACTATGAGTACAACAGGAAAACACTTGAAACACGCTTTTCTTGATTTAACATCTTGCACACAAAAATTATGTTTTTCAAACAACCCTGTTCAAACTGAACACAACAGAGAAGACAAGCACACATCACCAATAACAGGGGATCCCTTTTCATTCCTCAGAAGAGAAAATATCGTCAGCCATTATCCCCTGTGGGGATTGCCTGTCAGTATTATAGCATCCCCTCCTTCTGGAAATTCTGTGCAAGGAATTCCCTCTTTTCTATCTCTTTGTTTCTGCCGTGTTCCTTTTCTTCCCGTCACCTCTGTCTTGTCTATTTTCTGCTTCTCTAAAATCAACTGCTATAAGCTACCATGCTGTATCACAATTAAAACAACACTACACCTGGTAACCCTTCAGATGATTGGAGAAAAAAAATATAACTCAATAACAATTATGTCTGATTTAAAAACTTTTTTTTTTTAAAGTTCAGAATGGGAGACCATTGCAATTCTACAGTAAGTTTTAGTCCATCAAAAGTTGCTTCCCCACTGTGAGTTTTCCTAGTTTAGAACAAATGCTCAGGTGGGGGTCTTGTTTCTTTTTTCTTTTTTTTAATCAGGAAAGAGAATTTTTGTTACACACACACACAAGTAATGGCAAAATATGGTAGGACTACCCAGCAAATGAGAACTATTCTGAACACTCAAAATATTTTTGTCTTTAAAAAAACACACCCCCAAATCACTTTTTAGCGTTGATTGCATTCTCACACCTTCTTGTTGATTTCAGTGTAGTGATTATCCATTTGATTCTTCACATGTGACTGTGTAATACACATCAAATAACATCTGTCTAAAACTGAAACAAGCCATTTAAGACTATCATCCACAAACAAATAGGCACATTAAACATCACAAAACATCGAAAGAAATCATACACATAAAACACACACACACACACACACACACACAATACACACACCAGCCTGAAAAGGACCTAATCCTAAAAGTGTTCTAAAAAAATATTAAAAACAGTAAGGAAAAACATTTTTCATATTTCACAAGTTACAGAACAATACATATACAATCTCTTTCCTAGGCTTTCCACAGCTTTTCCTTTTATTACCATTATTTACATACTGAACTTATGATCGAATTCCATCCAATATTTCACTATATGCATTACAAAATCTTTGATACATGTTGATATTAAGTAAGCTAGATTATGTGTGTATATAATCACTGATTACTGAGTTTGAAACACTAGGAAAGAGACAACGCTCTGACAGAGAAATGGTCTGACAAGCAGAAAATTGTGTAATAATGTCGTGTTTTCTTTAAAAATATGAATAAAACCATATCCCTGCTAACTTAATAATGTATAGCATACACAACCCATTAAAACTATTAGCCTGTTATTTATACCATAACCCATTAACATATACACAAACACAACAAAATACAACACAAACATGAAAGTACTTAGGTGCTGAGAGCATGAACACATTTTTGTGAGGAAAATCATGAATGCACCCAACATAACTATTCACTTATCCATCCATCGCCTGTATAAATAAAAACCAAAATAAACTACCGATGCATCTTATATAAATTCATTCATTCATTCAAAACCATAACAACAAACCCTTATTCAACAAACTGTCAATGACATTAACATTCTTAGCCACTTAATCTCATGTTACAAAACCACATAAACCAATCACATTAACTTTGGTAGGTGGAGGAGGGGGGGCGGGGGGGGCTGAACCTTACAGATAAGTTCTCAACGCACTGATGTTGACAACGATGACAACATTTGATTTTCTGAGGGTAATAGAATAAGCACAAAACTTATTTTTACATCCAGCCCTCGGAACACAACTTTCCTTGTCACTGACTAATGTCTATGTTGACTTGGATTCTGTTTCCACACCAGCCTAGAGACAAGACAGACATCATCGTGTCATGATCTGTAAGTTCTGACAGAGCTAAAAACCCTCCAGTATCTTTGGTGGTTGAAAATGCACAAACACTGAAATGTGACACAATGACAATAAGATCATCATGTTAAAAAATATTACATATACACACACACAAAACAAAACAACCCCCCCCCAAAAAAAAACAACAACAAACAAACAACAACAACATGACAACAAAAACCACAAGGTAAGAATTGATACTAAGCGCTTTGATTTGTTTGCTTTACAAGATTCAGCACTGAATAAATTCCACATATTAATATTACTACAGAGAAACACCTTTCTGTTTGTCTGTCTTCTATCAGAGTGGAAACAGGAGTGGGAACCGCTGCGTATAATTAAGACTAACAATTTTACTGCAAGTGCAATCCTCTCTTTTTGTCTGTTAAAAAACTTAGTTGGGGCGGGAGGGGGGAGGTGGTTGATTTTTTTTTTTACATACTTTTTTCTTTTAAAAAAAATGTACCATCATTTTAAAACTGTTTACCACAGGCCACAGTTACCGTTACAACTTCAACGATATTTGAAAGATGTTAAAAGTGAGACGACAGTCTCTGAAAACTGTAATGCCACAGTTCTCATACCTATCTCATCTAACCAACTCAATGTTGCCACAAAAGTTCAAACTTTTCTGTTCTGTCCTCTCGTTTTGTTTGTAGAGAGAGTATAGCCACAGATCTTGAGGGGCTTACTCTTCAGATGCACTTTTTGTTTGCAACACATGCTCACATTCTTCGTCTTGCAGTGGTTTTGGGGGTTGTTGTTTTTTAAGTTCAACTGCCTTCTCTGACTCCAAACATTCCCCAACAGACTAAAGTCAGGGAATCATGGAATGACCTAAAGGGGTATGCTGTTAAGATTTGCGTTATTTCAACAAACTAAGAAGGAAGGCGGCAGGGTGGTTAAGACGTCCACCTGCCTAACAAGTAAACCGTGAGGTTCTGGGTTCAGTTCCCAGCCTTGCTCTTTCTTCGCAGTTTGACGAAAAGATCAAACTGCATGTCAAAGTCCTTTCTTTGCATGAGACTGTAAACTGAGGCCCCAAATGCGGCTACCTAGATAGGTTTAGCAGGGGGTGGGGAAGGGAGGGGTGTGATGGTTGGATACACAAAAATCTCACCAATGGTAAACGTCAGAGCCAAGGATTGGGGGGGGGGGAACAATTGTCAACACACTGCAGGTCTGACACCAACATTTGAAATGCTCAGATGTTTTCATTGTCACCCTAAAACACACACACACACACACACACACACACACACACACACACACACACACACACACAATACTGCAGACAAACCAGAACCTTCTGAACAATGTTCACTTATTGAAGCTATTTTGGTTTGGTCACCTAGTAAAAAGATTTTTATCCTTCAAAAGTAAACTCTTCTTCTTGTTTCTGTATTCACCTTCTGTCTGGTAATCAACATCACCATTCTATTGAAGATTTTTTTAAAATAAAAAATAAAAACCTGCAATTATTGCAAATATTTTCATGCCCCTTTACAAGCTCCCTTTTCACCGGCAAGCACCGTTTGTGTTGACTTCTAGAGCAACAAAGAGAAGCAGTGTTTTCCTTACTTAGAACAATTGCATCTTCTTATAATCAAATTACAGAATGAAGCAAAACACACAATATAATAATCTCAGTTTTCATATGACCCTGAAAAAAGTGTGGAGAGAAAAAACTGTATTCTTAAGGAAAAAAAACAATAATGGAATGCTTAACAATCTGAATCTGATTCTGAATCTGATTTAAACAAAAAAGGAGGGAGAAAAGAAAGGACCCCCCTACCCCTTCCAAAAACTGCCCCCCTAAATCAATACAAATTAAGGATGCAAAGCCCATTTCATTATATATGTATTACATTTTTAAACACATGCATATGTTTAATTATTTTATCTATGGGCCATCTGTTATATCAAATGTTTCCAAATAGTACACAAGTATCAAAAATTCAAAAGCAATGAGTACACAAGCACTGCATAACGCCCACATAATCATGTCTTATGTGGCTGTCTAAGAGTGCACGCGCACTCAACAAAGACACTTACACGGTGCATAGATTAAAATGCAGCATATCCGCAGTATTTGGAGAAAAAAAAGGACATAGAGAAGAACATTCAAAACAAAACACCAAGAAACAGAACTAAAACCGAACAACACCCAAGAAGTTTGAAGAACCGACACACAAAGAAAGGGAAACAGTGTGGGAACTGTACAGTCAATAGAGCACTCATACACACAGCAACTGCAGAATAAAAACATAACGAGTCAAAAGGAAAAAAAAAAGGAAAAACCAAAAGAGCAGAAGAAAGTACCCAATGTTTTCATACCAATGCTGCAAAATGGAGACTGAATTTTACTGTAAAAAAAAAATATATATATATATATATATATATAAAATTATTAAAAAATAAATGAATAAGGGCAAGAACGAAACAGACTCTGAACACTACCAACAGTAGAAAAGATGTGTAGTGCGTGTAGATCATGTATATTATAGCCATGTGGAGAAACCCTTATTGCACATTGTGCTGTTTTGTAGTGTACTGTTTTGTAGCGCAGTGTATCATATAGTATTGTATTTTATTGTGTTGTATTGCAGTCATGGCATATTTCTGTGCACAAACTTCTGGTGCATTGCAATTCCCCCCCTCCTACACGCAAGTGTATGAATTTCTCAAGAGGAGTGGCTTTTTTCTACAGAATTTCTCCAGGGCATCTATCTTGCTGCACTGGGTTCATTTCCCTGACTGCGCTAAATTCACACTGAACATGGGATCTAGGTTTACTGACTCATCTGAAAGACTGGCACCCAAACCACCATTCAAGATTTAGTAGATGGGAGAAAACGAAGTCCAGTTTCAGACGAAACTTGAACTCGTGACTTCTCACTTTCTAGAGGGGCATGTTACCACTGGACCACCTGACAGACTGGGAGTACTTTGCTGTTGTTCTGTCCCAGCGCTGGTCACAATATGCTGCCTGGCGGACCTCTTACTGTCACATATTTCTCTACTTCTGTGAACTCTCAACAAAAGCACAATAAACGGTGATTTACAACTCCTCAGATCTTGTATCCAAAAAGAGGCAAGCATGGCCCAAAGTAAAAGGGAGATACATCAATACACTATTTCTTTTTATTCTTGTATTTTGTACAGAAGAACTTTTACAAAGAAAACATTTTTGATTCAATATTTTATTTATTCCATTTTCATCATTATCACCATCATATATTTGATCATGTAAGCTCTTCATTTATGAGTAGTATTATGAGCATGTCAGTCACCACAAGTAACATTTCCTTCTTTTTTGTGTGTGTGGAAACAATGCATTCACAGTTCCCTTTCATTTTTCTTCCTCTGCTTTTTGCATCCAATACAGCTATGTGTTCCTTTTTTTTCTATTAACAGCATCTCTCAGTACCTGTAGTCTTCAACATCCCCCCCCCCCCTCCTTCAGTTAGAAGGCATTGGATACTGTTAGGGCAAAGAGGGCCTGTCTGCACTGGGTGCTTGTAACAGACAGATATGGACAGCTTAAACCTAAATGTATTCCTGGCATTGTGTCGTAAGTCTACACTTCCCAAACAGAATGGCCCCAAGCTTCATTAATGATATTACTGGATTGAGTGAATAAGCAAGAAAGACAGAAGAGCCAAGAAAATGATAAAGAATGAGAGAAGGAAGACGAAGAAGAAGAAGAAGAAGAGAAGAAGAAGAAGACAAAAGAAGAAGTATGATGATGATGAAGATGATGATGACGATCACCATTGTTATTATGATAATGATGATGTTAATAATAATTAAAATAGTAATATCAATGATGAAGATAATTTGTCACATTACCACCAGTCATGATTTTCCAACATTATCTTATCATGCCATACAAGTCCATGTTCAGCAGAGCTATGTACACTGCTTACAGGAGGACACTACCACACATCTCTAGACAACAAAATATCTCCCAATTCTCTTTTCCTAATGCCTTGTCGTCATAATTATCATACCTTAAATTTTTCCTGTCCAGCAGTTGTCAACACTCACAGGTGGACAGTCACATCATTTCCTAGCACTCTGCGTCAAAGTTCAGATTTTCATTGGCACTGTTACCTTGCCTATGATAAACCCTGTGTCACGCAGCAGTCAATGCTTACAGATGGACAGTCAAACGATTCTCTAGCACTATGCGAGTATAAGGTATATCCATTTCTAGATTTCAATTTCCAAAACCTTGATATATCTATCATATCTTTGAACCCTTCTGCAGACCTACAGCAGCTCTAGACAGATGGTCGTAAGTGGACAGACAGTCACACCATTCCCTTACAGAACATATATTTCAGCTATCGCTTTGCAGCGTTTTGTCATGGTAAGTGCTCAGCGGACAGCCCCAGTTCCAGCAGTGTGGGCCTTACAGGAAAAGCAAATGAACCCTGCCCTGATGAACAGCGTGCGCTTGCATAGTTCAATGGCAGTGGACCGACCAGCAGATGGAAGTACATGGCTACAGAGGCAACCCATCCCCTTGCTGCACTTTTATAGGGTTTAAAAACGTTCTAAGCAAGATTTGCATTACTTCAGCAGAATGGGTATCAGACAAATGTATGTAAATAGGGAAAATGAATGAGAAGGTATGCTGCTGCGATGCAATCCCCCCCCCCCCTGCCCCCCCCTTCCCCTGCCCTGCCCCCCCCTTCTCTATATCCAAGGGGTTTTTTGATTACCGTTTTTATTTAATACTGAAGCTATATATCTTTAAGCTGCTTTGTTTTTGTCCCCCTGAAACTACCCTATATATTTTTTTCCTCATTGATGTCAAAGCTTAGCTACATGCTTACATAAAGTCTTAAATCATGTTGAACTCTCTTCTCTCTGTTCCTCTTCTCTTCTCCCCAACTCCCTGATCAGTTGTTTGGGCACAGCTCAGCCCAGCAGTGCACTGCACTGAACTGTTCAGGCCATGTTTCAAAGTCAAACTGTTTGGGGGAAGGTGAACCTGGTGAAACCCATCCCTCTCCAGTATCATGGGGCACGCTGAACATTTCCTGTTCTCATAACCCACTGAATGCTGACATGCTTTACAGAATCCTGAAGGTGCATCTTTCATCTTCTGCATACATACATGTTTATGTATGCATGAAGGGAGTGAGGGTGCCAGCAAGTCTGTGTTTTCAGTTGACTCAGTAGAGGATAAAAAGTCCCACCCTAACTATTGTCAAGATTTGAACCCATATCTTCGTAGACCCACAGGGATAAAGTACATTGTGTATGTTTTTTGGGGTGTGTGGTTGTCTTTTTTACTTTACTAGAACTACAATAAATGATTTTAATTTTTTTTTTGTTGAGGGGGGGGGTGTGCAAATTCACTCATTAACACCGAAGAGCACCCTTTGCTAAGGTGTTTATTTTTCTACTGGACCTAAAACAGATTTTTTTTCAATGATTGCATTTTGACAGATTTTTAAAAAAATAAATAAATAAACAAACTACAGCAAGGGGAGATGAAAGATAAGACAAAATCCAAACCTAACAGGCAAAATTTTGGACTGGTTTTCCTCTCCTTCCCTGATGCAATGATCCATTCAGATTATATATAAAGGACTGTGTAAAACTTAACAGAAAAGCCTCTTACACTTGCACATCAACATCATTAAGGTGTTTTTCAAATTAGCTTAGGACAGTCAACTATCCCATCCATCCCTGCACTTATCTGCAAGGTGACCTTACAAACCGGTGAATTTTAGCAACGAAAATGGACACATTACATCAGGTTCACTTGGGATATATACAACTGCTGAGGTAAAGTTCATGACATTTCATTATCTTAACATATGGATGACTAAATTCAAACGCAAATGTCTGCCTTTTTCATAGGCATAGCTAGTCTATTTTTTAATGACCTGAGTAGCAAATGAATCAGTGAAAGGGCAGAGGAAGAATCATTCTTTTTGACGATTCAGAACAACAACAAACCTTTGTTTTACCAGACTGTATGTTTAGCTAGTTAGATACTGACACTATCAGATAAATGCAGTCACAGCTTACAATATGTTTTGGACTTCAGTCTGGGTATGAACATGAAAATTTCAGGTGTCTTTCTTTTTGTAGATTGGGGAGGAAGGAGTGGTTTTTGGTGGCAATTTTTTAAGTTGGTTATATATAATTTAAAAAATATATATATAAAAACAGAGCACGACAAATAGCCCTGACTGCAACACTGTGATAAAATTCAATAATTATAAGACACCAGAACGTACTGAATGATAACGGATCCAAGACCATGTAACAACTAGTATTCATGAATACACAAACCGAACGGTAAACTACAAATCACACATCAAAAGTGGACAACATTTTCATACATATTTGACTGTTCTGTCTGTCTGTGGTCTTCCAGCCTGAGTGACAACCACATGGGAGCAAGGGGAGGGCAACATGTGAACTGTTCAACAACAACAAACAACAACAACAGTTCTATCCAGAAAAAACAACAACCAAACAACAAAAAACAAGTGAGGAGAGGTTATTGGGAGACTTGTAGCTGTGGAGCGGGGGCGGTGGGGTTGGTGTTGAGCGGAACCAGCTCGATGACGGGCCCTCGCTCTGTGTTGTTGTACACCGGCACAAACACCTGATTGATAGCCACCGGGCCGTGAAGCGACGAAGGGGCAAAGTTCACTGGAATCCCACTCTGAATGGCCGCTGTCAGCGTGCCGTCACCAGCCATCTGGGCTGGAACCACGGGCTCCAAGGTGGCCAAGGGTGTCACCGTGGTGGCCAAGGGTGTCACCGAGGTGGCCAAAGGTGTCACTGTGGTGGCCAGGGGTGTCACAGAGGTGGCCAGGGGAGTCACAGAGGTGGCCAGGGGAGTGATACCCAGGTCGGAAGCCAGCACAGCAGACGGGGCGATGACAGGAGGAGTGACCTGCAAGGCGGAGGTCCCGGCACCGGAAAGAGAAGAAGGATGAGGAGGATGAGGATGAGGATGAGGATGAGGAGCGGGGGCAGGGACGTGCTGCAGCGTGATGTGCGGGGCAGGGTCCACCAGAGGCTGGGCCCCCTCTGTCTGGGAGAGCACCAGCGACTGCATCAGCTCCGGGCTCATGCTCAGCAGGTCCCCTCCCGGCATCACCGTCACCACCTCACCGCCCACCCCCTCGCCCCCTCCTATCACCACCCCCTCCCCTTCCTGTTTGACGGGAGGAGGAGGCTGCAGCAAGACGGTGGGGGTGGTGACGGGGAGCTCGCTGTTCAGGGCCACAGGAGGGGCCGGCAGCCCCAGAGCGCTGGCGGGGTCGGGGGGCTGCTGCTGGCTGCAGGGCGGTGATGTCCGTCACTGGGGCAGTTTGGCCGGCACGGGAAGCGCTGACCCTGAGGTGGATTCGGCAGCGGCGGTGATGGTGGCCTGCGGCACAGCGTCCATGAAACTGCAGGTGATGCAGGGACCGGCGGCAGCGGCAGAGGAAGCGTCGCCAGAGATGATGGCGATGATGGGGCATATATTGTTGTCCGACCCCTGCCCCGACCTCTCCCCTGTCGTACACCAACAACATTTCATGACAGAAAAAAACACCCCTAAACACTGAGAGAGAGAGAGAGAGAGAGTAAAAATATCATACTTCATGAAATAGCCATCATCACAAATCCAGCCTCAAAACACACATTTCCTACCCGAGACTTTCCCCTCAGATCTGTCCCTACTTTTCAACAGCATCCTTCAACTCCTTCATCACCACCTAAGTGTGTTTGCGAGTGTGTGTGTGTGTGTATGCGTGCACGCGTGTGTGCGTGTGCATGTGCATGAATTTGAAATCTGTTATTCATGATATTTGAGGAAAGCTGCATGAGTGTAAATGATTTGAGTGCAAGCACTTCGATTTGTTTGTTTTACAAGATTTAGTGCTATATAAATTCCATGTATTATTATTATCATTATCACTATTATTATTATTAAATATGTTCTTTACTTTACTCTCTTTATTTATTTACTCTTTCATTTTGAGGAGAATGGAATAAGCACTCAAGAGCAGTGGTGTTTTTTTTACACCCAGTCTCTGAGTGCATATGGTTTAGCAAATGTGGTCATCTGTTCTCAATGGTACAAATGGCCTACTCAAAAAAATAAATGAAAAAGTAAATTTTAAAAAATAAAATAAAATAAGAACGAAACCCCAAATGCCTACTCTTCCAATAGGCGGAACTGGTTTTCACATGTGCAAAACATGTTCTGCATGCGTTCACACCTAGGACCCTTGTTTATGGTTTTCTTTGCAGGACTTTTAAGTCATTTCCCATGTTCCCTCAAACAGAGCGCATCAGCAGAGGCTTGAACCCCGCACCCTCACTGACCGCCTGACCACAGGTAGGACTCTGACCACTGCATTGTTTTGCACCGCCGTGCAATGGTGAACTCTCCCAAAAGGCAGGGCAAGTTTTAACCTGTTGCACAAGCTGCTCTGCATGCATTCACACAGAGGACCTCAGTGTGTAGCCTCATCCAAAGAACTTTCGGGAGAAAGAAGTCAGTACTGATGTTAACTCCAACGAAAAAGAATGCCCTCAAAGGGGTGCCTCTTTGCTGGCTCGACCCTTGGCCATCAGATCACCAGCACAACGCTCTGGCCAACAGGCTATCCTCCCCCTTGAACCACTGAAGGCCAAAAGTACACGTCAAGTTGGCCATTTCTTCAAAAGTCAATGCCCTTTTCTTCTTCTTTTTCTTAAAGACACGAATGAAAGAAGAAAACAACACAAACATGTGTACTTGGGGTCTTAAATCCTTCAAAGCAGTGAACAAACAGTACACGTATCTTATGCTGCACTGACAGCCAGAAGAGCAGCCAGTGCGACATGCGTGGCCTTTAAAGAAAGGGGGAAGAAACACCAACACACACACACACATTACACACACACACACACACACAATACTCACACACACACAGACAGACAGACAGACAAACACACACACACACACACCTGCTGGTTGCTGGGTCTGCTCACAACTGGGACTGTACATGGAATTCAGCAGCTCTTCAGCAGTCACTGGGGGCCTGGGGTCTTGAGGGGCCTGCTGCAAACAAGACACTGTGTTGTTAACTCTGTGTGCGCGCGTGTGTGTGTGTGTGTATGTGTGCGCGCGCGAGCGTGCATTTGGATTTGTAAGGACTTTTTTTTTTTTTTGCATGACTGTGTAAGAATGGGTTGAGTGCAAGCACTTGGATTTGTCTTTGCAAGATACAGCGTAATATAAATTCCATTTATTATTATTTATTTTCATTTTATTCTTTTATTTCTAGGATAACAGAATAAGCACTCAAGTGCTTTTTTCACCCAGTCCCCGTGTGTATGCAGTTTTGTAAATTTTGTCATCCTTTCCCACAAGCACACAATGGTCTACTCTTCCAAAAAGTGGAACGGGTTTTAACGTGTGCTTTTAAAGCAAAAAGAAACAAAATTACGCCTGGATACTTCAGTGCACGGTTGAAGTAATGGCTATAATTTTATATTCAATCAAAATCAACAGCCTGACCCCCACCTACCTAAAATGGCCTTCAGAGGAAAAGTGGGTCAGGTGCAAAGTGACTCGTTTCGTGGTGGAGGTCGCTCTTCTTATTTGCAGACCTGTGGAGCCTGCACTTTCTCTCAGTACATTTCTCATCAGCAGGTAACATCACCCACTTGATGGCTCAAATAAAGTTTGCATTCCTTTGCTACACTACCTATCATTGTAGAATAATTCACTTTCAAAAGTGCTTGGTCTATTCTGTAAGTGCGAGTGTGAGTGAGAGTGTGTAAAGAAGTGAGTGAGTGTGTGAGTGAGTGTGTGAGTGAGCATATGAGTGTGTGAGAGTGTGTGTGTGTGTGTGTGCGCACGCGTGTGTGAGTGAGTGAGTGAGAGAGAGAAATAAAAGGGAAAAAAAGAGTGAGTGAGTGTGTATGTGTGTGCGCATGCGTGTGTGCGTACATGCAAGTGTGTGTGTGTGCGAGTTTGCATGTGCATGCATGCATGTGTGTGTGTGTGTGTGTGTATGACCACAGACATGACATAAATGTTTGTCTATTGGCAAGCATGAATGATAAGAGGAAATGTAATCTGTAGTCTGGTGATGAAGTGACAGATGTAGTATTAATTAACAGACTGGTATTTCTTCCAACGACAAAATTAATACTCCTCTTTCTTTAAATTAATATTCCTATAAAAGAAAAAAATTGGCTCTGAAAAATTAGAATGATATGCAAGAAAACAAAATGTTTTAACAAGAAAAACAATTTTCCACACCTACAGCCAGAAGAAAAAGTCAAGAAAAACGAATCCCCATAGAATTCTATTTTCAAAGATAAAAAGAATCTGTTGAAAGAACAAACAAATAACACTGCAATACTTGCAAGACAGCTAAAGAGTTACAAAATCTGGTGCAAACAGGCATACGCTGAAAAAAGGCTAGGAATCAGGGTGCGCAGTTCATTGAGGATCACATTATGGTATCTACCTTCCCCGCTGTGTATCATGCACTAGACAAAAGTCTAGTTTCAATTAACTCTATTGTGCCTGGAGCTGTCAAATCACTATACTGGTCTTCTTCTTTGAACGCTCAGTCAGCAGCTGTTGTTGTCGGTCATATGAGCGAAAATGCGTTACACTGCTGTTTAGCGCCCGACACCACAGGCCCAGCGCATCCGACTTTGGCGTGGGGTGAATAGTTATATCTCAAGTCTCTCTGGAAAAAAGGCAAGAGAATGGACAAAGAAGGCAGAAAATAGACAAGAAGGAGGTGACAGGAAGTAAAGAAACAAGGCAGAAACAGAGACAGTGATAGAAAAGAGGAAATTCCTAGCAGAGAATTTCCAGAAGGTGGGGATGTTATTTATACTGAGAGGTCCCCGGCATCCCTACGGGGAAACTATACTGGTGTGAGCCTGCAGTGTAGAAATAGATTAGACAAAATGACTACTTGTTACCAAAACCCTTCTGACAGGACTGAAAGATGTCTAATCAAACAGACAGACAGACATCATGAACTGAATCAAAAAGAGATGCTCAACTAGACCTTAGTCAACCTCAGTTATGACAGTGAACAGTACTCAGTTGCACCTTTGACTGATTGAAGGTTCCCATCCTGGAAGTGTTGAGACGGTTTGTTTGTTGCTTTTTATCGTTTTTCCTTCTTTGGCTAGAGCTCCAAGGTTCACAAACGGTGAGATTTTTGCATATGTGACCATTTATTGTTATTGTTTTGTTTGTCTGTTGTTTGTTTGTTTGTTTTTTTGTTTGTTTGTTTGTTTTTTTGTTTGTTTGTTTTGTTTGTTTGTTTGTTTGTTTGTTTGTTTTTTTTTCCCCACCCTTTAGGTAGCTGCACTGCAATGTTGGGGATGTTTGCTTCTTTAAATGTGCACCCAAACTGTACAGCCCACGAGAGGAGCTGGAAAGGACATGCCATTATTTTTCCCAAACACATCTGACGCTGTAAAAAAACGAACGAGAAGAAGAAAAAGAAATGTGCAAAATGTTGCAGATTCCCAGAGAGTAGCTACACTGCCTGAAGCAGTGTCCAAGGAACGAGGGGGAGGGAGGGAGGGCGGGAGGGCGGGTCACTCACGGCTGTTGCTGCCTGTGACTGGGCCATGTCGGGCAGGTACACCAGCTCTGAGGGACTGCTCTGCGCCACTGCCTCACCTGAGGTGGACGGTAACTCTGTACACGCTTCTTCTGCAAAACCACCACCACCACCATCACATTACTGCTGCATCACACGCTGTTTAACATCACAATTCATATGACAAAGAAATATATTTAAAAAGTCCTTCAGATGAGACTATAAACCGAGGCCCCGTGTTCAAACACATGCAGAACATCTTGCGCACATGTTAAATCCTGTTCCGCTTTTCGGAAGAGTAGGCCATTGTGTGCCGGTGGAAACAGATGACAAAATTTACACAACCGCATACACACGGGGACTGGATGTAAAGAAAGCACATGCGTGCTTATTCCATTATCCTCGATAAAAAAGAATAAATAAATAAATAAAACCCAGTCTGTACATGCTTCTGCAGAAACCACCACCACCATCAGCACACTCACATCACTGCTGCATCACACACTGTTTAACATCACAATTCATATGACAAAGAAATAAAATCCAGTCTGTACACGCTTCTGCAGAAACCACCACCACCATCACACTCACATCACTGCTGAATCACATGCTGTTTAACATCACAATTCATACTGACTACAAATTAAAATCCACAACCTTTTCCCCCGCTGTCAACTCGCCCCCAATCTTTCCAGTCAGCTACAATCAGGCAAGAACATCAAAAGATTGAAAGGAATTTAAAAGCTTGCTGATTTGTTTTTGTTGTTGGTCTCAGAATCAGTAAATGAACTTTGTTTTATTTTGGTTTGGGTTTGTCTTGGTTTGAGGTTTTTTTGGGGGGTAGGGGGGTGGGGTGGAGTGTTGTTCCTCGGCTGGAGCTCCAAGGCTCATCAATGATGCGATTTTTTGCGTATGCAACTGGTTTTTCCCCACCATTTTGGTCGCTGTATTCTAACTTCATGGAAGATGTCTAAATACACCTGTGTGCATGCCTTTTTAAAAAAAAACATTTGACATTCATTCCTACTGACATGCGATGGTCTACTCTTCTGAAGGCTGAACAGGTTTTTAACATGTGTGCAAGACATTCTGTGAACATCCGTACACAGGACTCGGCTTATAGTCTCATCTGCAGGGCATTTGGAGGAGTGGAATCACTACTGATGTTAAGTCCAGGGGAAAAGTCCACTCCAAAGGGGGTCTGGGTGGTGGCTCAAACCCGGGCCGTCAGACCACAAAGCTCAAAGCTGTAACCACTAGGTAATCCCCACCCCAAACCCCCCTGTGTACACATTAAAAAATAAATCCCTCTTCCATAGAGTGAGCCAGCTATGGCCGTAATATGGATGGCATGAACAAACCCAGCATGCAATCTGTCACCTGGAGAGTGATGGGCTCCACCAGTGAGGTTTAACCTGCCCATGACACACTGCCTGAAGGATTCAGTGTCACACCTCAGTGAGTTTCTCCACAAATGCCCCCCCCCCCCCCCCCCCCCAGTCAGCGCCCATACTACACCATAAAGTGCACTGATCATCAAGTTCCCACAACATTCATTAGTGTCTGGTGGAATAAGACACTGATGTTGTGCTCGTCCAGTGTCACTAATTGCTTGGGTAGTGAGGTTTTTTAGTTTGGTTGGTTGTTTCTTCTTTGCCGTTATCAAACACTCACAAAGAAACTACTGTTGTCTGTCATATGAGCGGATATGCGTTGGGCCGCCATTGAGCATGCCTGACAAGCCAGGCCCAGCACATCAGACTTGGGTGTGGGCCAGAATTGTTATCTGTCAAGTCTTTCTGGAAGAAAGGCGGGAGAATGGACCAACCAGCAGGAAATAGACAAGGAGGTGACAGGAAGAAAAAGAACAATGCAGAAAAAAAGAGAGGGCTAGAAAAGAGGAAATTCCTTGCACAGAATTTCCAGGTGTGGATACTATTTATACTGACAGGCCCTGGCAATGGGAAACGCTGGTTGTTTTGTTTTAACCTTAAATGTAATACTGAAGACTATATTACGTCAGAGACCACAACAGCTGTGGATGAAAAAGTTACCATCAAGATGGAACAGTCAGAAGCTGTTAAGGAGATACATAGTGGCCATGCAAATGTCACGTTTCTACTTGTCACATTTTCAGACACATTTCTTCTCCTATTTGTTTGTAGGAGTAAATAAGTGTGTGTGTGTGTGTGTGTGTGTGTGTGTGTGTGTGTGTGTGTGTGTGTGTGTGTGTGTGGTGTGTGTGTGTGTTGCTTGTGTGTGTATGCACGTGTGTGTATGCAGTGTGTGTATGCATGTGTGTGTATGCATGTGTGTGTATGCATGTGTGTGTGTGCAAGTGTGTGTAAGTGTGCAAGTGTGTGTAAGTGTGCAAGTGTGTAAGTGTGTGTGTGTGAATGTGCGTGGGTGGGAAAGGGTGGAAAAGAGTACGAAAGTGGGGAAAGGGACAAAATAATGGGATTTTTTTGGTATGTACCTTGCGCTGAAAATATGTTTATAAGTATTCTTCAATATTACACCCAAGCAATATCACATCAAGCTGTCACCATGCAAACACACAGGAAAAGAACAAACCAGCTGTGGCCTGTCCACAGCACTAGAAATGCAAACACATTTTTATACATCCATTGCAGACACATCAACACTCTATCTATCTTAACACCCACAGCACTAGGAATGCCAATACATCCACTGCAGACACATCAACACTCTATCTATCTTAACACCCACAGCACTAGGAATGCCAATACATCCACTGTAGACACATCAACACTCTATCTATCTTAACACCCACAGCACTAGGAATGCCAATACATCCACTGTAGAACATCAACACTCTATCTATCTTAACACCCACAGCACTAGGAATGCCAATACATCCACTAGACAACACTCTATCTATCTTAACACCCACAGCACTAGGAATGCCAATACATCCACATCAACACTCTATCTATCTTAACACCCACAGCACTAGGAATGCCAATACATCCACTGTAGACACATCAACACTCTATCTATCTTAACACCCACAGCACTAGGAATGCCAATACATCCACTGTAGACACCTAAGCACTCTATCTATCTTAACACCCACAGCACTAGGAATGCCAATACATCCACTGTAGACACATAAGCACTCTATCTATCTTAACACCCACAGCACTAGACAAGGAATCCAATGTTATCCATTGTCGAAACACGAACACTCTCTCTTGACACCTTGTCAACTATTCACTAAGATTCTGCAACATTAAAGCCCCACTGTTCTGTACTGTAGGTCAGCCCTTCTCAAAGGTCTAAAATTTTAACCAAAAAAACAACAACAAAAGTGTAAAACATGAAGTTGTAAATCTTCAAAAACTGAAAGGGCAAATTTTACTTCAATGGTAGAGTACTTTCCAGAAGAATCTTTACCTTTTTTTTCCCCTCCGGTAGAACTCGTGAGGTTCACCAATGGTGAAATTTTTGGGTATGCAACCGTTTTTTTGCCCACCATGAAGGTAGCCGCATTCCAACTTCAGGGGAGACACTTATCCCAGGGACACTCTCACCACCTGTCGGCTCCATCACAGCATCTTTTTGGTGTGAGAATCAGGATGAAGAGCAGCAGATACACCATCAGAATCATTCCTGCTTTTGTCAAATCGTTCAACAGTTTTTATACTGCTGAATGTAAGATATATATTCAAACGCCAGATGCCTTCAAAACTAATCCCAAGGCTTACTTGCTCCAAGAAAGCAATAATGGCTCTTCATTGAACTGTCATTGCAATTTTGACGTATTATTCTTGAAAACATAGCATATCCAGGCAAGCATCACCAGTGCATAAAAATCATCACTGAAGCAAAACGACTTGTGTAATAATTTATACAAAATAAAAATGAAAAAAATAAGGAGAAAGCAAGGTGGCAACTTGGGAATGGGATGTGGACAAATGTCACACACACACATATACACTTACTTCACACACACACACATACACAACACACACACACATACACTTACTTCACACACATACACACAACACACACACACACTAGATGACGCGGGACAGACAGACATAACCTACAGCAAGAGCAAAAACACAGACTGGGACAGAAGACAGACAGCAGGGGGCTATGTACCTGGCTTCTTGGGTTGATCTCGTTCGTGGCGGGCCATGTGGGACTTGAGGCTGTAGACGGTGGTGAAGGCTTTGTTGCAGCCATTACGCTGACAGGGGAAGGGCTTGTGACCTGCACACAACATGGCCCACGCCTAGCCTCAGTCAAACCACAGATCCCAGACTTGCTTTCTTCGTTCCTCATCCAGGGATCCAAGGATCACCCGTGATGAGATTTTTGTGTATGTGACTCCCCCTCCCCCCCCCCCCCCCCCCCCCTCCCTACACTACCACCATTTAGGTAGCTGTATTCCGATTTCAGGGATGGTATCTGGACACGACACTTGTGTGTATGTGTTTTTTCAAGTTTGTCATCCGTTACTACTGGCATGAACTGGCCTACTCTTATGAAAGGCGGAACAGGACTTTAATGTGTTAACAAGATGTTCTGTGTGCACTTGCACATGGGGCCTTTGACTACAGTCTCAACCAAAGGACTCTGATATTCAGTTTGATGTTCCGGTCAAACTGGGCAGGAAAGGCGAGGTTGGGAACTGAACCCAGAACCTCATAAATTATTTGTTAAGGTAGTGAATGTCTTAACCATCCTGCCACCTTCCTTCTTGGAGAGATCCAGATAAGTGCAGCAGTGGAATATAGTCAAAACATACACAGAGACACACATGCATGCATGCAAGCACGTGTAAATACTTGCCAAAGTAAGAATAAAACAGAAAACAGCTATGGCATAATCAGGAAAAACAGTAATACAGACACTCCAGACATCTACAAAACAAAAAACACAACAGCAAAGCATCCTATTATCACAACTCTGCAGCCAGTATTTTTTGACAAAATATAAAGTCAATAGATTGACTGCACACACACACAAACATACACACACACATACACACACTTGCGCACACACACACAAACACAATGCGTGCGCACACGCACGCACACACACATATGCACACACACAAATTCAAACACACATACACACACTCAAACATACACACACACAAACATATGCATATGTTATTGTCTTTTCTTGTTTGATTTGTATAGTTTACCATAGATTAGGTTTTTTATCCTATGTCTGCATATACATTATCTTTTTTTCTCGCTTTTTTTTCCTTTAGATAGATGGCTTGATGAAAAAAAGCAAATGCACTGCTTATTCAATGTACCATCTGAAAATAAAAGTTTGAATTTGACTTTGACTTTGACTTTGACACACACACACAGAGAATATGGACAAGAAAAATTGTTTCTCTTATCCACAGATTAGAATTAAATGCCTTTCAAGCAAAATTTACCCAAAATATACAATGTATATGTATGCAGTGAAAAATTTTCCAATGTTCATGTTTTGTATCATTGCCAAGGTTTAAAGTTTTTACCAGCATTTCAAGATAAGTCTCTGCAGGAGGTTTTAACCAACCCAGAGTTATTAAGTGACATAACATTGTCTCTGATGCAATCCCCAGTATTCTCTTTTTTATAAAGTACAACTGTCGCGATCTACATTTTGCTTGGTTCACAGCTGCCGTTACAAGTAGTTCACAATTGTTCAGTTTTTCAATTTTAAAGTATTTTTCAATTGTTCTGTGTTTATGCTAATTTTTCTGTTTCTCTACCATGTTTTTGCAACATACTGTTTATATAGTTTGGAATAGTGTTTTAATGTGCATAAATACAAACACGCATCTCTTTTACTTAAAGCCCTCAGCTCATTAACCCCCCCCCCCCCCCCCCCATTGTCTAATATCACTTTAGGTGAACAGACGTAAAATCGAACACACACACGTTTAATATCACTTATAGTGAAAAGACGTTAAATTGAAACGACAACAACCACACACACATACACACACACAATGGCAGGCCTAAAAAGAGAAAATAAGACCAGACAGGACCAACACCAAAAACACACAAATAAAAGAATAACAGCAGATGCAGAAAGAAACAAAAACAAAAACTAAAAGGACACACACAGCAAAAAATAAATAGTAAAAAATTTTTTAAACGAGACAGACAGACAGAGAGACAGAGAGAGAGAAAAAAGAAAGAAAGAAAACGAAAACAAGAAAGAAATGGCAGACAGGAAAGAAGAAAAAATGAGGGGGGGGGGGGGGGGGGGATGGGGGGACAGAAACAAAGAAAGTGACACAGAGAGAGAGAAAGGACATTTCTAGCCTGTAATTTCCACGAGAAGGTGAAGGAATCCTTCCTCCCTCCCTCCCTGACCCTGAAGCACTGACCTGAGTGACTGCGGGTGTGTGTTTTCAAGTGATGGCTGGCCACAAATGCTTTGCCACAACCATCCTTCTGACAGCTGCACACAAACCGCATTTCCACGTTGCATCACAATAAAGACACTCTCTCACATCATGTACATGAGACATGCATATATAGAACTCGCATCACACAAAAAATTAATTTAAAAAACTGAAAAACTGAAAACAAAATAACTACCTCACATCACTCACAAATCATTATCCTCAATATAAAAGAATAAATAAATAAATAAACAAATCACTAACCTTACACGCACAGTTCACACAAACAACATGATCGAATCCCACACAAAACAACATGCATCATCGCACACAAACCACTTTATTACAAACTGATAACATAAATCAGACACCAGCAATGTACCACATACAAACTCATTATCTAAAACAAACACACACACACATATAACATACACATAAAAATGATGGACATAAGCACACATGCATACATGTGCATGTGCACATAAACACATACACACACTATCATCATCATCATCATCATAATCATCATCTTTTTATTGCCATATTAACCCAAGTTCTAGTGACATAACTTTATGAACGGATGATTGCAACATCAGTATCTTGTAAACAAGAAAAAAATCTTCTTCAAGTGAAGAGAACTGAAAATGATAATAAGATTATGCATTAGGTTATTTTATTTCTTTGGCTAGAGCTCTGAGTTCACCAATGGTGAGATTTTTCCGTAAGTGACCTTTTTGTCCACCATTAACCTCTTAACTGCCCAGTGCAAGTGCACCCTATATGCCGGGGAATAAAATTCTTATGTACCACTGCTATGTTCATATCCCTCTTACTCAGAAACTACTAATGAATATTCCTGATAGTCTACCCAATGACAGTATATATATCATAGATTACTTTGAGGCAAACTCAAGTTAGTTAGCATGATATTTCACTGCGAAAATATATTTGAAATGTAAAAAATCAACCAAAAATACGATTTTTTCATCCCCACTGTCATTCTGAGTACCCCCCATCTCAATAACGTCAAGCATATGTCTAGGCCAAATCTCATTCATTATTTTTTAAATACGCGATCTCCTGAATCATACGCGATCGTTTTCATCACTTTCAGGTAAATCTAGAGTTTTATTTGCCACTTTTACAGCTGTGTAAAGTTATTGATGCCTTCAACAATAAGTGTCAGCCATTTTGAACAAGAACTTCCCAAGCAGTCATGCATTAAAACACAAAATACGAGCGAAAAAACGATCGTTTTTGCCACGGTTTTTGCAGCTCGATGTTGCCAAGCAACAGGAGAGTGATCTCCATTAATTTTGGAGTTCTTTCCCTTTAACTGTAGTCAAGGAAGCAGGCTTGTTTACTTCGGTTCGACACCCCGGAAATTTTCCGGGTTGTTGGCGTATAGGGTGCACGTTTAGCCCTGGAAAATTTCCGGGGTAAGGCAGTCTAGTGGTTAAGGTAGCCACATTCGGACTTCAGAGATATCTATACAAGTCACAGTGTTTTGTCATCCATCCTTCCCAGTACAAACAGCCTGCTTTTCAAAAAAACAGAACAGGTCTTAAAATGTGTGCAAGATGTTCTGCATATGTTCACACATGAGGCCTTGGTTTATAGTCTCATCTGAAGGACTTTTGGGGGGATTTGGAGTCAGTACTGATGTTAACTCCAGGGGGGGAAAAAATCACCTTGAATGGGTGTCTCGATAGTGGTTTGATGCTGGGCTTGATCCTGGGTTGTCAAGTCACACAAGCATGAGACTCTAACCACTAGGCTTTCCCATCCCAGTATTAGACAAATAAATAAATGAATAAATATAAAACACAATGGAACAAATCAAATCAACTTCAAAAAGAGACACTGGGTTGCAGTGAATTCTAAATACAGAGTACACGTTTGATGTCAAAAGCAGCAAGATGCTTATAAATGCTTCCTGCTGTGTTATATTCCTCACTTCATCAGTTGCCTACAGTTTTCACAATTTATTTCTTTAAAAAAACAGCAAACAAAACATTTTACACTTAATATAAACTGCACCGTCTACCCATATTTTTAATATTCATAAAAAAGTCCTTACTTAAACACAAGCACCATTCACTCATACTTCTAAATGAATGACAGATGGTACAGCTATGAGAAGTTAGAGTATCCAGTCTCCCTGAAGACAGATAATGGCTGCCTTTCACTAAGGCCAAATAAAACATAATGGCCATGTATTAGGAAATAGGTGTGTCTTGGATGGTTGTGCAAAAATACGGGCTGTTCACACTGTATCATGTGCAAGGCTGTCTACATAGATAAAGACCAAAGAAAAAGAGCATTGATTTTCAGGCCTACCCTGGATGCTTTGGTGTCCATGGTTCAAACCTTTGTACTGCCTGTTGGATCAAATATATATATATACATATATGAAAATCAATACTGTGTGAATCTGTGTACTGCCTATGGAATAAAACATGAAAATCAATATGATGTCTGTGTGAACCTTCATACTGAATGTTGGATATGATATGAAAATCAATATGATATCTGTGTGAACCTTGATACGACCTGTTGTATTTGCTATGAAAATTAATATGATTTCTGTGTAAACCTTGATACTGCTTGTTGGATACAATATGAAATGTGATATGATTCCCGTGTGAACCTTGATATGGCCTGTCGGACATAATATAATTTCAATGATATCTCTGTGAACACGCCGATTCAAACTGGTTGGTGTTTTGCTTGATGCCCTCTAAGCACTGTAAATGATAGTTAGACATATGGTATGCACATCAAAGATATTACTATTTCTTCATGGCCACAACCTCGGGTCACTAAAAACAACCCCAAAAAAGTTTTTCTATCTTATACCTGAAGAGAACAAAAAAAGTTTCTCTTTTAAATCTTTTAATTGAATGCAACAGGAAAAAAGCGGCATTTTCCCCTTCCACACATGGGCTTTTATCTTTGAACTGAAGTGAAAGTCTTACATGTATGGCCTTTCTCCCGTGTGTGTTCGAAGATGTTTGCGAAGATCACTGAGAGTGGTAAAATATTTGGTGCAGCCACTTTCATCGCAGTTAAATGTCTCCCCTGTGTGCAGTCTTTCATGAGCTTTCAGTCTGCAAACAGTTGAACAGTGTCCACTTGTAACCAACAAAACAAACAGTTTCACCTGTCTGCAGGAAAACAAACACATCAGAGATATAAAAAAAAATTTAAAAGATTGCACCAAACAAAGAGTAACAAATAATAAAACATACTGGTATACAAAGATGCTGGACAGGAGAAAGAAAACATTGAGAGTAGTCTGTTGTTATGTCTAACCTAATGTCTTTGTACATTCCGTTGCAAGTATGTGTGTATGTACTGGGTTATTTGGGGGGTGGGGGGAGGTTAAAATCTTATTTCATTCTTTCATTTCGAGAATAATGGAATAAGCACTCATGTGCTTTTTTACATCCAGTCCCCGTATGTACACAGTTTTGCATATTTTGTCATCCATTCCCACCGGCACAAAATGGGCCTATTCTTCCAAAAGGTGGAACAAGTTCCAACAATTGCACGAAATGTTCTGCTTGCATTCACACACAAGACCTCAGTTTACTCAAAAAGCATGACCTTGACCCTAACATTCTGAAGAATTATAGACCTGTTTCCAACCTACCTTTCATCTCTAAAGTCCTTGAAAAAGTAGTTCTAAAACAGCTCAATAACCACCTTCTCTCCAACAGTCTTCTTCCTGAGTTTCAGTCTGCCTATCGCGTCAACCATAGCATTGAAACTACCCTAGTCCATACCCTAAGTACACTTCTACTTGCTTCTGACTCCCTTCTCACTCTACTCGACTTATCTGCAGCCTTCGACACTATTGACCATTCAATTCTTCTCTCCCGTCTTCAAAAAACATTTGGTGTTACTGGCACAGCCCTCTCCTGGTTCAGTTCATACCTCACTGACCAATTCCAGACAGTCGCAGTAAACAAGATACAGTCAATACCTGCCAAACTGGAATGTGGTGTCCCGCAGGGATCAGTTCTCGGCCCTGTTCTTTTCACTCTCTATACTGCTCCACTATCACATATAATAAACCGTCATCATATCAACTATCACTTTTATGCAGATGACTCTCAGATTCAAAGTAGTGTTACACCTGAAAATCTGCCTTCTCTCTTGACAAAGATGGCCTACTGCTTTCAAGATATCCAAAACTGGATGATACAAAACAAGTTACAGTTAAACGCAGATAAAACCGAAGCCATGCTTGTAGGGACCAAACACAAACTCTCTTCCATTACAACAACTTCAATAGAACATGGCAATACATCGGTCCCTCTGTCCACTGCTGTGAAGTATCTAGGAGTTGTTATCGACAACACACTCTCTATGCAAAAATTCATCACCCAGACCTGCCAGTCGTGCTACTATCAATTACGGCGTATCAGTGCAATTCGAAAGTACCTGTCCACTGATGCAACTACAAACTTGTTGCGTCTCTCATTCTCTCACGTCTGGACTATTGCAATTCTCTTTTAGCTGGTCTGCCAGCAACATCTATCCACTCCCTTCAACGTATACAAAACTCTGCAGCCCGCCTAGTCCTCAGAAAGAAAAAATCTGAACACATTACTCCTCTCTTGCGATCTCTCCACTGGTTGCCTGTGCCACAGAGAGTAAACTATAAGATCAGTACCCTCTGTTACAAATATCTCCACCAAACAGCACCCTCCTACCTCTGTGAATGTCTTCACCTGTACACTCCTTCTCGTTCCCTCCGCTCTGCTGCAGATACCTTGTGCTTACGAATACCTAGATTCAACCAGTCCACCGTTGGTCGTCGCTCTTTCTCTATTTCTGGTCCATCCATCTGGAACAACCTTCCTCTCTCTCTTCGACAGATGCCTACATATGACACATATAAATCCAGCCTCAAGACATATTTGTTTCAAACCTAACTTTTTCCCTCTTTCATCTCAAAACTGCCCCTGCCTTCAACAGCCCAAATCCCATTACCCTGCCAAAGCCTACAACCTGTGTGTGGTGTGTGGTGTGTTGTGTGTGTGTGTGTGTGTGTGTGTGTGTGTGTGTGTGTGTGTGTGTGTGTGTGTGTGTGTGTGTGTGTACATTTGAATTTTGTTTGAGCTTTTGATAGTTATTGGCTGCATGACTCTGTAAGAATATGTTGAATGCAAGCGCTGTGATTTGTCTTTGCAAGATATAGCGCTATACAAATTTCATTTATTATTATTATGTATAGTCTCATCCGTAGGAATTTTTCTTTGCTTGAGTGAGAACACATCATTACATGTGTGAACACACTTGAAAGTGTCTGCATACTGTGTATGTGTGTTTGTTAGGAGACAAAGACTGACACAAACAAAAACTGGGTACATTGATAGGGAAGAATATGTACCAGTAAGGAAAAAACAAAAAGAAGAAGTATTCATGAGTAAAAAATCAACTGTTTTCATGGGCTGGTGTGTGTGTGCATGCATGCGTGCGTGCGTATGTGTGTATATATGTGTGTGTGTATGTGTGTGTTAGTGTGTGTGTGAGAGAGAGAGAGAGAGAGGAGACGCACAGAAAGAGAACTCTGAATGTGTTTAATATGTACATTGACCTCAGGCCACAATACACAGAGTTTGGGGGAAGGAGGAGAATCAACATGCTGGTATGTAAAGTACCATAGTACATGGAAGAAAAAATAAACAAACAAAAAAGCAAAACCAACCAAACAAACAAACTAACAAATGATTCATGTGAATAATGACCCCAATGATCAAGTCTTGGACTATGAACTTGATAAACAATGCCATTAGACTGTGTGAATATTGCTAACAGCATACATCAAAATCGGTATAAATCAAAATGTAATATTTCAATTCAGGTTGACAGAAACAATCTTTGTAAGACATATCTTATTTCACACATGTATCAATTAAGTCACATTATGACACAACAATTTCTTCCTTCTATTCATGGAATGGAATATGCATCTGGATAGATAAGAAAGAAAGAAAGAAAGAAAGAAAGAGAGAGAGAGAGAGAGAGAGAGAGAGAGAGAGAGAGAGAGAGGAGAAGAGGAGAAGGAGAGAGAGAGAAGAGGAGAGAGAGAGAGAGAGAGAGAGAGAACTCTAAACTCTGAAATATTTAATGTACATTGGCCTTGGGCCACAATATATTTGTTGAGCTTGGGATAGACAATGGGTTCATTTTTATCATTGGCAAAGCAAACGCACAAACAAGTAATGATTTATGACTGATTAAAGAAGAGGGTGACAGAAGAGAGAGCAGAGAGAGACACACACAAAGAGAGAGAGAGAGAGAGAGAGAGAGAGAGAGAGAGTAGGTGTTGTGTGTGTGTGTGTGTGTGTGTGTGTGTGTGTGTGTGTGTGTGTGTGTGTGTGTGTGTTTGTGTGTGTGTGTGTGCGCGCACGTGCATGTGCATGTGCATGTGTGCGGGCATGTGTGTGTGCATGTGAGTGCAAGTGTGAGAGCGAGTGTGTGTGTGTGAGTGTGTGAGCATGTATGTGTGCGTGCGCGCATGCATGGGTGCAGGCATGAGCATACTTGTACATGTAAGCATGTATGCATTGTACATATGACATGCCCAGACCAATCCAATTAATAGTTGTTTATAGTCCTAGCAACCACAGAAGCCATATTGATGATACATACATGTCTACATTACATTTTTATACATGTATCCAGATATCTATAAAGTTCACCCACCCGTTTCACAGCACACGCACACGCACACGCACACACACACACAAAGACAGAAACCAGCATTACCTGTACAGTGTGTTGAAGGATTTCTCGCAGCCCACAGCATTACATTCATAAGGTTTTTCATTTGTGTGAACTCGCACATGTATTTTCAGACTGTAGGAAGTGAGGAAAGCTTTCCCACAGCCAGCCTGGTCACACACAAAGGTGTAGTCCCCTGCACACACGCACACAAGGCATGCATAGAACATACACACCCACTGGTAGTTGTAAACAGGGCAGTAATGAACAAAGCAAACAAATTATTTCAAAACACACACACACACACACAAAAAGGGGAGGGAAAAAAGTGTGATACTTGATACCTTCAAATCCAGCCTCAAAGCACAAGTGTATTTCCTACCTGACACTTTCCCCTCATATCTGTTCCTACTTTTCAACAGCATCCTTCATCTCCTTCATCACCATCTAAGTGTGTGTGTGTGTGCATAAATTTGAAATATCTTATGTTATTTGAGGAAAGTTGCATGCGTGTAAATGGTGTGAGTGCAAGCGCTTCAATTTGTTTTACAAGATTTAGCGCTATATAAATTCCATATATGATTATTTATTATTAAAAAAATGTGTGTGTCTCACTGTGTGTGTGCTTGTGTGCATGTGTGTGTGTGTGCACGCGCGCATGCGTGCGTGTGTGCGTGTATTGTATTGGATTGTATTGTATTCTATTATATTGTATACCACTTTGAGTCACGGCAGATTTCTCTTCATGAAATTCCTGCTGCTCTCCTAAGGGAGAATATGTCATCACAAAAACAGCACCACCTTTTTTTCCTCCTTCTTTTCCTGTCTGCAACAGTATTTGTTTTCCCTATCAGAGTGGCTTTTTTTCTACAGAGTTTTGCCAGAGACAACTCTCTTGTTGCTGTGGGTTCTTTTACATGCACTAAATATATGTAACATACAGGACCTCAGTTTATCATCTCATCTGAAAGACTAGCACCCAGACCACCACTCATGGTCTAATGGATGGGGGGGAAGTCTTGGGTCCAAACAGGGATTGAACCACCGCACACTTCAAACCCGACTTTTCACTTTCTAGGCAGGCACGTTACCTCTAGACCATCGATAAAGAGTGATCAATGCATAGAATTGTCAATGAGTAATGAAAGGGAGGGAAATTCGCACCACTGCTGGCACTTGAAGAAGATGCCGAAACGATGACCACCAGTTTTAACACAGTGATGACTGAGACAGCAAGCATACTTCTTGGCAAACATCGCCGAAAAACACAACCATGGGTCACAGATGAAATCTTGAATATGTGTGACAAAAGACGAGATCTGAAGAAGAGCAAGAACACTACAGGAGGAGCAGTTGAGTACAGAGAAGTAAACAAGAAGATCAGGAGAGACATGAAGAAGACCAAGGAGGAATGGATAGAGAAACAATGTACAGAAATCGAAGAGAGCCTGACAAAGAATAATAGCAGAAGAGCATACCAGATTGTGAAAGAGCTCACCAAACAGAAACAGGCAAGAGTCAGTAACATCCAGGACAAAGAAGGGAATTGCCTAACAGAAAAGAAGGAAATCGTTGGCAGATGGACGGAATACTGTTCCGAACTCTACAATCATCAGACGCTAGGTGACCCCAGCGTTCTTGCAAGCCAAGCCTCATCGAATAAAGACAACTTCCCAATTCTACGCGAGGAAGTAGAAGTAGCAATTAGATCGCTGAAGAAAGGAAAATCAGCAGGAATCGACAACATCCCAGCAGAGCTGATCCAACACGGGGGAGAAGCAGTGACAGACATTCTTACAAGTATCTGTAACAAGATCTGGCAGACCGGAGAGTGGCCTACACCATGGACCCAATCACTCATCATAACTCTCCCCAAGAAAGGAAATCTCCAGCAGTGCCAAAACTACAGGACAATCAGCCTCATAAGTCATGCCAGTAAAGTCATGCTGAAAGTGATCCTGAACAGGCTGAAACCACAGGCAGAAGAGATCATCGCGAAGAGCAGGCCGGTTTCCGCCCAAATAGAAGCACCACAGAACAGATATTCAACCTGAGGGTTCTGTGTGAGAAATACAGCCAGCATCAACAAGACATCTTCCACGTCTTCATTGATTTTAAGAAGGCCTTCGATAGAGTATGGCATGACGCTCTGTTGGCCACCATGAACAAATTCAACATGGGCCAGAAGCTGATCCACACCATCAAGGAACTCTACTCAAAGGCCACCAGTGCAGGGCTCGTACAGGGCACGGTAGGGGAATGGTTCCGTACCTCAGTTGGGGTCCGACAGGGATGTCTGCTGTCGCCGACACTATTTAACATTTTCCTCGAACGAATCATGACTGACGCCTTGGAAGACCACACAGGCACAGTCAGCATTGGAGGGCGAACAATCACCAACCTCAGGTTTGCCGATGACATTGACGGTCTGGCAGGAAATGAAGAGGAACTGGCCAACCTAGTGAAGAAACTGGACGAAATATCCTCCCGATACGGCATGGAAATCAGTACCGAGAAAACCAAGCTCATGACAAACAGTGCCCAGCCAATCACCACCAAGATCACTCTCAGCGGAAAAGAACTGGAGACAGTTGACCATTTCAAGTACCTTGGAGCCATCATAAGTGAGGAGGGATCGAAGACCGAAATCCTAGCAAGAGCGGCACAAACAGCAGCAGCAATGGCAAGACTGAAGACCATATGGAGAGACAGAAACATCCCTCTCGGAACCAAGGTAAAGTTACTAAACGCGCTAGTCACCTCAATCATGCTTTACGCATGTGAGGCATGGACACTAAACGCAGACCTACAAAGGAGGATCCAAGCAGTAGAAATGAGATGCCTCAGAAGGCTCCTTGGCATCTCATACAAGGACCATGTCACCAACAATGAAGTCCGCAGAATGATCACTCAACAGGTGCGGGGTTATGAAGACCTACTGACCACAGCGAAAAAGAGGAAACTCAGATGGTATGGGCACGTAACACGCTCAGAAGGACTTGCAAAGACCATCCTGCAAGGAACAGTCCAGGGGAAGAGAAGACGGGGCAGACAGAGGAGAAAGTGGGCCGACGACATCCGTGATTGGACAGGGGAGGACTTCAGTGTCACCCAGGCACTTGCCCACGACCGCGCTAAGTGGAGCCAGCTGGTCCACCGTTCGTCCACCATGCAGCGCCCCCACGACCCTGGCGGGTTACGGGACCAGTGAACAGTGAACAGTGAATGAAAAGTATGAACTCAACCATTTCTGTGACTGACTTGGTATATGTATGCCTATGTCTCAGAACACTGTGACACCTACCTTTTTCCAAATCATATACTATACACTGTGTGTGTCTCTGAACACAGGTTGTTGTTTTTTTAAAATATAAAAACCTCTGCTTGCATATATATATATATATATATATATATATATATATATATATATATATATATAATAGATAGATAGATAGATAGATAGATAGATATATTATATATATATATAAGTTACTACAAGTCAAAAACAAAAAAAAGTTTTAAAAGCCTACAGACAAAACTAGAGAAAGAGTACTGGTCAGTTAAATCCTGTTTGACCAAACACAAAATGATAAGAACAGAAAACAGTGTGACTGACCTTTGTGGGTTTTCTCGTGGGTTTTCAGGTTTCCTGGAGTGCTGTAGGAGCGACAGCAGCCAGAAAAGGTACAGTGGAATCTGAACAATAAAAATGTGGGAAAAAACTGACAGCTGAGTTACAACTCCCAAAACATCATCACTTAGCACACAATGAAAACAAAATTCACATCTTAAGTTATATTTTTTCCACAAAAAAACATGGAGTCTTAACTTATCTATCTATCTATCTGTCCCGTAGTCTGACGACCGTGGGGGCACCCTCAAAGACTCAACAACCAGTTCCCTCCATTCCTCTCTCTGTTCTGCCTTTCTCAGGGTTTTGTTGAGTTCTAGGCCTGTCCATTCGCTGATGTTATCCTCCCAGCTCTTCCTTGGTCTGCCTCTTCTTCTTCTTCCTCCATGGACAGTGCCTTGTAAAACTGTCTTTGCAAGTCCTTTGGATCTTGTGATATGCCCATACCATTTAAGTTTACGTTTTTTCACAATCGTTAGAAGGTTCTCATAGGGTCCAATGGTTTGCTGGATTCTGTTATGCATGCTTTCGTTGCTCTTTGTAGGAGATGCCAAGGAGTCTCCGAAAGCATCTCATCTCCACCGCCTGTACTCTTCTCTCCAAATCTGCAGTCAGGGTCCATGATTCACAGGCATACAGAAATATGGATATGGATATATAAACTTATGTAATAAAACCAAAAAATATTCTTCAACTGGAAACTAGAAGAGACAGAATGAATAAGTTTGCAATTTCTTAACTTTGATACATCTTCATCTTCTGTAACTAGTTCAAATGTTTCTATAGCAGTATAGGGGAGGCCTGTTTTCTTTTAAAACAACCAAGCAAGCAAGCATAAACTGCACACACTAAAACAACAAAAAAGCAAATAATGGCACTGTAGCCATGGGTAAGCTCATCAGATGTTACGTATTTTTGTAAACAGAACCTAACCTTTTCTTTGTTGAATGCTCCAACAGCAACAATTCCTGTCTGTCACATGAGCAAAAATGTTTTGCGCTGCCGTTAAGCACCTGACAAGTCAGGCCCATCCCATCCCACTTCAGTGTGGGTGAGAATTTTTCTTATTAGTCTTTCTGGGGGGAAAAAAAGCAGGAGAATGGACCAAGAAAGGAGAAAATAGACTCTTCAAGAAGGAGGTGACAGGAAGAAAAAGAACAAGGCAGAAACAAAGAGAGAAATAGCAGAAGACTGAGAGGGAATTCCTAGCACAGATTTTCCAGGTGGGGGTGCTGTTCTGACAGGCCCCTGGCCGCCCCATGGGGGAAGACCTAACCAAATTAAAACTTAGAAGCTCTGCGTACTTGTAAAGTCAATCTAGTGCAAACTCTATATAACAACTTGTTTTTAAAAAAATAACAAATTCACTACTTTTCATGGTTTCACTCCTTGATCAAAATGATAGGAAACACAAAAACAAAAACAAAACAAAAAACAACAACAACAAAACGATAGGAAACTGAACTCAAGAGATAAGAGTTAGTCATGAAAATAACCATTAACATTGTATGATATAAAATTATAATATAAACTATGCTCAGAGTCTGTACTTTTCTCTTTGTCTGGAGTTTTCTTGTTCTGTTTGTTTGTGTTTGTTTGTTTTGTCAAATTTTGTCTTTTTTTGTTTGTCTGTCTTTTTAATTGTTTGTTAGAAAATGTTACATTTGTAAATAAACATGAGACTCAGAGTTCAACAACTGTGTACAATAACCTGCATTTTTTAATGTCCTTTATTTCAGAGCTTATCAGCAAAGTGAAAAATACCCACCTTTTGACCTCTTTGGCTTTTGTTTTGGGGTTATGGCTTTCAATTGTGAGTGTAGCATGTGAGGGGTTTGAAGGCATCTCATGGCGACCAGGCATAATCTGCATCAAGATCTGATCCTCTGATATTGTATGGTGGATCATCCTGTCAAAAGCAATTTAACAAAAACACTTTCAAACAATCCCCCAAAGAAAAAATAACCTGAGGATAACAAATTGAAAAATATTTTATTTTTTTTAAAGGATCGCAAAATGATACTTGTAACTATCTTGTGCTGTTAAAAAAAAAAATTTCTATAGATCTATACAGTGTACATAACATATTGTACTTTTGTACCATATTGTTTACATACATCGTTACATATAATTTTTAAATTATGTAATGTTAATTTTATGAACATCATACTTTTCTTACCATTAAACAAAATGCATCAAAAGAGGATCTGCTGACATCTTTTAAAAAAAATATACACTGGTATGATCACATAACCAGATGCATGGCCTTCTGATTAGGTCATGAATATGTGGCCCCAGTTGCTCTGGGCTCATGGTGATCCAGCAGCAGTGCAGGGCCCTTCTGGCTGGTGGCCCCAAGGCAACCTGATATTGATAGGCTCCCTGTGGACTTCCAACTCCAAGGATGTGGCATAACGATTCTGGGTATGGCTGTGGCAGGGAGAATTGAAATGAGCGGTGTGGAAACAGGATAGAAATGTCACAAGATGAGGCAGCAAAAACAGACAAACAAACAAAAAACCCTAAAAAGATGCAATGGTGATTCAGTAGCCATTCTTGCCTTGGTCATAAAAGAAAGCAAAATGACCACCAGAAAAATCCAATGCCTGACTAGAAGTGCAGACTCCTTCTGCAGAAAACTGTTGGAGGCAGTGGATGAAGGAGCAGACAGAAAAAGAAACAACAAAAAACAAGGGATGGACAACATTATACTATAGGGGAATCCTTTAGCTTTAAAGAGACCCAGGCTTTGAGTCTGACGCACAATCAACATCAAAGAATTTGGTCAACAGCTCTTCCAGGCTGGGCCCCAATATTTCTCAGGGCGTTTAGATAAACAAAAAGATAACGGGGAAAAAAATTCTTATCACAGGTAACTCACAGCGATGATATTAGGTAATAAATGTCTAGAGCTCTATGAAATCGCAGCTGTATTCCTTTAAAAAAACAGCAAGATAACTAGTGCAGCAAGACTCTTTTTTTTCCTGTGTGTACACGTATACATCATCATCAGACCTGTGACCTTGGCGGTCGTGGGGGAGACACGAAAGACGATGCCATGGTAAGCCTCCTCCATCCATCTCGGTCCTCGGCTCTGCGCAGTAGTGCCGAGTCATTCATCCTGGTCCATTCTCTGATGTTGTCCATCCATGACTTGTTCTGTCTTCTCCTCTTTCTGCCACCTTCGAGTGTTCCCTGCAGTACTGTTTTGGCAGAGTGTTGTGGCGGGTGACGTGGCCGAACCATGTCAGCTTTTTCTTCTTGACGATGGTGAGAAGGGGTTCCTGTGGACCTGCCAGCCGTGTTATTTGACTCTTGACAAATTCATTGGTCTTTCGTTCTCTCCAGGATATGCCCAGTAGTTTTCTATGGCATTTTGTTTCAAATGACTGGATTCGCTTTGCTGTTTCAGCAGTCAATGTCCAGGTTTCACTTCCGTACAGCAGGATAGTCTGAATTAGGGCTTTGTAGAGCTTTAGTTTGATTGGGAAACTGATTTCTTTACTTTTCCATATGGTGCTGAGTTTTGTCATGGAAGATGTTGCCATGGCTATTCTGACTTTGATTTCTGTCGTTGATCAACCGTCCTTTGTGAGTGTAGCGCCAAGGTATTTAAAAGCGTCTACCCCCTCCAGTTGTTGGCCGTTCATGTAAATTTTAGCAGTGGCGTTGCTCGTGCTGTTCACAAGTACTTTACTTTTCTCCGAGCTCACCTCCATCCCATATGCTCCAGCTCTGTTCTCAAGTCTGGTCGTAAGATCTTGCAGCTCTGTGTTACTTCCGCCCATGAGGTCAATGTCATCGGCAAACCGCAAGTTGTTGAGGGGTCTGCCACCAATGGAGATGGTAGAGTGGAAGTCATGGAGGGCTCTCTCATAATGTTTTCCAAGAACAGATTAAACAGGACTGGAGATAACAGGCATCCTTGTCGGACCCCAACTGTGGTTTTGAAGTAGTCTCCGACCTGATTGTTCAGAAGGACTGCACTGCTTGCGGTGTTGTATAGTGCTTGAATGGTTTGCACTAGTCCTTCTTCAATGCCAAACATTTTGAGGACCTGCCACAGGCCTTCGTGCCATACTCTGTCGAAAGCCTTCTTGAAGTCGATGAAGTTGTGGAACAGGTCTCTCTGATGTTGAAGATGTTTTTCCATCAGGATGTGGCAGTTAAAAATCTGTTCGATTGTGCTCCTGCCTGCCCTGAACCCAGCTTGTTCCTCTGCAAGGTGTTCTTCTGCCTCCTTCTTTAGTTGATTCAAAATAACTTTGAGCATGATCTTGCTGGCATGGCTGATGCACGTATACACATGCATATTAAAATTATTGTGTAAATACTAGTCACTTTTTGTTGTTGTTTTTTGGTTAACAGCATTTTGCCAAGAACAACTCTGTTAAAGACTCCATAGTCCAGTCAAGCACTCAATGGGGGGAGGGGGGAAATACGAAAATCCAAGAAATGTAATGGGAAGTTGGTTGTCATGGTGAAAGAAATAGCAGAAGACTATTGAGATTGCCTGGAAGAAATTGCTGATTGTGTTAAATTCATTCATCAACCATGTCTAAGAGTAAGATACTAAGACACAACAAGACCTCGGGTACAAAAAGATATCATCCAGATGGGTCCCGCACATTTTGACATCTGAAAATCGGGAGAGAGGGTGCGTTTAGCACTGCAAAAGCATGCTGAACATAAGTTTACAAGAATGGTGATCCCAAGAGGCTGGATGACATTGTGACAAGTAATGAGTCCTGAGAGCATGAACCTCCCAGAAAGTCCAGAAACAAAGATTGGTTTGAAACTTAGATCAAAACCTGCCTCAAATCGCTCAAAGCCAATGGTCTCTTTACACAGCTGCTCATCTTACCACTAGCATGAGGAGAATCGAAATCCTCCATCCATGACAATGCACACTGCTCACCTGTCAAAGCTTGTTAAAAGGATATCTAGCAGCAGACAATGTATAGAAACTTTGCCACACCCTACATACTCCCCAGACCTTGAACCATGTGACAAATAGTTTTATCTCTTTCCCCATGTGAAAAAGTCCCTCGCAGGAAGGAGTTTCAAGAGCTGAGCAGCCTTAGGAACAGCAGTTTTTCACTGTCTGGTACACATACCAAGAGAGGCCTACAAATCAGCACAAATTCCACAATGGGTTAACTCACATGGTGAGAAAAAGATTTTGAAAAGATGAAATTAATTTAACTGATTTGATCACCAGTTACTGAGTTAGTGTTTGACCAAAATTGGTCTCAGTTTACCAGGAAAAGCCCTTGTTAGGCTACTCGTGCCGTAGTGGTACCACTGGCACAAGCAAGCATACACAGCACCAATTGATTTGATGCTGTGCAAGGCTATACCTACCAGTCAAGCCACAGTCAGATTTCTACGGCATTCTTTCAGGTAAAGAAAAGACTACAGGACTCCATCACTTGACTTCTTTTTCTGTCTTTCCTTTTAATCATCTTGCCTGGTCTCATCTTGTCTCATCTCATTGATACAATACAAATCGAATACAATCCGTGAGCTATTAATTGATAGCAGATATCAAAACTGTGAAAGCTGGGACACTGGACAGTACTATACTCTATAGTCTACACCATCCTCTGGATAAAAACCTCAATGAATACTGGGGCTTGGTAAATTATACTAAATCCTAGTAAATCACAAAATGGCTACTGGGCCATCATAGACATTCTCTTGGTCTTAGTTGTGGCAGGGTGGGGATACTGCACTGCTCCAGTGTTCAGCAGTCTTTAGACCATCCAGCAGCTGACAGACTACCCTCCAGAACTTTATGTCCAGGATGGTCAGGGCAAAACAGATTCCAAATGGATCATCTGTCACTGTAAACGCACGCCACAACTAAGTTCAGGACAGGTCTTGCAAACTCTACCTCAATCTAATTGCTCGCATGTTCCAGCTAATAATAATAATAATGTATGAACATTTACTATAATTATAAATATAATGAAGCTTCAGGTCCTGATATGTGTGCAAATGTATAGGTACTGTGTCCCTTGTGAATTCATGTGATTGAAGCCTGAGGGCTCACAGCAACCTTTAAGTTGAAATACACCTTGCAAAGGTTCATGTAGTATTTCAATTTTCATCCTTTTTATACTGACAGATTTTTTTTTTCATTCCTTGGCTAGAACACTGAGGTTCACCAAGGCAATGGTGAAATTTTGTGTATACCCTGCACTCGTGTTTGCCCACCCATGAAGCTAGCCAGCATTCTGACTTTGAGGATACATCATTACATGTATACAGTGTCAGTATGTATAATGATGTATGCTGGGCATGTTCCTGTTTCCAAACCCACCGAATGCTAACATGAATTACAGGATCTTTTACATGTATGCATATGAGACTGTGACAAAAGGTGGACCCAGAAAAATCCAAAAAAGCTCAATTTTTTATTTCTTTTATTTGCAGAAACAGTTTTGTGGGTTGAAAGAGTAATGATTGTTCTTCAGAATTTCATATGTGAGAAGATAACTGAGGCTTTCAGTCATGAGATATCAGGCTGATAACGCATGTTCACCAATGTCTGACAGTTGTTATGCTGGACATGTAAAGTACTGAATTTTTACTAATATCACTATGCAACTGAGCATTAATGTATTTTTGAGGTTAGAATATAAACTAAGTTTGTGATATGCATTGAATTTTTATCTTAAAAAAATAATTAGTACTTTAATTTACTTCAAGAAGCATGTCCTGTGTAACAACAGTCGGAGTATGTTACCTGTCAAACATGCTGAAAAAGGACAAATAGCTCAAACAATTTCTCAGATGATCAGATCATATTTTCTTTATTATGTTCAGCATAAATACACATGAAAAAGATTGAAAGAAAGTTAAATAACTGCAAGAACAAACTTTCATCTGACAGTTGTTACACGGTAGGGGTGGACATATTTCAGGTTCAAATCTTAAGATTTCAGCAAGCAACAAAATTACCAGATAAGTACTACCCTGAAATAGTCTTTAACTTTGAAAAGAAGGTCAAAGGTAATAAAATTGATATCTTTTGCTGGTCTAACTTGGCACTGGTAAAGATTTTTATTGATGGATCCATCTGATGGTTGTTATGCTGGACATGCTCAAAGTCACGACATCCCAAAATAATAAATGTACACCTGGAAATTATACTGAACTAGTTTTATTTCCTTTTAAAAACTATGTTGCTTAAAACTGTATAAAAAGCAAACCGCAGATATATATAAGCAGATTTTCTGACTAATTTGACAGTTGTTATGATTTCTGATTTGGACATCTGGTGTTCATTTGCCTTTTCTCCTTTCTCACAGCATGGCTGTACAGGAAGACCACCTTTTTTTTTAAATGCAGAAGAGCAACTTTCATATAAGTGCAAATTGGAAACTGTAAACTTTTTCACTTTTTAAAAATTGAGAAGTCCACTGTTGTTATGAATGGACATGCATTTTAGATGTAAGATACAATTTTCCATTTTTCAGTCTTTAAACAGAAATTAGATATGAACAAAACCTATTCATTCTTAAAACAGGTGATTCAGACTAGCAGGAGTGTAAAAACATGGACTGGGAAACAAAGAAATTCAATACAGATGATTACACATCCCAATAATATTGTGGACATTTGGCGTCACAACTGTCGAACAAAATTTTGTAGATTATTTTTTTATCAACTTATGTGTTGTGGGAAGCTCACTTCTATGTAGAAACATTCCCTGATTATTATTTTAACTAATTTTACATGTTTTGGATACAGGGAATGTGTTTGTGAATCACAATGCAAGTTCAAACCAACCATGTCAATACACTGTCAACTTCCGGTTGCAAAAACATTCATCATTTCAGGGCATTTATTATTATTATTTTCTTTAAGTAAAGGATATTGTGTTTGATTTTATCTTATGTATCTCTATGACCATTACTGAAAGCAGGAAACATAAAACAATCAGACAGCTGCATCAGGGAAAGCAGATATTACTGATGGACAAACATAGGGTATTGAACGGCCACCTTTTGTCAGTCTCATATATATATTATATAAACATGACAAAGGGAATTAGTTCGGCACAGGCAGGTCTGCAAGTTGGCCTAGAAGATCATAAAAATCCTCACCCTTAATTCACCAGACACTGCGGTGATACAAACCCACAACTTAGTTCATGGACCCATGGGATTGAACATGAAGTCAAATCACAAATGCCTTGAAATGGTCTAAACAGTTTAACCACTCTGCTATACTCTATAGCATCCATCTGACAGGTCTAAACCAGTAAATGTACATGTTTGATCAGACTATCTGAAGTGAAAGGCTGAAAGGATAGCGGGTTGCTGGATTTTGCATCAATTGACTCAAACAGATTCAGAGAATGAATTAGTGAATGCTGGGTATGTTCATGTCACTGATTCATACCATCAGGGCATCAGCTAAACCTGGTCTACTCTTCCACTTCTAGAAGTTCTATGACAGATGGACAGGTCTGATTTACTCTGCCATACTGTGATGCTTTTGTTCACTATAAGAAGTCAGACTGGGGGAGTTATTAAAACAGCACCACAAGATCTTGGTCAACATTATCATCCAACGGCCGTTTCTAAGAGAAGCGCAGTCCCATCGCTCCAGAGATGAATCTGTGCGTTAGGGTGAGTGTCAATCAGGCGCGAACCACAAAATATACAACACTTTCAGTCTTCTCACAAATAGGTATGCGATGATATTCATAAATAGCTTACCCCGAATCGTCAACATTTTGATTCTCCTCAGGAGCGGGTTGATCTGCATTACTATTTGGGTCAGCTCCTTCTTCCCTGTCCATGCATACTTGAGTGATCGAACTGGAATCTTCGATTTGTTCATCTTCTTCGAATTCAAAATAGTCGAACGGACTGACCTCTGTTGTTTTTTCGTTTTCAAAATTGTAGTACTCCATTATCCATTAATGAATGTATTCACAAATTTGTTCACAATAACCACTGGACTGGCAGTCTTCTCGCATCGAAACCAAGGATGTGTTTCTCGTCAATTGTCTTTTTAGTAAAATACCCCCCCAATAGGAAGGGTCGAAGCAAAACAATGCTATTGCAATGTCCAAAGTTGTCATTGTGATTTACGTTCCAGTGAAGATATCTGATTTCTGGCCTGTGAGAAGGAGACTAAGTGACCAGAGGAATCCAAATTTTGTAAAGGTCTTTAATGTGTTTCACTTTGTCTTGGCAAACTTGTGCATGTTTTTTTTTTTGTTCTGTTGTTTTTTGTGTGTTTTTTATTTGGAGAGGGGGGGGGGTTAGTTGCTTTTCTTGTTTTGTTTTGTTTTGTTTTGTTGAGGGGGGGGGGTGCACTTTAGCAATAGTAGCAATGGTATAGCAATGGTAGCAATAATTCAGTACGTGTTACCACAAGACAAAAAACATTAAACTTTCTTGGGTGTTAAAAAAAAAGTGTGGATGATTTTGTTCAGTCTAGTTCAAGTCTTACATTACTGTGTCAAAATACATTGCAAAGAGTAATTAATGCACCTAAGTGATCAAGAAGGCAAAAAGTATTGATATTATCTGTTACTAGCAAGAGAAAAAATATTATGTGAATGATTTTTATCTGTAACCCTTGAAAAAATAAAGAAAATAACAAAGAAAGAATAAAATTCATACAAAAACAAGGAACATTTAACTCACTATTGAGATAATAAAGTATTGGTATTGATGTTGGAATCTTTGTCAGAGAGCTTATGGTTGTTTAATTGACATGGGCCTTTTTTATTTTGTTGGAAAGTAATAACTGGCAGAAGCACTTAGCATCAAACAATTTTTTTGTGGGGAGGGGGGGGGGGGGGGTGGGGGGGGGGGGGGGGGGGGGGGGGGGGGGGGGGGGGGGAACAATAACCAAGTATTAGAGCGTTGAGCTCACGATCTAATGGCCCAGGTTTGAGCCACCACACTGGCGCCCGTTTGATGGGGATTTTCCCCCTGCAGGTAGTATCAATGCCGGCCCCACTCCCCGGAAAATCCTTCAGATATACAAAATTGTGTGTGTGTGTGTGGTGTGTGTGTGTGTGTGTGTGTGTGTGTGTGTGTGTGTGTGTGTGTGTGTGTGTGTGTCAAGTCAAGTCAAGTCAAGTCAAGTCAAGTCAAATTTTATTTCCAGATGGTACATTGAATAAGCAATGCATTTGCTTTTTTTCGTCACGCCATCTATCTAGGAACAAAAACAACTTGATCAATAATATCTAACTATATTATTACCATAACCAATAATAATAAAACTGACTCCAAAAGAAAAATAGAAACAGAGGGGAAAACACACACACGACCAAAACAAAAAACCCAAACAAAAACACCACCAACAAAAATGTGTGTGTGTGTGTGTGTGTGTGTGTGTGTGTGTATTCGTGCTTGCTTGCGTGCGTGCTTGTGTGTGTGTGTGTGTGTGTGTGTGTGTGTGTGTGTGTGTGTGTGTGTGTTGATGCCTTTATTTGGTATGAACTTCTGCAGTAAACCAGTGATATGATGTGTACAATGGTGATGTTTGGCCTTTTCTGTTACTGATTAGCCATAATGTGTATTTTTATTTGAGTTTTTGTTAATGGAAAACAAAGTGCACATATCACCTGTGTGATTACTAACACATAGATGAGCAGACAGACAGACTGACATTCATACCCAAAAAAATCACGTCGACAGAACTATCAAAGCGTAGAGGCGTACGACAGACAGCCTATAAAATGTTCATTACGTTCTTGTTTCGAGGTGACAGGAGTATTTCGTTAGTTTTTTTCTCGTCAGCTACCCAGCTTGCTCGCAGCATTTGGCGTAAAACTCCTTCCATCTGCTCTTTTTTTTATTTTCTTCTTCTTCGTTGTCAAACACTCAGGCAGCAGCTATTGTTGTCTGTCATATGAGCGAAAATGCATTGGTTTGCAGTTAGGCCCTGACAGTCAGGCCCAGCATATCCGACTTCGGCATGAGAGAGAAGTGTTATATCTTAAGTCTGTCAGGGAAAAAAATGGGCAGCAAAATGGACCAAGAAGGCAGAAAATAGACAAGAAGGAGGTGACAGGAAGAAATGAACAAGGCAGAATAAAGAGAGGGATAAAAATTTAAAAAAAGAGGGGGGGGGGGGGGATTCCTAGCACAGAATTTTCCAGAAGGTGGGGATACTGACACCCCCCCCCCCCCCCCCCCCCCCCCCCTCCTGCATCCCAAAAGGGAATTTCTTTAATCTGAATTCATTCATATCAAGCATTGTTTTAGTTTATCTGTCTCCTCACTTTCTTTGCAAACTATTCTCTATGCTGCTGCTGCTGCTGCTGCTTTCTAAATACTTCGTAGGGCGTACCCTTTTACGCTTCTTCATGCCAGCATACTCAACTGCTTTAGAACTTATCTTCAGAAAACATCTGAAAACGGCGAACCCCATATCGTGAAATTGTTCATGAGAATATGGCAAGGCTGCATCCTCTTCTGGAACTGTTCTTATTCCATCATTCATCTCTTCCTCAAACTGTTACTCTCCATAACTATGAGAACGTTTATACCTTCTTCTTTTGTTTTTAACAGATATTTCTGTTAGAACTTGCTAGTGTCTCGATTTGAAAAAGCTCATCTATATATATTTCCCATTTAATTTGACCAGTCTTGCCATTCGTTAACTGGGTAAAGATTTTTATCCTGGGACGACAAAGGCCCAGAGAAATGTTATGTTTAAAAGCTTGCTGTGATAGTTAAGTCTATTATTGGCTGGAGTCCGTTCCTCCCCCACTGATATGCCTTGATTTTTTTTCTTCTGTCTCTTCTTCTGATATGTTTTTGACCACTGTCCGGCTATTCCCATGCCGCTCATTTTGACCTCTCTGTCCCAGCTATAAGTCTATAATGAGCTTATCAATGTCCAGCTACCACAGGGCCACCAGCCAGAGCGGCCCTGAAAAATGCTGCTGGGTCACTTTGATGCTATTCAGTAGTACCTGTAACTAACAGATGCAGAACCCCACCTACTGAATCCCCCGCTGACGTCATTAAGAGCTTAGTCGCAGAGTCAACTAGGACCCTCACCTGGGATGATGACCACCACAACTCCCCTCCAGCAACCTTTTCCTTTTAACCTCCAACCTCGACGGCCTTGACACAAATTTACAACTGGCACAGAACTGTATAGGAAACCAAGACTGACCAGAGTAACTGGGGTCCAACGAACTAGAAACAATTTTCCTATCTTGCATGATGATCAACGGTAATGAGCATGATGAAATGCTGCTACTAGGGAACTTCGTGTGCTTTGAGACTACTTGATAGGGATATGCTATTATGTTTTCTATCTTATGATATAATTATCATGGCATCAACCAGGCCCGAGTGTTACAGACACCTGCAGGCGTTGGTCAGGTCATTAAAGCAACACTATCAAAACTGCATCCATAACGTGGATGAAGTTTGACTGTGTGGTTCCAGTCTTTTTGATGCGCCCATAATAAACTTACTCTGGGTAGAAGCCCGCCAAAGTTAAAAAAAAAAAAAAAAGTTAAGTCCCTTTGACTATGTGACTTGAACCTGCAACCTTCCAGAACATAGTGTATGTTTGTCCGTTGTGTTCGACGATGACCTCCAAAACAGCACAGGAGGCAGCTGCTGTTTCGGAAATTGGGCAGAAATTTGATTATAGTGGAGATGCCTTGCCCACAGTACATCTCCACTCTCTCGGCCAAGTGGGCATAAGGACAGTTAGCGTTGGAGATGTTCTCCAAAGGCCAGATAGCCCCCAGGGCTGCAGCACATAAGGACTGTGCGAGTCAAGCCTCCTAGTCAGAGAATCATAGTTGATCACTAAAGACTAAGCTGTAAAGGGGAATTCCATGAGTGGAAAAGCCACTGATCATACAGCCTCTCACTTTGCTGTTGCCCCCAGTGTGAATTGTTTAATCAAGAACTGTGATAAACCCCATGGGCTGACGTCCAGAACATAGGCCAAGGCATTAACCCACTGTGCCATGGGGGATGGATTGCCTTACTTTTCTGTTTAGTTTCCTGTGATCTTTCAGTGCCTTGTCTTTTAATTTACGTGACTGAAATCACACAATAGCAGGAGCAGCTTTGCCCTGACTATATGTTACTTCTAGTTGGACCTCAGATGTTGACATACCCACGTCAAAGAATATTTGAGGACATGTTTTTAAGCAGCCAGCCACTGTCTCTTTTTTTTTCTCTCTTAGGTTTTGTTTTGTTCCTCAGCTAGAGTACTGAGGTTTACCAATTACTGATACTGATCACTGATTTTGTGTATGCGACCGTTTGTCCACAATTAAGGTAGCTGCATTCTGACTTCAGGGATAATGTCTAAACACATTACCAGTGAGCATTTTTTTCCAATTTTGTCATTTGCTCAAACAGATATAAAAGGCAAACAGGTTTTAACATGTACTGAAGATGTTCTGAATTTGTTTGCACACAGAACTTCAGTTTATAATCTCATCCAAAGGACTGTTGGGGAATGTGAGTTGGTACTGATGTTAACTGCAGGGGGAACATCCCCTTGAATGGGCGTCTTGGTGGTGGCTGAAACCCTTGCCTTCAGATTGCCAGCTCAACCCTCTGACCAGGAGCTATTCCATGACGGCCATGACGATCAATAATTTGATGTTACTGTAGTTGTTTGTTGTTGCTTTCGTGGGTTGTTTTCTTGTTTCTTTTCCTTTTTCATTTTGTTTCGTCTCCTAAGTTACCTGTTACCTATTCCGTAGTCTGGCTGACCCTTGGGGCATCACTGAAGATTTTGCAATCAGCCTCCTCCACTCCTCTCAGTTTTAAGAGAAGAGTAGCAGATAAAACATGATTACCTTCCCGTTCAAATCAAGAGCAGATCTGCCAGAGGACAGTATAGTGCAGAATGATTGTTGGCTTCATTGCTTGTGATCTGACGGCCCAGGTTCGAGCCACCACTGAGGCACCCATTCAAGGGGATTTTTCCCCCTGGAGTTAACATCAGTGCCGACTCCCCCCCCCCCCCCCCCCCCCCCCCTTCATATGAGACTATAAACTGAGCTCCCTTGTGCGAATGCATCCAGACCATCTTGCTTACACATTAAAACCCGTTTCGCCTTTAGGAAGAGCGGGCCACTGTATGCGGGTAGGGATGGATGACAAAATTTACAAAACTGCACGCACTGGGACTGGATAAAAACAAAACAAAAATAATAATAAATAAAAATAAAGATTTTTTTTAAAAAGCGTATGAATGTGTATCCCTTATCATCAAAAGGACAGAATTTGAAGGAATAGATTTATCACCAACCATCTCAGACTGATGTAAGGTTCATGGGGACCGTGAGAATTATAGTGACTGACAGGTCTTGTGGTTACAAAGAGCACAGTAATAATAACAATAATAGTACATGGAATTTATATAGCGCCATATCTTGAAAAAAACAAATCATAGCACTTTCGTTCATCTCACTCATTCACATGCAGCCAGTTACAATTAATAGTTTTTACAAATTCAAATGTATACACACACAGGCATGCACACACACACATAAAGGTTATACACTTCGGCAGGGTGTTGGGGTTTGGGCTGTTGATGGCAGCAGGGACAAGAATGACATGGAACAAGAGGGGAGAATCTTAGGTTTGAAATAAATGTCTTGAGGCCGGATTTTAAGAAGGCTTTTGGCGAAGGGGGAGAGGGAGGTCATTCCAGATCAATGGAACAGAAACAGAGAAAGAGCAACGGCCAACGGTGGACTGGTTGAATCTAGGTATTCTTAAGCACAAGGTGTCTGCAGCAGAGTGGAGGGAACGAGAAGGAGTGTACAGGTGAAGGCATTCACAGAGGTAGGAAGGTGCTGTTTTTTGGAGGCATTTGTAACAAAGGGTACTGATCTTATAGTTTACTGTCTGTGACACAGGCAGCCAGTGGAGAGATCGCAAGAGAGGAGTAATGTGCTAAGATTGTTTCTTTCAGAGGACCTGTCGAGCTGCAGCGTTTTGTATACGTTGAAGGGAGTGAATAGATGAAGCTGGAAGACCAGCTAGAAGAGAATTGCAATAGTCCAGTCGTGAGAGAATGAGAGACTGACTAGTTTGGATATTGCATCAGTGGACAGGTACTTTCGACTGCCGTAATTGATAGTAGCACGACTGACAGGTTTGGGTGATGAATTTTTGCATGGAGAGTGTGTTGTCCATAATGACCCGTAGATATTTCACAACAGTGAATAGAGGGACAGACGTATTGCCGAATTCTATTGAAGCTGTTGTGATGGAAGAGAGTTTGTGTTTGGTCCCTACAAGCATAGCTTCAGTTTTATCTGCATTTAACTGTAACTTGTTCTATATCATCCAATTTTGGATATCTTGAAGGCAGTAGGACATATTAATCAAGAGAGAAGGCAGATTTTCAGGAATATCACTGCTAAGAATCTGAGTCATCTGCATAAAAGTGATGGTTGATCTGATGACGATTTATTATATGTGAAAGAGGAGCAGTGTAGAGAGTGAAAAGAACAGGGCCGAGAACTGATCCCTGTGGGACTCCACATTCCAGTTTGGCAGGTGTTGACTGAATCTTGTTTACTGCAACTGTGTGGAATCTGTCTGTATAAGGTATGAACTGAACCAGGTGAGGGCTGTGCCTTTAATACCGAACGGTTTTCGGAGAGGGAAGAGAAGAATTGAGTGGTCTATAGTGTCCAAGGCTGCAGATACGTCGAAAAGAGTGAGAAGGGAGATTTTTCCTGAGTCAGACGCGTGTAGAAGCGTGTTTAATTAAGGTGTGGACTAGGGTGGTTTCGGTGCTGTGGTCGACGCGATAGGCAGACTGAAAAGGGGGAAGGAGACTATTTGAGTGAAGATGGTTGGTGAGTTGTTTCAGAACAACTTTTTCAAGGACTTTAGAGATGAACGGTAGGTTAGATACAGGTCTATAATTCTTCAGAGTGTTAGGATCGAGGTCGTGCTCTTTTAGGAGAGGTGTAACTACTGCAGTCTTGAGAGCTGTTGGAACAATTCATGAAAGAAGTGATGAGTTTACTATTTTTGTGATGGTGGGTATAAGCTGTGGAAGGAACTGAGTGAAAAGAGAAACAGGTATGGGATCAAGATCACATGATTTTATTGTCATTTACGTCTTGATTTCTTTCTCGCTTGTCCGGTGAAAGAAAAGGAGAGGAGTACCAGAGAACTGGGGATCAGGAGGCATAGGGTAGAAAGAAGTCTGATCCAATCTGGAGCGAATGTTGCGGATTTTATCAGAGAAGAAAGAAGAAAATATAGCAGGAAGTTCAGAGGGGCTGTGAACAGTAGGCAGTGAGCTTGCCTTTGCAGATCCCAGGAGGGTTGATGTGAGGGGGAAAAAGAGATTTCATGGACGTGGCATCAAGGGGGACGGGAAAGCCTAGTGGTTAGAACATTGCGCTCGCAATCTGACGACCTGGATTCGATACCCGTTCAAGTGGGATATTTTCCTCTGGAGTTAACATCAGTGCAGACTCCACTCTCCCCAAAAGTCCTTCGGATGAGACTATAAACCGAGGCCCCGTGTGCGAACGTACGCAGAACTTCTTGCGCACACGTTAAAATCCTGTTCCGCTTTTTGTAAGAGTAGGCCATTGTGTGCCGGTGGGAACAGATGACAATTTACAAAACCGCATACACACGGGGACAGGACGTAAAAAAGCACAAACGTGCTTATTCCGTTATCCTTGATATAAAAGAATAAAATAAAATAATAAAAAAGAAAGAAAGAAAAGAACTTGAGCAGAGCAATAGTTTGTCTTCCCAGAATGAATCAGGGTTTTGACTTTATTTGTTTTCGCAAGAGCTGTTTGTTTAGTGTCAGTGTCAGCTATAGGCCTACCTGATCCAAGTCCAGCTTGGTTAGCACTGGATAGGGGTGACGGGGGCTGTCATAGATAGCATCCTCATCTTCTGGGAAATCTGTGCTAGGAATTCTCTCTTTTCTCTCCCTCTCCTTGTTTCTGGCTTTTTCCTTTTCTTCCTGCCACCTCCTTCTCGACTAATTTCTGCTGTCTTTGTCTATTTTCCACCATTTTTCCAGAAAGACGTAGGCTAAAAAGAGAATAGTTCTTTCCTATGCCAAAGTCAGATGTGCTGGGCCTGCCTAGCTCATAATTATGACAGAAAACAGTAATTGCTGTCTGAGCGTTGAAGAAGAGGAAGCACTGGATTTAAAGCTTGAAAACTGTCCACATGAAAGGAAACAACAACCTTTATTAGCTATTCATTCGTGCTGTTTTCAGATAATGTAACCTCACTATGGATAACTGAAATGGTAAAGAATGTAGCAGACTCAGTCTTAAGAGTGACACTCAGTCTTTAGTGGGTTGGTAGACTAGAGGTAACGCACCTGTCTAGAAAGCGAAAAGTCTGGGTCAGAAGTGTGCGGTGGTTCGAATCCCGTTTGGGCCAGAAACTTTCCCCCCATTAGACCATGAGTAGTGGTCTGGGTGCTAGTCTTTCGGATGACGATAAACCGACGTCCGTGTCCTACACATAATTATTTAGCGCTCGTAAAAGAACCCACAGCAACAAGAGAGTTGTCCCCGGCAAAATTCTGTAGAAAAAGTTACTCTGATAAGGGAAACAAATACAGTTGCAGACAGAAAAAGTTGTTTTTTTTAAATGGATGACGCTGCTCTTGTGGCGAGGCGCTCTCCCCCCTGGGGAAAGCATCCCGAATTTCAGGCAGAGGAATCTGTCCTGACTTAAAGTGGTATAGAATTTTTTTTTTTAAAAGAGTACAGCCACTGTGCCCTAGACAGGGAAACCTTCAGCTGTGTAAATGACTGTGCTTGAAGCTGTCCAGTATTCAGACTAGTACACTTTTGTAGAGATTTTTTCCCCCTATCAGTTTGCTTGGTTTTGTTGCTGGCATTTGTTGATGAAATATTCGGTTTTGTTATGCAGTGTTTCTTTGTTTGTTTGGTTGGGGGTTTTTTTCACTGTTAGAGCATGTCTCCTCCTTTGGTTCACATTCTTTTGGAAGGGAAGTAGTTTTACTTCTCTTCTACTCTCTCTCTCTCTCTCTCTCTCTCTCTTTTCTCTCTCTCTCTCTTCTCTCTCTCTCTCTCTCTCTCTCTCTCTCTCTTTTACATAATTTTTGTTTAAAAAAAAAAAATATTTTCACTTTTTTTTCTCCATTTTGTTTGTTCTTATTTGCTCTTTTCTTTCTGAATTTTTTTAAAAACTGCTTTTCTTTCTTTCTGTTTCTTTTCCATATAATTTTATTTCTTTCTTTTAGTCTTTGAATTTTCCTTTATTTCATTCTTTCTTCTCTTTATTCCTTCATTCATTCTTTCAAGAAGGAAGATGACATGATGGTTTAGACGTTCACCTGCCTAACAAGTAAATAGTGAGATTCTTGGTTTGATTCCCAGCCTCCCGCTTTCTTCCCACTTTGACGGCTAACTCAAACTAAATGTCAAGTCTTTCAGTGGAGACACTAAACTAGTCGGACCAGTGTATTTACGGACGTCTGCACGTCAAAATAGCCCACGACAGTTGAAAATTCGAAAGAGCAGGAAGATACCTCTCGACTCTACTGGTAAAATTGGTAGGTTCAATTCCCACCTGTATCCTTGAAGTCGGAATGCGGCTACTATAATAGTGGGCGAAAGATGGTCGCACGCGCAAATATCTCACTATAGGTGAATCTTGAAACTCCATCCGAGGAAATATAAAAAATATATTATTTCTTGAATCTTATTCTTTGGCTAATCGGTAGCAGGTGCTTAGTTTCTCAATGTCACACAAGTTAGGGCAGAAAAAACTTACAGCATTTTATGTGAGACTTAAAAAAAATTTAAGTCCTTTCCGTGTCGGACATTTAGAAATAAAGCTCTAGAGCAAGGCTAGAAATGAAACTTTGTAGTGAAAGCACCCAGTGTTGAGAAGAAGGGAAACGGTAGGATAAGAGTGTACTGTATTTTGGTTAAAAGATAACATCCTTCCTCCGACGCATGTCATTGGTCTAACAACTTAGGAGTTGTGGGTATATTTCAGAACGGTCACTTCCTTCCTTCACTCTACCTTTTCCGTGAGATCAGCAACATGGTGAGTAGTGCCTGTAATGTAGTGTATCTTAATCCAATAACATCTCTCAGATTTGTCATTTTTTCCCGATCATAATGTAGGTTTTTGAAAGGACTAGGCATATTATACATTTATTTGAGGTTATGATATTATCAAGCCATAGTTTGGCTCTGAAATTGTATCGTTTTGGTAGGCACATTCGACGTGACATATCGGGAGCCTAAATATTACAAATTCACGTCGGTTTTATATTTTAAGGAAGATCGTTGAAGGACTAGGGCCTATGGGTTTTCTTACGTTCAGTCTTGACAGATCGTTACTGTTGTAAATTGTATACTTGTTTTCAAGCTGTTAGCCTAAATTGTAAGCCTATACCTTTTCCGCCTCCTAAAACAGGCGAGGCCTTTCATGAATTTTTTTTTTTTTAATACTAGGCCTTCTTACTAATGTGGAAGAACTAAGACCTCAGCTTACTTTAAATTAAATAAGTTCTTCTCTATCATTTTTCTACATGTCATGATGTATCATCCAAGCTTATATGAATGGGTTTTCTTACGAGAACGTCATTGATCAATCTTGACAGATCGTTACTGTTGTATGTACCGTTTTCAAGCAGTTTGCCTAAATTGTAAGCCTATACCTTTTCCGTCTCCTAAGTGTAAGCCTATACCTTTTCCGTCTCCTAAGAGGCCAGGCCTTTCATGAAAAAAAAAAGTAAAAAAATTCTAGGCCTTCTACTTATGTGGAAGAACTAAGACCTGTATTATTATTATGTCAGCTTACTATAACTTAAATTTATCATTTTTGGAGGACATACATTCATGTATCCTCAAAGCTTACTTTAATTTCTTTAGTTTTTTTCAGTATTCTCCAGGCCTTCTCTCCTGGGAGTCTTTTTGAGTACTGTACTCAAGTAATGAATGCACATTTCACAGTTAATTCAACCTGGTGGAGGGGTTAGGTCCATAGGGGGCATTTTAACTAGTTATTTGATGTAAGGATCACTTGTTTGATTCTTCACAATCAGCTACCAATGCCATGTAGGCTAATCAAGTAAATATATATTTAATTATATCAGTGTTCTTCAAGTATCTAGACATTTTACCTACATGAATATATAAATATAATTTATGCCCCAGCCCTGATGGAATTGTGCCCCCAAGAAAAGTTTTTTGGAGGGGGGTTGGTTAAAGACCACTTGGTGGTTAAAAGCATTACACATATATGAACTGTGGACCCGAAATCAGCCACCATGAAGGCATTTATTTGGGGAACTTTTCCCTAGAATTAGCATCAGCACTGACACCACCCTTACAAGAAGAGTCCTTCAGATGGGATGAGACAGTAAACTAAGGCCCCATGTGCAGACACGTTCAGAATGTCTTGCACACGTTAGAAAGCACTGATTGCAATTGCCATGCGTGTCATTACACATTTACTAATTCAATCACACAAATAATGTATGATTCAAATTAAACTTGCTGCAAGGAGAGTGGCAGGATAGTTAAGACTCGCGTGCGGAACAAGTAAGGACACACAGAGCATCTTACGCACAAGCTAGAAGCCAGTTCCGCCTTTCTGAGGAGTGGGCTTTTGTGTGCCGGTAGACCTGTACTAATAACAGAGGGAAAATTAAACTTCATCCCAAAGTCCGAATCGGGCTACTTAAATGTTTGGGGAAGTGGTCGCTTTCGGTAAATCTCACCATGTGTGAATGTGAATATCAGAGCTCATACCGAGGAGTGGGGGTGCAGGATTTTATAGGAAAAGTAACTATTGCTTGCAAGACGACCCCCCCCCCCCCCCACAAAAACACAAACTTTTTTTTTATTAAGGGATGTGTAGTGGCCAAAGTGGGTTTTTTTTTGGGGGGGGGGGGTCAAATGTTGAAATATAAGTTCCAAGCTCTGCTGAACTCTTTCGCTGCCATAGGCAATTTTAGGCAATACTACTGTTCACTGCCATAGGCAACTTTTATACAGCCACAAGGTTCAACACACCTGTTTATTTGTGTGATGGCAGACCTTCCATCCTTCACCCCTGACACAGTTTTGAGTGGAAAAAACTGTTTTACTCTGACATATACTAAATGCTGAGAAATCAGTTGCAGGGCTGAAAATTATTTGGTGCTGAGGAGAGTCGAGTCTTTCAGTCAGAAACGTAGTTCCCCCCCCCTGATTTTTTTGTTTAGTTGACAACACTGCATGCATATATATATGCGATCTAGAACTGTAAAAGGGTGTGATTGTAGTCTGCAATGGGTCAGTTTCAGGATGTTTCTTCCCTTATAGGTCGAGTTTAAAATGTCCCTAGTTTGGTCCTAATTTGTCTTGCAGAACCAATCTCAAGGTCAAATATAGCATGCTTGACAGACTGGCCTCGGGAACTGTCAGGCTGAACCAGATTATAAATGGATTGTTACTGTAAACATGGGCTACGTCTTGAGTGGCTTGTGGCAGCAGGATCAACCTGACCATTGGAGATAGTGTGTTCTATTTGGATTGGGTGGAATCAGTCATTTTGCAGCCTCCTGCAATCGATGCTTTCTCTAAAGTTACAGCTCACTTCGAGCCTTGTGGAAAATGATTGAGGCCATGGGGCACATAGTGACCTATTTACTTCGTTCATGTTTCGTGTAGCAGTTTGTCCTCTTAGGTCTTGACATGTGCTAGCATTTTAAAAAAAAGGCTCTCATCGAAGCCACTTTTCTCAGTTTTGTGAGAAGTGTGGTCAAATAGAGCCAACATCAACTCTTCCAGACGGTCGCTGGCTGCAGTTTAAAAGTGGCTTCTGGCATTACCAAATGGAAGATACAGCACTGTTCTTTTTATTTCTGCTAGGTTCTGTTATGGCAGTATTGATCTGTGTATTGTCTTGTACATGACACTTCATGCCTGTGAGCATTAATTTATTTTTTATTTAGTGCCTTGTGAGTGCAATTGAAACCTTGGGGCACACAGCAACCTTTTTACTTTGTACATCTTTCATGTTTCATGTAGCAAGTCATCCCTTTTACATCCATTGACATTTCAGTGGTACTAATGTGTTTTTGAAGTGTCTACCTGAACGGCAAGGTGAAAAAGAGTGGGTTTTTTGCCTGCTTAATTAAGCCAGCAGTGTCTAGCAATACAAATTATTGCTAGATGTAATTGGTTAACTCTTTAGTCTTTATAATGTGGATATATGGTTTTATATATATATATAAGTTATGAAAGTGTCGGTGTGCGCTTGGCTGTTTTAATGGAAATTCCTATTTTCTGTTTCCAGGGTTACCGAGGTCGAAGAAAGTCGCTGAAGCGTGTAGCAGCCCCAAAATCATGGATGCTGGACAAGCTGGGTGGCAATTTTGTAAGTACTCTTGTTTATTCCGCATGAATGAATAGGGACATGTAACATATTTTGTCTGTTTGGCCATTTAATGTAGCAGTTATGCACAATTAAAGCAAAGATGTTATTGGTGTGGCAAAAAAGTTGGTGGGGGGGGGGGCATTGAGTTGGTGTTAGAGTGAACTTCAAGTTGAGCTGATCTGCATGCATAGATGCCTACCATATTGGTCAGCCAGATAAAAGGTGAAATGATAAATGTATGAAGCACATGGATTAAGAAAAAAAGAGGGATGTCCCTTTATTAGAAAGCATCTGGAGGTGTGTTATGGATTGATTTTGTTGACACAGCTAAAAGGGCAGTCAGCACACATTGGTAAAGTGCTACTGTTAGTGGGTTTGTGGTTTGTTTGGGATGTTGCTGTAAGTTTTGGGAACATCTGCTGTTTTTATTTTGGTTTGGTTTTTAATATTTTCTGCCTGGGTTGTAATATCCAAATAGCTTCTCCACAACTGTCATATGTGTGCTATTACAGCTTTGTTTGGTGATCTTCAGGAGTGCTGTTTTTGATGAAAAATACAACGGGTATGATTTACTGATTAGATCCATAGAGAAAAGTAAAATGTGTAACTCCTCATTTCAGGCCCCCAAGCCCAGCTCAGGACCCCATAAGGCAAGGGAGAGCCTTCCAATGGCCATCTTGCTGAGGAACCGTCTGAAGTATGCACTGACCTACGATGAGTGCAAGAAGATTGTGATGCAGCGTCTCATCAGAGTGGACGGCAAAGTCCGTACCGACAAGACCTATCCTTGCGGCTTCATGGGTATGCTGATTATATCTCTTCTGTTTGGGAGGGGGGTGTCTCACAAGATTGATTCACAGTATTGGTGTTTTTAGGTCTTCAGCTTGAAAACCTGTTATATACACACAGCCACTCAGAGGCTATCCACTTCGTTTTTCTGCCTTGCAAGGAGTAAACAAATTTTACTATGCCCTGCAAAGGGTTAAGAATTGTGTCAGTTTGATTTATACTCATGAAAGTTGAACTGAAATGAAAAGTGGCATTGAGGTAATTTCGCTTGTGAGAACGGACATTGAAGAAGAGAGCAGCATAAAGAAGGCTCTCATCGAAGCCACTTTTCTCAGTTTTGTGAGAAGTGTGGTCAAATAGAGCCAACATCAATTCTTCCAGACGGTCGCTGGCTGCAGTTTAAAAGTGGCTTCTGGCATTACCAAATGGAAGATACAGCACTGTTCTTTTTCCTTCTGCTAGGTTCTGTTAGGGTAATATTGATTTATCTTATTACAAATATTCATGCATATAACAAGCATAATGGTGGTAAGTCAACAATCATGTCTATCTGCATGTACACAAATATATACTTGTGCAAGGAGGGTGGCAGTATTGTTAAGATGTTTGCCTGCCAACAAGTAAACTGTGAGGTTCTGGGTTCCATTCGCAGCTTGATGAAAAAATCTAACTTAATGTTTTGCGGATGAGACTATAAACCAAGGCCTCCGGTTGCGATAGCACGCAGAAGATTTTGCACATGTTAAAACCCGTTCGGCCTTTGGGAAGAGTAGGCCAATGCGTGCTGGGAACAGATGACCAAATCAAACGAGAAAACCCCAGCTTGCACAGAGGTGTCGTGTTTAAATGCCATCCCCGAAGTCGGAATGTGGCTAGCTAAATGGTGGGGAGAAAAACTGATCGCATGTGCATAAATCTCATAATTGGTGAACCTTAGAGCTTTAGCCAAGGAAAGAAAGAAAAAATTGTATTGTGAATACTTTGTACATGTTTATATGCACACATAAAGAATTTGTGCATTCAGTATACTGTGAACATTACAGAATTGTGCAGGCATCTTGTAGGCCTCTTCCCCCCATCTTGTAGGCTCTAATCGAAGCCATGGGTTGTGTGTTCTTGACACCTGTGGTCAATCTGAGCCAATAGAAACCCTTCCTGACGGTCGCTAGTTGCACTGTGTGGCTTCTGGCATCACAAGTGGAAGGTACAAATGACATGTTATTTAGGCAGGGAATGTTAGGTACATGTATATCATTTGCTCAGGAATAATCTTCTGCTTTTCAGAAGTGTAGGCCATTGTTTGCTAGTGGGAACGGAAGACAGACTTGACAAAATGCATACACACGGGGACTGGATATATATATTAAAGCACATGAGTGCTTATTCCATTATCCTTGAAAGAAAAGAAATTTTTAAAAAGAAAAAGAATATATTAGTAATTTATTGTGAAGATCAGCCAGTGCGTTTGTTCCCAACCCCACCCACCCAAATGAAGATGCCAGGGACTCTTTCAGCATAAATAGCATCCCTTCCTGGAAATTCAGTGCTAGAAAATTCCCCTTTTCTATCCTATTCTTTTTCCTTGCCACTCTATCCTCTCTCATGCTCATCTTGTCTACCCAGCCCATTCACCTCCTTTTTTTAAGCTTTTCAATTAGCTGCCCAGTAATAATAAGGAGGAAGCTCAAAACAGAGGGAGATAGAGAAGGCTCATCAATGTCAAACCTCCCCTGGGAGAAACATGACAAAAAAGGAAGAAGGAGCTGTCCAGTCTTGAACTTTAAAAAGTGTCAGCTGAAGTCAGCAGGCAAACCTGTGTATCTATTGCAGAGGGAAATTGGATGTGGATGGTGTGTCATTGGCTGTGTATTTACTTTTTGCAATCCACTTATCTATTTTGATGAAATAAAAGAAAAATTGAACTACGGCCTTTTTAATTAAAAAAAAAAAATGTTAAAGGATAAGAAATATGCATTTAAAATGATACTTTTCAGTTCATTATTTCAAGGTGAGCTTTTGCGTTATTGATTATACCTGTGCACAATGTGTGAAATGTTCAGACCTGCCAACCTTTTGGTTGAATTATCTTCAGCTTGTTTCTGCTCTCATGCCCCAGCTCTGTCCACTACCAGCAAAAACAAAAGGCAAAAATATCCTACAGACAAGGACTCTTTCAAAATTTCTCCACAGCCTTTTCCTTCCTTTTTCGGCCTTTAAAAAAATATTTTTTATCAACCAATAAGCATTCACATCTGTAAAGACCCACTGCTTCTCTCTCTCTCTCTCTCTCTCTCTCTCTCTCTCTCTCTCTCTCTCTCTCTCTCTCTCTCTCTCTCTCTCTAAGTGTTCTCTCTCTCTCTAAGTGTTAACGGTTAAGTAACAGGTATCTGTTGCGACACATGAAGACAGCATTGTGGATAGGGTAAGGCATGTGACACTGCCATATTTACTATTGCATTCAATAACCCCCCAGAAACAATAAAAGGTTTTTTTTTTGTTTTGTTTTTTGTTTTTGCTGCCTCATCTTCTGTGACGTCCCCGTCCTGCTGTTCCCACGCCGCTCATTTCAATCTCCCTGCCACAGCCATACCCAGATTTGTTATGTCTCATCCTCAGGGTCGGAGGCCCACAGGGAGCCCATCACTATCAGGCCGCCGCGGGGCCACCAGCCAGAGGGGCCCTGTACTGCTGCTGGGTCACTTTGGCGGTGTTCAGTGGTGCCTGTTCTGAGCTAACATACGCAGGACACCACCTACTAAGCCCCCTACTAACGACAGTATTAGCTCAGTCGCGGAGCCAGACTGAGTGAGTTGCCCACCCGAGGTGGCAACCACCACAACGTCCCTCCAACGACCGTCCCCCGCGAACCTCCAACCCCAAAGGCTTTGACACAAACTCACCACAGGCACAGAAGTGTATGGGCAAACCGAATCTGAGGCCACCATGAGACCAGAGCAACTGGGACCACCGAATCAGAGGCAATTTTTTTAATTGCATGGTGATCAATGACAATGAGGATGACGTAAGGATGCTGCTGTGGAAGTGCATATGCTTTGAGACTACTTGACAGGGTTGTACTCTACGCTTACTATCATAATATATCCCGGCGTCAACCGGGCCCGAGGGAAACAGAAACCTGCAGTGTTGGTCAGGTAATTTGAGCAACACTCTCAAATTCGCATCCGTTAAGTGGATGAAGCTCGACTGTGTGGTCCCAGTCTTCCCACTGAGCCCACAGCACACTCACTCTGGGTAGGAGCCGGCCGGAGTCCGAAAAATCCCTATGACTCTTATGGGATTCGAACCCGCGACCTTCCAGTCCGTAACCCAAGGCGCTAACCACTGCGCCATGGCGGCTGGTTTACAATAAAAGAATTTGTCTCATGTCGTTTCGAGGCTTGGCAGGTCGAATATGTTGACTATTATGTGACATGATTTTTTTTCCCTTCCGGCTCGAAACCAATCCACGGAGTTTGTGAATATAAAACCTGTGGACAATAAGAGCCAACAGAAACCCTTCCCAACGGTCACCAGTAGCTTTGTGTGGCCTCTGGTAGTACTAATGGAAGGCACAGATCTCCTAGAAAGATAATACAAGAATACAAACAAGTGTGGTGATAAAGCTAAATTTCATCTTGAGTCATTAACTTTAATGCATGTTTAAATTGGGTTGTTTTCAGCTTCATAAAAAGAAATAATTAAACTTGTATTTTTCCTGACTATATTCTCTATGAAGTGGCGTTTCTGTGTCCTGATGGAAAGTTTACTGTTACAGACGTCATCACCATTGAGAGAACAAACGAGTTCTTCCGCATCCTGTATGACGTCAAAGGAAGGTTCATCGTGCACCGCATCAAAGCAGAGGAGGCCAAGGTATTCACCAGAGCAACTTTGTCTCCAAAATTGGCTAGCTTTATTTTCTGACCTGTGTCACACGTACATTTGTTACTAGCATGCACTAGGTCAGTAGTAGGTAGATGAAAGTTGCCGGCGGGGGGGGGGGGGGGGGGGGGGAGATCACATTTGTTTTCTTTTGCATTTTCTCTTCTCTTTTTATCTGAACTGCTTCACGCAGTGGGTTGAATTTCAGCTTGGTGAAACAAATTTTTTTCCTTTGATTTCAGTACAAGCTGTGCCGAGTGCAGCGTTTGCAGGTTGGCCCCAAAGGTGTGCCATTCCTCATCACACATGATGGCCGCACCGTCCGTTACCCTGATCCCTTGGTGAAGGTCAACGACACTATTGTCCTGGACATTGCCACAGGCAAGATGAAGGACTTCATCAAGTTCGACTCAGGTAATAGCTGTGACTTTTTTTGTCCCACCTGTATGCCTTATGTTTACTTTTTGTAAAGGGTTTTGTTTGGGCGTTTTCTTTTCTAGGCCGTTCCAGAACATGCGCTCTACAATCAGTGGCCCAAGTAGATGGATTTTTCTGTCGATAGTTAAAAACAACAAAACAAGGCAAGAACTATGCATTTAACCCTGTGTAACTGATGGAAGCAGAGTCTCGTAAGCTAGATTAACATAGCTGCAAAAAAAAAAAAAAAAAAAAGGTTCAGTGTGGGAACTTTGTTTTTAATCACCCCTACTTGTGTATCTGTTATTAAAATACGACCTTTTAATCAAGCAGGTTTACTGTTATCTGCATGTCAGAAACAGTGATGGTGTTTACTTCTCTTGATAGAAACCATTTTCTGTGAGAGTTTTCTTCCTTGGACTGAGTTTCTGACATTGTTGATAAATAAAATAAAGGTATATCAGTTTGGTGGTTAAAATCAATTTAGTAAGATATGATGGCATTATCGAAATGATATGGGGAAAAAGTTGCACTGACTTTCAAACCAGTTTTCTGTTTAATCTTGTTCTTATAAGGACTGAAAATGTTTCTGATTTACAGACTAAAATTTGTTCTTTTCGTGTACTTTTTTTTCATTTATGACGGAGACGCAGTTGTAGAAAATGCACAACTGACAGGCGGGGTGAGGGAACAACTGCATATTCAGCATGCCATTTCCTTTGAAATGTTTTGAAGAACATGTCCATGTGGAACAGGTCGAGCTGATTCTTGTGGCCAGAAACGATGATGATTTTATATTCTGCTTGAGAAATTTGATTCTCGTTGAGAGTTTCCTTCCTTGGACTGAGTTTCTGTTGTTAATGCTTTAAGGATTTAGTTCACTTTGGAAGATATTGTATGTGATGTATGTTATTTTTTAAAAGTGATCCATTCTTTCTATAATGTCAAGAATAATGGAATAGCAATCCTGTGCTTTTTTATTTTTTACATCCAGTACCCGTGTGCATGTGGTTTGTAAATTTTGTCATCTGCATCTGTGTCATCTTAGAAATAGGCAGTCAAGGGGATTTTTAACACAGTTATATACAGCCAGAGTTCTTTGGGTGTTGAGCAGGCCGTTCAACCTTTTTTTAATTTGTTTTGGTTGGTATGGGTTTGGTTTTTTTTCGCTGCAAGGGTAAATTGAGCTAGAGTTTTAGTTCCCTTTACCATTCTTAACTGTAATTCAGGAGAAAGACTTCTAACAAAATTTATGAAATGTGAGGTCCTCAACAAAGATAATTTAAAAATATATATATGAAACGTCAGGTCCACAACAAAATTTAAATATATGAAATCTGAGGTACATGGTTCAATGGTTTGGGGATAGAAGAAAGAATTTCAGATAAGCTGCAATGGTTTCATTGGTCAGAAACAGTGATGGTGTTTTTTGTGCTTGAGAGATTCCATCTCGCTGAGAGCTTCCTTCCTTGGACTGAGTTTCTGATGAACCATGCAAATTTTGCTTTTATCCAGGAAAATTATGGACATCATTATCTTCCATTATAAAAATGTTGGTAGTAAGCTTTTGTTATTTGTATTTGTACCTGAGAAGTAAATAGGTCTTTTGGCTATTTTTTGTGTTATGTTTTGGCCCTAAAACCATATTTGAGGTCAAAACATGTAGACTTCCATATTTCCGTTGTGTGTGTGGTACTGTTAGTTTTGCACTCGCCATCATCAAATGTATCTACATGGGGTTTTGGGGTTGGGGTTTTTTTTTTTACATATATCAAGAACAATTGCATTGATAGTTTAGTTTTTTTGTTTTGTTTTTAATTAATAAATAAAACCAACCATTCCTACCCCCCCCCCCCCAGAATTTTTCATGGTTTTAAATTTGTTACCTTTCTGAAATTAGAAGGAGGGGGGGGGGGCAATTATGACTTCGATACATGTGCTTGTTTCCAATGCCGGTCACCAAGGTGTTGTCAGAGAAAAGCATAAACTGATTGATGTTCCTGTCAGAAGTTTGTTCTCATATAGGGGGGATTTTTTATACATTGATCAGTTCGTCAAGGCAAAAGTTATACTTTCTGCTGCACTCTGTGCTAGTGTGATTTTACAATTTTGCATGGCAGATGAAATGTCATCACTGCACATGAGAAGTATCTGGAGTTATTTACTACTACAAGTTTGATGCAGTAGTTTTCAGCTGTCTTGCTACTTTCCTGTGCTATGCCAGTTGCTCAGTAAGCAGACAGAACAAAGAGTAACAGATGGCAGTATCCAAGGTAAGACAGTGCCCATCATGTGAAGGAAGTCGTCGATAACCTTATCTGGACGGTTTTGTGTCCGTCAAAGTTCAGAACAAAGCAAGGCTAGGTGGAACTGTACATTTAATGCCTTGTAACTGAAGTAGGGACGGGATAGCTCAGTGGTCGGAGCACTCGCTTTCCCCCAGCCAAGTTAAGCAGCGTCGAGCGTGGTTACCACTTGGATGGGTGACTGTGCGTGCCTTGGCTTCAGTACAGTTCCCCCAGTTCACCCAGCTGTAAATGGGTACCTGCCCTCTTTAGGGTCAGGGAAGGTAAAGCAGCGAAGGAGAGGAGATGGGCGCCGCCCTCAATATGCTGGCCCTGGAGAAGTGAGGTCTCTGACGACCTTATAGGTTATGGGACTCCTTTACCTTTAACTGATAAAAGCAGAGTTCAGAGACTAGATTATTGAAGTAGCAACAAACAAAACGAAGAAATCTTGCTGAGTGTGTGATAAATAGTACCAAGGTTTGCAGGTAGTAGGGGACAGATGTGAAGCTGTAGCCAACTACAAAGCGCTGACAAAGTGCGTACCATATTCAACACCTTGGACTTCATTTACTGTAAAGCAAATAAAAAACAACTTTTAAAAAAAAAAGGGGGGTATTTGTTTCCACTTACAGCGGTTTCATGTCATAGTGCGGCACAGTATTCTTTCCTGATTGCTTCATCTTGTCAGGATATAAAATGCTTGCCCCTTTAGTCAATAAAAAAAAGTTTCAGCTTCAGGAGGGTACAGGCAAGTTAACAATCTTTCAAAATAAGAATGACATAAACAGAAATATTGGTTGGAAACAGTCTCCAGTCAGCTGCAACCACCTTGCTTTGGGGAAAGGGTGTTTGGTTTTTAGTTTGCAGTAGTGTCGGAAACAGTGATGGTGTTGTTATTTCTTGAGGGATACAAATCCTCCATGAGAGTTTCCTTCCTTGGACTGAGTTTCTGACATTACTTTTTTTTTTTCTTTTTTAAAATATATTTTTGTTAAAATATCCAGGCACCTTCCTTTACAATATTCATTTTCATGGTTTGTGTGTATGGGTGTCCACAAATAACAGTAATCTCATATTGTCAGTTTCCTCAAACATTAGTTTGAACACATTACAGACTGTTTGGATTCCAGGCTGGCAAATCAACCATAGATGCAATATTTATTGTGAAACAACTGCAGGAAAAGTATATGGAGAAGAAAAGAGCTTGGCGCACATCTTTGTCGACCTGGAAAAAGCTTTTGATAGAGTACCCATAAAGGCAATCCAATGGGCCTTGAGGAAACAAGGTGTACCCAAGCACACCATCTCAATGGTTATGATTTTGTTCAAGAACTCTAGATCAAAAGTTGAAACTATCATTGGGACGTCAGAAAGCTTTGAGATAAAAGTAGGAGTGCACCAAGGATCCGCATTGAGCCCTCTGCTCTTTATCCTCGTGATGAATGAAATATCCAGGGAAGTGGAGAGGCCAGAAGAGATCTGGGAACTGCTGTATGCTGATGACTGAGTACTGGTAGCTGAGAACAGTGATGACGCTACTCAAAGATTTGGCAATTGGAAACAGAGATAAGAACACAGAGGAATGAAGGTAAATGTTGACAAGACCAAAGCAATGACAGTTGGAAAAGACCACAGAACACATAGAGAGCAAGGCAAGTACCCGTGTGGTGTCTGCCACAAAGATGTAGGGAACAATTTGATCAAATGCTCCAAATGTCAATATTGGTGTCACAAAAGATGCTCAAAAGTCTGAAGACGTGGGTTTTCACAAAAACCGTCGAACGTTTGTTGAAGAACTGTGAAAACTGAATGCTACGCTACATGACAAAGATCAAATGGGAAGACAGGATCACGATGAAGAACTATGGAGAATGTGCAAAGTTGATGATCTAAAGTCTGTAGCTAGTACCAATAGACTGTGCTGGTTTGGGCACATTCAACGGAAAGCAGACCACCACATCATAAAAAAGCAATGAACTTCGTAGTGGATGGAAAGAGACCGAATGGAAGACCTAGCAAGACCTGGGCTGCTTGTATTGCAGATGATCTTAGAGAAAGGGGTATAAATAAGGAGGAAGCTCAAAACAGAGGGAGATGGAGAAGGCTCATCAATGTCAAACCTCCCTTGGGAGAAACATGACAAAAAAGGAAGAAGAAGAAGTTATAGACTGTTAAAAGCTACATCATTACTGAGAACAGATTCCAACAGCTCTGTTTTAGGATTCTTTGAAATAAAAGAGACCTACATTCATGCCTTCTTTTGTATCTACATTGAAACTTACCCTATCCTAGTGATTAACTCAAATGAGGTTGTAGATTCGGCAGAATTACGACAAAATTTTAATACACTAAACGATGTTCAACTGAAGGGAAAGTACTCTGGCCTGTAGGGCAATCATTTTTCTAAACACAATTGCTTTCCTTGACCATAAGCTTGCCTAGTTTGCATGTGTTGGCTACTTTTCTTTGACATGCTGACAAGTGTATTCTTTGGGATTTCGGGCTCTCCAGTGTTATGATTTTAAAAACAAAAAATGTATAGCGCAAAAAGTGACATCAGATGGATTTGGTCAACTCCAGGAAACTTTACTTTGGTGAAAAATCATCATATTGTTTTGAGGGGACTAGGTGATAAACAATTCAAGCCATGTAAGATAAGCAGCCCTAATTTTCAAAACTTTAAATTTTTTTAAGCATTCAGTGACATACTTTGAAAATTTGTATTTAAAAAAATAATAATTACAGTCATCTATTGAAAAACTGTAAAACAATCTCAAAAGTAAACATAAACTTTTCAATGATGTATAATTTGTATGTCTTTATTATGGTGGGTAAATATGCTGAATTTTTCAAAGATAGCCAGAATCATGTGTCACCACAAAATAGTGGGATCCATTTCACTGTGACTCCACACTTGTGTTTTTGCTTGTTTTGTTGTTGGGGGTTGTTGGTTTGTGTTTTTTGTGGGGGGGGGGCATCTGTTTGGTGTTTTTTTGTTGTTTTTGTTTTTTAGCTTGTGTCAGAAACAATGATGGTGTTATATTTTCTTGAGAGATCAAATCCTCGGTGAAAGTTTCCTTCCTTGGACTGAGTTTCTGACATTCACTCACTTTGTTGTGTTGCTGTTGGTTGTTTTTTTTCTGCCAGATGTTTGTATTTGTAAACGCCTGATAGATAAAATATTGTCTTTGAAATTAATAGCAACACCCCAAAAAACACCAACCCAACAACAACAAAAAACACCAAAAAAATTCAGTGGGTCTCTTTGTTTTTACCAATGTTATTTATGGGGACGGGATAGCTCAGTGGTCAGAGCTTTCCCCCAGCCAAGTTGAGCAGTGTCAAGCATGGTTACCACTTGGATGACCATTTGCGCGCCTTGGATTCAGTACGGTTCCTAGCTGTAAATGTGTACCTGCCTCTTTAGGGTCAGGGAAGATAAAGCAGCAAGGGAGAGGAGATGGGCACCGTCCTCAATATGCTGGCCCCTACAGAAATTAGGTCTCTGACGCCTTGCTCCCCTACGACCTTAAAGGTTATATGACACCTTTACCTCGTATTCTTATTTTCACTTTGAAAGTATTTCTCAACGATGTTATGAGTGTGGAAAAGGTAGCAAGAGTATTGATAGACAGTGATTACTAAGCCGGTGAGAACAATATTAACGTTCTGTGCATTGTGTCAGAAACAATGATGGTGTTGCATTTTGCTTGAGAGAGAAAACTCGCTGAGAGCTTCCTTCCTTGGACTGAGTTTCTGACGCTTGCCTAATAAAAATGTTTTTCCTCAGTGCCATGTGTTTACCTGATGCTGTGTTATTGGGTAAAAGTACACATATCTGAGCACTGGCAAATATTCTGGTGTAGGTGGATACTGAATTGTGAAAAATGTCAGGAAAATCACTAAAGGAAAGGAATGGAATCAAGCCTGGCAAAATGCTGGTGACAGGTGTAGAGGGAAGGTTCTCCAGTTTTAACACCTGGGGATCACCCAGAAAATGCATTCTGTCTCCTTCTAACCTAGGAATCATGCTAGTCAAGGCGGTCGCAATGTAACATTATGTTTTAGACCTGTGTGCTTCACTTACAGCTATATCAATAAATGACAAGGGTTTGTTGGGAGGGATTTGGGGTGGGTTTTTTTTTTAGCCAAGTGACCACTGAAAATAATTCAGAACATCCACTTGTTTCAGGCAACTTGGTGATGGTGACTGGAGGTCACAACTTGGGTCGTGTGGGAACCATCACTCACCGTGAACGTCACCCTGGAAGCTTCGACATTGTGCACATCAAGGACTCCCTGGGCCACACTTTTGCCACACGGTCAGTTTGCTGTCAGCGTATATGACCTATTGGCTCTTAAGTCGATATCTGGTCTAAATGTTTTTTGTTTTCAATGCTTTGTGTTTTGTAGTGTATGTTTGTCCGTCGTGTCCGACGATGACCTCCAAAACAGCAGAGGAGGCAGCTGCTGTTTTGGAAATTGGGCAGAAATTTGATTATAGTGGAGATGCATATTTCTTCTGTATGCCTGTGAATCATGGACCCTGACTGCAGATTTGGAGAGAAGAGTACAGGCGGTGGAGATTAGATGCTTTCGGAGACTCCTTGGCATCTCCTACAAAGACCACATAAGCAACGAAAGCGTGCATAACAGAATCTAGCAAACAATTGGACCCTATGAGAACCTTCTAACGATCGTGAAAAAGCGTAAACTTAAATGGTATGGGCATGTCACAAGATCCAAAGGACTTGCAAAGACAGTTTTGCAAGCACTGTCCAAGGAGGAAGAAGAAGAGGCAGACCAAGGAAGAGCTGGGAGGATAACATCAGCGAATGGACAGGCCTAGAACTCCACAAAACCCTAAGAAAGGCAGAACAGAGAGAGGAATGGAGGGAACTTGTTGTTGAGTCTTTGAGGGTGCCCCCACGGTCGTCAGACTACGGGACAGATAGATAGATAGATAGCCTTGCCCACAGTACATCCCCACTCTCTCGGCCAAGTGGGCATAAGGACAGTCAGCGTTGGCGATGTTCTCCAAAGGCCAACCAGCCCCCATGGCTGCAGCACATAACGACTGTGCGAGTCAAGCCTCCTAGTCAGTCATAGCCGATCACTAAAGACTAAGCTGTAAAGTGGAATTCCATGAGTGGAAAAGCCACTGGTCATACAGCCTCTCACTTTCCTGTTGCCCCCAGCATCAATGACTTAGTCAAGAATTGTAATAAAGCCCAGGCGCTGACGTAGTGAGGGTACATGATATGCATAGTTGCTCCTCTTTGGCATGTTTTTTCAGCCTTTTAGCACCAAGTCATTAGGTATCAGGAGGATTGTTTTTCATGATTGGAAATAAAAGCATGCTAGTAATGTTAGCAGTATTGTTACAAGGATATATAACTCGTATATAATTCTATGGCATTTTGCATGATCAGTTGGGGAAAGAACTTTAATGGAATTCCATTATACCTATTAAAAAAAACCTGCTTTTGTGAATACTGATTGCACCAGAGCTACTATTCACACCATGGCAGTGAAAACTGGGAGTGTGTCTGTAACAAGGCAGAGCTTTTTGCAAAGTGCCCTTGGGTCTATTTCTTTTTCTTTATTTCCCCTGTCCCACCAGTAAGATTCACCAATGGTGAGATTTTTGCACATGCGACTTTTTTTTTGGTGTCTGTTAGGGTAGCAGCATTCCAACTGGGGATGGCCCTATGTCAAGACATTGGGTTTTGGTCATTATTGACGAGAGTGAATAGGAGGATCAGAGCTTCCTAGCTGGCCAGAATTAATGCAAAAGGGTCTTTAACAAATGTGAAAAGAATTTGGATGCCAGTCTGTTGTACATGTTTAAATGCCTCGGGTCATCATTGTTCATCACTGGTGTTTCTGTTGCAGTCTGTCATACGTGTTCATCATCGGCAAGGGATCCAAGCAGTGGATTTCTCTCCCCAAGGGCAAAGGCGTTCGTCTCACCATTGCCGAGGAGCGTGACCGACGATTGGCTGCAAAATCCCAGTAATGCAGCTGCTAGCAAAATAAACAACATGGAGAAAAGACTTTCTGAAAATAAACTGGGAGCGTAAACTTTGGTGTCTGCATGTTTGTGTCCAAAAAGAAAATGTATGGTGTAAGGCACAGTAACAAATTAAAAAAATTCCAATCTTGTTTGTGCGTGGAATTTCTACCTGCCCTGCTCCCACAACACACACACACTCATTGTGAACACGTTTCAAAAGAGTAGGCTATGTGTGCCGGTAGGAACGGAAGATGAGGGGAAAGGGTGCAGTAAGCTTTCTACATTCACTGGCCTGGAATTGTGTATTTTGGGGTTTTTTCCCATTGCCCGACTACCACAGCCTTTTGTGCCTGAACTTAGTCTCCTGTCAACTAGACCTTGAGTAATGGTATGAGTGCTTGTCTTTAGGAAGAGATAAAAATAAAAAAAACTCGGTAAGAATTGCCCCTAGCAAAATTTAGTAGAAATAAAACTGCAATCATATGGAAACAAATAACACATACCGACAGGAAAATAAAGGCAAAAATAATGGGTTGTGCTGCTCTTGTAGCAACATGCCTTGTGCAGGTACAATTTCACTGAGAAATATGTAGTGACTGACAGTGGTATGCCCTGCGACAAAATATAATTCCTCACATTCTGTCTACTTCTGACATTCCAGCTCTTTGATCCGTCTTCAGTACCATGTGTGCTGTTTCAGAGAAGCACCCCCCTCTCCCCGCCCTTCTCTGTCACACACACATTGAAATGGACTTTGATGTGTGCATGCAAGCACTCGCACTGTTCTTAAAGATTGTCACCCCCTCTCAATCCATACTCTTACAAATATCACCTGTGCAGAAACAAAATAGGACATGCATATTATACAGGGATGAATGTACATGTGTGCGAAAGTGCACAGGTATAGCATAAACACAGACTTGTGCACATGCACACATCCACATCTACCTCATTTAAAGATTTTTTTGTGTGGAGGGGGTTCCTACTCTGATCTGGTAAATAGATCTATGTTCAAATGAATTCTCACATACATACCCTAACTAGTGGGTAAACTGATGCAAAACGTGTGGAGACGTCACATAAGTTTATCATTCCAGGATATTTTCCAAAAAGTTTTTCTTCAGCTTTCATTTCCTGTGCAAATACATCATCCAAGCAAAATCAATTTACATAACTGCCTGCCTAATCCTTTGTCAGCTTTAAAGGTGGGTGCAGACGGTTACAAATCCAAACTGAAGATAATTGAAAATGGTGCATATACACACACTTGGTTTAGAACATTGTGCATTGCATTCATAATCTGCTGACCCATGTTTGAATCTCATTCATGGGGATTTTTACCCCTTGGGTCAACATAATGCCAACTCTACTCCCCCGAAACATCCTTCGATGAGACTATAACTGAAGTCCTGTATGCAAACGCACGCAGAACATCTTGCACTCTGGTAAAAACCTGTTACGCTTTACAGAAAATTAGGCCTGTGTGCTGGTGACAAAAGTTAATAAACTGCATAGGTCTTGTGCCTACAGATGGGTACAGTGTAAAAAAGCACAAGGTCTTTTCCATCATTTTTTAAATGATTAATACACACAAACCAACCAAGAAATCGAGCAATCTGACAACTCCCAAAAATTGTGTGCGTGCACACACCCAAGCACATTTTGTCTTGGTTGATTTGTGTGTGTTGTTCATTTTGGCTACTTCTCACTAGAACTATTATTTTAGTGGAAACTCAAGGCCGATTACAAGATATTACCACCATTATTTGACTGGCACAATAGAAGTACTACTTCTCTTCTTTCTTTTCCATCTTCCTCTTCTCCTGCTCCTTTGTCACAGAGAACAACGCTAAACAGAAAACAAGCAGCACACAGTCCAACATCACAACCTTCACGTCTGCAACAATGCAGTACATTCAGCACCACCATTCCCTCAACAACAATTATGGCTGCACACCGGTATTAATTTGGTGGTTAATTTTGGTGGTTTTCACAGATTTTTTTTAAGTATGAAAAAATAATAACTGTGCACTTGCTTTTGGGATTGAGGTCAATCTACCAATACTAGGTAGTCACGAGAAAGTTGGAAATAACCATCAGAAGAGACAAAACTTTATGGTTAGAAAATGAATACTTGAAAATAATTAAATGCTCAGAGAAAGACGAAGGATTTTTCCCTGGCATATCTAAATAGTGAAAGGAAGTAGCCTGCAATTTCAAAATTAAAGCCTCAATGAGAAAGGTGGGAAAACTTAGAAATGAATCAAATATTAGAGAAGTCATGAATATAGAAAACAGTTTGACATCAACAACAGTACTACTGGCGAATTGACACGCATTGTAGATCTAGAAGAAAGTTACTGATGTCATCAAGCGACTAAAAAAAGGCAAGTCCAAAGATTACCACTTCACTAGGCTACTCCTTAGCCTACAGAAGTGATTCTTTTGTAGCTGTACATGGAAAAATTGAAATTAGATCTTTAAAAAAAAAAAAGAACAAAACCCAGAATGCAAATCCCCAGGAATGGACAAAATAGCCTACCAATATAGCTTTTGACACAGGCCTTCCATTTTTACAGCTTCTATGCAAACAAATGGCCCAGCCAGTGGAAGCAACAAGAAATCCTCATTCTCCACAAGGGTGGGGATACTAAAGACTTTGGCAATCACAGAACACAATCGCCTTGATAAGCTACACAGCAAAATTCTTTTGACCCTCCTCTGAATAAAGTAGGAAAAAAAGATAGCCTATCCGATCGATTCAGCGCTATATAAATTCCATTTATTATTATTATTATTGTCAGGCAGGATATAGCCTAGATGTGGAAGAGGAACAAAGACATGCTTTTCTGCTTTAGATACCATTACAGAAAATTAGATACAAAGATGAGGCATTCATAATTTTTACACACTATAGTAAGGCTTTTGACACTGTCAAACACCACCATCTGTTGATCACAGTGTTGGAAATGGGATTTTCAAAGCATCTGGTCTTGCTTGTAACAAATTTGTACTCAGATCAGAAAGCAACCTTCTGATGGAATGGCGACCAATGTGAGTTTGATAGGCTATAACTAAAATAAAAATATAAAAAAGGAGGGGGGGGGGGGTCCCTCAGGGTTTCATATGATCCCCCCATCTTTTCAGCATAACCCTATAATAATAATGTTTATAAAATTAAAATAAACTATATCCATGTAGCCTATACAGAAATTATCATGAGAAAGGTGGATATAAATGACATGGGCATTAGGCCTAGTAGGCCTATAGGAGGCAGAAACATCACTAACCTCAGGTATGCTGATGATACAGCACTGATGGCCAATGATATTACAAGTTTGAGAAGAATTCCTACAGAGTCGATGCAGAGGGCAACACCATTGGTTTTAAGTTAAAAGCCAAAAGGCCAAAGTGATGCTCATAATGGTACACACCCCTCAGAATATCAAAATCAGTGGAACAGATTTGGAGTAGGCCTACCTTAAAATTTCAAATAGGCCTAGCCTACATATTAGCCAAATATTTTAGGCTCTGTAAGAAAAGAATAATAGCCTCTGTCTACAAGACAACCAGGCAAGAATCGGTACGGCCAAACAAATGATGATTTAGTTAAACAGTTGGAAAGACAGACGCACATTCTAATTTGTATTGTATTATATTGCGTTGTATTGTGTTGTGTTGTATTGTATTGTACACCTATTGTATTGTATTGCATAAGCTATCACTTTAAGTCAGGGAAGATCTCTCTGCGTGAAATTCGGGCTGCTCTTCCTGGTGAGAGCGGGTGGTCACAAGAACAGCGCCACCCACTTTTGTTCTTTTCCTGTGTGCATATGTAGGCCGATTATTTCCTAGGCTTTTCTCTAAAGAATTTTGCCAGGGACAGCTCTCTTGCTGTAGTTGGTTCTTTTACGTGACTGTATGAATCACATCCTTGAATTTCTTAAAGAAAAAATCTGACTTTTTTCTTTTCCTGTCTGCAACTGTATTAAATTTTGTTTCCTTATCAGAGTGGCCTTTTTTTTCTTCTGAATTTTGCCAGGGACAATTTCCTTGTTGTCGTGGGTTCTTTTACGAAGCCTAAGCTAAATAATTATGTGTAACACACGGGACCTCGGTTTATTGTCTCACCCGAAAGACTAGCACCCAGACCACCGCTCACGGTCTAGTGGATGGGGGAAAAGTTTCTGGCACAAACAGGGATCGAACCATCACACACTTTGAACCCCGACTTTTCACTTTCTAGGCAGGATCGTTATTTCTAGACCACCTGTTCTCTATCTGTGTGTGTGTGTGTGTGTGTGTGTGTGTGTGTGTGTGTGTGTGTGTGTGTGTGTGTGTGTGTGTGTGTGTGTGTGTGTGTGTGTATGTGTATGTGTGTCTAATTTGTTTTTACAAGATACAGCGCTATATGAATTCCATTTATCATTATCATCATAATCATCATAATCATCAAAGACCCTTTTGTAATAAAAATCATCAAGGTCTTCGTTATATTATGTCGGGGTGTGTGTCTGTACAATGGTAATGCTGAATGGGGTTGTCTTCAGTCAGATGAAGATAAGCTGGCTGGAAATTGCCTGGAAACCTATGGTAGTGTGCATCTCTGGAAAGTGCGAAACTATTGATGGATGCTGTGGGCTGAATGGGTTATAGTGTTTGACTTCTATCCTATGGGCCCATGAGGTCGAGGGCTCAGACCTTGGAAGCAGCGTCTGGTGATGGCATTTTCACCATCTCCCGGATCAACTTATAGTGCAGAACTGCCAATGCATTAATTCACAAAGACTTTATATGCATATGCAGAAGATGAAATATTATGTATTTTAAAGATCCCATAATTCATGTCACATTTGATGGGCTACAGAAAACGAGCATACACAGCATGGGCCATGTAGGTGGAGAGGGATGGGCTTGGACAGCTTCAATTTGTCTGAGAGACAAGTCCTGAAAAATCCAGTGTAGTGCTATAATGACTCATCAGGGAGTTAAGGGGCATGGGAAGGGAAGAGAAAGTGGTGCGCAGAAAAAAGCTCTTCTTATACATTTTTTTACGAATTAAAAAACCCCAACAACTGCACACTGTGATTGTTTTGGGGGATTGGGGAAATAGACTGATGCCATGTAGGATCATCATCTGACGTGCTTATGCTACTGCCCCCCCCCCCCCCCCCCACCCACACACACACACACACACACACACACACACCACACACAAGGTGGACAGTCACACAGTCCAGCAGGTGGACAAAAAACTCGAACAGTCTTAGGTTCAATTCCACCCCAACATACACACACTCCCAGGAAAACGAAAAAGAGGAAGGCCAAGAAACACCTGGCGACGCGACCTTGAGGCAGAAACCAGGAAGATGGGATATACCTGAAGAATAGCCCAGGATAGAGGACTCTGGCGGACTGTTGTCGGCGGCCTATGCTCCAGGGGGAGTGATGGGCCTAAGTAAGTAATATACACACTCTCTCTCTCTCTCTCTCTCTCTCTCTCTCTCTCTCTCTCTCTCTCTCTCTCTCTCTCTCTCAAGCAGCCGGTCCTGATCAAATCATTGGTGAATTGCTAAAACATGGAGGTGAAAATACTGTGCTTTTCCTTCTAAAACTATTCAACAACATTTTTGATGATGGTTTTTTCCACATAACTGGGCTGAATATATAATACTAACATTGCATAAAAAGGGTGATGTTGATAACCCTAATAACTACTGGGGAATTTCTCTTAGTGACATAAGTAGTAAGATATATAGTACTATTATTAACAATAGGTTACAGGAATGGGTTATGAAAAATAATATTACAGGTGAGCACCAAGCTGGTTTTAAGAGAGGATACTCCACTATAGATCATGATCAGTGCAATGCACCAGTCCCTCTATCCACTGATGTGAGGTATCTAGGTGTTGTTATGACAACACACTCTCTATGCAAAAATTAATCACCCAGACCTGTCAGTCGTGCTACCATCAGTTACGGTGTATTAGTGCAATTCGAAAGTACCTGTCCACCGATGCGACAGCCAAACTTGTCACTTCTCTCATTCTTTCAGTCTGGACTATTGCAATTCTCTTTTGTCTGGTCTGCCAGCATCATCTATCCACTCCCTTCAACATATACAAAACTCTGCAGCTCGACTAGTTCTCAGAAAGAAAAAATCGGAGCACATTACCCCCCTCTTGCGATCTCTCCACTGGCTGCCTGTGCCACAGAGAGTAGAATATAAGATCAGTACCCTCTGTTACAAATGTCTCCACAAAACTGCACCCTCCTACCTCTGTGAATGTCTTAACCTGTACACTCCTTCACGTTCCCTCCGCTCTACTGCGGATACCTTGTGCCTATGAATACCTAGATTCAACCAATCTTTCTCTATGTCGGCCCATCGACCTGGAATGAGCTCCCTCTCTCTCTTCACCAGAAGCCTAGCTATGACACTTTTAAATCCAGCCTCAAGACATATTTATTTCAAACCTAAGATTTCCCCCCTCCTGTTTCATATCAGAACTATCCCACCCTTCACTAACCCATGTCCTATCACCCTGCTAAAGTATATGACCTGTGTGTGTGTGTGTGTGCTTTTGAAAAACAGTTGACTATTGCAATTTTATTTCATAGATTTGGTCTGCAGTGTACCATGTTTGTAATATCTGTTTGAACTATTGATTATTTGTCATTGGTTGTATGACTGTGTAAGATTAGGTTGAGTGCATGTGCTTTGATTTGTCTTTGCAAGATATAGCCATATATAAGTTCCATTTATTATTAGTAGTAGTAGTAGTAGTATAGTGATAATAATAATAATAATAATAATAATAATAATTATTATTATTATTATTATTATTATTACTATTATTATTATTGTTTATTATAATAGATCATATGTTTACTCTGCTTGTGTTTGTACAGAAACAGTTTGCTCATAACCGTATTGACTTTGAAAAAGCATTTGATTCTGTTAACAGGAACTTGTTGTGGCCTATTCTCCTGAAAAATGGTGTGAGGGGTAAACTATTACGATGTTTGAGAGCCATGAATCAGAATGTCAGAAGCAGAATAAGATGTGGAACTAAAGTGACTGACATAATATACTGTACCACTGGTGTTAAACAGGGTGATGTATGTAGCCCCTTATTGTTTTCTGTTTTTATCAATGAGTTAGCCAGAGACATCATCAATAATGGTAAACATGGTGCCACTTTCCCCCAAGATTTCTCAGAGTTGTTTATTCTTCTGCTTACTGATGATGTTATTCCTGCTATCTGAAACAGTTGTAGGCTTACTAAAGCAGGTAAACAGCTTAAACAGTGCTGCAACATCACTTGATCTTAAGGTTAATCTGAGTAAGAGTAATATCGTTGTATTCAGAAAAGGTGGCTATTTAGCAGCTTATGAAAAATGGTTGTACAATGGAAATATCATGCCTGTGTTTAATGTATATAAATATTTAGGAATCTGTTTTTCTACAAAGCTTAGCTTCGCAACTGCATATAAAGATCTGGCAAGTCGAGGCAAACGAAGCTTGTTATTTGTATTGAAAAAACTACGAATATTGAATAATAACTCTTTTGACTTGTTCATTAAGATATTTGATGCACAAATACAACCCACGTGTTATATGGTGCAGAAATTTGGGGCTTGGATGCAGCTGTAACAAATTGTAAATCAGTGCACCTCTTTGCTTTAAAGCAGTTTTTAGGCTTAGATAGACGTACACCTAATGATCTTGTTTATAGTGAAACTAATAGATATCCTCTCTCTGTTAATGCTGCTGTAAGATGCGTTAGATATTGGATTAAGATTCTGCATATTATGAATGAGAGCAGGCTACCTTTTAAATCCTACAAGATGCTTTATGGTCTAGATGTCAAAGGGAAAAACAACTGGGGACACAAATACGTACCTGTTTGTGTGAACTCCAACTCGTGATCCAGAGGTCGCGGGTTCGATCCCCGCTCGGCTCGGTGTTGTGTCCTTGGGAAAGACACTTTACTCCTATTTTCCTTACTCCACCCAGGTGTACAAGTGGGTACCAGCTCTGCTGGGGAAGTATCTGGCGACAGACTAGCGTCCTGTCACAGGGGTGGTGAAAAACCATCAGTTCGCTTAACCTACAGAAACTGGGATAAGCTCCGGCTCTATGGGCCTTCTGGCTCGAAAGAACATACTTGTGTGAACTCAGGTTTGGATTTGTTTGGCTCAATCAAGGATCGGAAATTGTAGAGAGTTTATTAACCCTTTCAGGCAAAGATTGATTGATTGCCGATGGCAGCAATGGAGTGATCATATACAAAACAGTGAAAGATTTCAAATATACAGACAATTTATAAGTTTGCATGATGTCAAACCTTATCTAAAACTTGATATGGATATACATTTGAAAAGAATTATGTCTAAGTTTAGACTTGGTGTATCAAATATAAATGTTCATAAATTCAGATACAGAGAACATGATATTGACCACCTCAGGCTGCTATGCCCATTATGTAAGCCAGCAGAGGAGGATGAAGTAAATTTTGTGTTGTGTTGCCCAGTATTAGAGGATGTTAGGCAGAACTACAGCCTTGTTAAATATAGTAGACAGCCTAATTTATTTAGACTCTGTTTACTCCTGGCGTCAAATCATCCTGAGGTTGTGGGCAGCCTCACTTTATATTTGTGTAAAGCTTTCCGAATAAGAGGGATATTGTTATCCTAAGTCATATTTTTGTAGCTGACTTTTTGTTATACAGTAACATGTTGTCATTACTATTGCTTTTACCCCCACCAAAATACTAAGCAGTTGGGCAACCCCCTTCATGTATGGGCCAATGGCCTTTTTGTGAATAAATCATTGGAGTTCGAGTTCGAGTTCGAGTTCTCTCTCTCTCTCTCTCTCTCTCTCTCTCTCTCTCTCTCTCTCTCTCTCTCTCTCTCTCTCTCCTCTCTCTCTCTCTCTCTCTCTCTCTCTCTCTCTCTCCTCCCTTACGAATTTGCCACCTAAATATAAACTATGCAGTCAATAAAATCGAAGATATAACAAGACTCGTCACAAACCAAGCAAACCATTTCATATACTAGGACTTTCCAGTCAAGACTTTCAGAACACATAACCAACACTGACATTTCCATTCCAGGATATAAAATCGTACGAAAAGATCGCAAAGAAACAGGTATCTTAATCTATATTAGTGAGTCTGTAACGTTTAAATATCTTTTCTATCTTGAACATTATGAAGTAGAATCCATCTGGATCGAAGTAGCTATAAAAGGTGAAGCACCTATTCTGCTACAGAAATCCAACAGAAAGAAAAAATTGGATAAGACAAGTTTGACTCCATGATGAACGTAGTCCTATAAGAATCTAGGGAAATTATCTTACTAGGTGATTTTAATATTGACCTAGCAAAAGTAAACAACCAATGGACCCAAGTTATTAACTCATTCAATCTTCACCAATTAGTTACTTCACCCACAAGAATCACATCAAATTCTAACACAATTATTGATCACATCTATGTATCAGACCCTAAAAACATCATAGAAATGTGTGTCCCTGTATATAACTGTAGTGATCACTACCCAGTCTGTACCACATGGTCAAAAAAAAGGAACAAAAATTCCTAAACCTGGCCATTAAACTATAACCTATTGTTTTTTTGCAAAATTTAATGAGCAGCTTTTCTTACTAGAAGGAGGCACCGTGGTCGAGTGGTTTAGGCGGTCAACTCGTGATCCAGAGGTCGCGGGTTCGATCCCCGCTCGGCTCGGTGTTGTGTCCTTGGGAAAGACACTTTACTCCTATTTTCCTTACTCCACCCAGGTGTACAAGTGGGTACCAGCTCTGCTGGGGAAGTATCTAGGGGACAGACTAGCGTCCTGTCACAGGGGTGGTGAAAAACCATCAGTTCGCTTAACACTACAGAAACCGTGATAAGCTCCGGCTCTATGGGCCTTCTGGCTCGAAAGAACATACTTTTTTCTTACTAGAGTTAAGCAGTTCCATGCTCTCGGAAACATTCAATATTACTGATCCAGACCTGGCCATTGAGTTCTTGATAAAAGTTTTTACTGAAATCTATAACAAACATGCTATCTTAGAGATTTCTCAAAAGAACATAAATATTATGAGGAGGCAAAAAAATTAAGAAATGCCATAAACTCACAAAAACGGGGAGAGAAAAGGAAATATTTCCAAGATCTACTTTCATCCAAACAAAATTCAAAGACTGTATGGAAGGCAATCAATCAAATAACAAGTAATTAATTGTCTTCCAAATCTAGCATAATTAAAGATATTTCTGCTGAAAAACTAAACAATCACTTCATTAATATTTCTTCTAACATAATTAACAATGATAACTCGAAGTCCAATGATCTCAATGAACTAAAACAATACTGCCAAAAAAAGCGTATTCCATCAAAACTCCACATACCATTCATATCTGTTTCTGAGGTCTACAATTATCTGACCCACCTCA